>CM038670.1:126704518-127204810 GCA_021605145.1 Aegilops bicornis | reverse complement strand
GGTAAGAGTTTGTGATGGGTACTTGGTATGTCTTGACTTGATGTAAGCCTCCCCGGCAACGGCGCCAGAAATCCTTCTTGCTACCTTTTGAGCATGCGTTGGTTTTTCCTTGAAGAGGAAAGGGTGATGCAACAAAGCAGCGTAAGTATTTCCCTCAGTTTTGAGAACCAAGGTATCAATCCACTAGAAGGTCACACACAAGTCGCCTCGTACCTAACAAACAAATAAGAACCTTACAACCAACGCGATAAAGGGGTTGTCAATCCCTTCACGGCCACTTGCAAAAGTGAGATCTGATAGAGATAATAAGATAAATATTTTTGGTATTTTTATGATATAGATTGGAAAGCAAAGATTGCAAAATAAAAGATGCAAGAAATAGCAAATTGATATGAAAATAATATGATGGAAGATAGACCCGGGGGCCATATGTTTCACTAGTGGCTTCTCTCAAGATAGCATAATTTACGGTGGGTGAACGAATTACTGTCGAGCAATTGATAAAAAAGTGCATAGTTATGAGAATATCTAGGCATGATCATGTATATAGGCATCACGTCCGCGGCAAGTAGACCGAAACGATTCTGCATCTACTACTATTACTCCACACATCGACCGACTCTTGCCTGCATCTAGAGTATTAAGTTCATAAGAACAGACGCATTAAGCAAGATGACATGATGTAGAGGGATAAACTCAAGCAATATGATATAAACCCCATCTTTTTATCCTCGATGGCAACAATACAATACGTGCATTGCTGCCACTGTTGGCACTGGGAAAGGACACCGCAAGATTGAACCCAAAGCTAAGCACTTCTCCCATTGCAAGAAAGATCAATCTAGTAGGCCAAACCAAACTGATAATTCGAAGAGACTTGCGAAGATATCAAATCATACATATAAGAATTTAGAGAAGAACCAAATATTGTTCATAGATAATCCTGATCATAAAGCCACAATTCATCAGATCTCGACAAACACACCGCAAAAAGAATTACATCGAATAGATCTCCAAGAAGATCGAGAACTTTGTATTGAGATCCAAAGAGAGAGAAGAAGCCATCTAGCTAATAACTATGGACCCGAAGGTCTGTGGTAAACTACTCACACATCATCGGAGAGGCTATGGTGTTGATGTAGAAGCCCTCCGTGATCGATTCCCCCTCTGGCGCAGCGCCGGAAAAGGCCCCAAGTTGGGATCTCATGGGTACAGAAGGTTGCGGCGCTGGAAATAGGGTTTTGTGGTGCTCCCGGATGTTTTCAGGGAATATGAGTATATATAGGCAAAAGAACTAGGTCAGGGAAGCCACGAAGGGCCCACGAGGGTGGGGGGCGCCCCCCTGCCTCGTGGCCGCCTCCTTGCTTCCTTGACGTCCACTCCAAGTCTCCTGGATTGCGTTTGTTCCAAAAATAACTCTCCCGAAGGTTTCATTCCGTTTGGATTCCGTTTGATATTCCTTTTCTGCGGAACACTGAAATTGGCCAAAAAACAGCAATTTGCACTGGGCCTTGGGTTAGTAGGTTAGTCCCAAAAATAATATAGATGTGTATAATAAAGCCCATTAAACATCCAAAACAAATAATATAATAGCATTGAACAATAAAAAATAATGCCATCGAGGATAAAAAGATGGGGTTTATATCACGTTGTTTGAGTTTATCCCTCTACATCAAGTCATCTTGCCTAATGCGTTACTCTGTTCTTATGAACTTAATACTCTAGATGCATGCTGGATAGCGGTCGATGTGTGGAGTAATAGTAGTAGATGCAGAATCGTTTCGATCTACTTGTCACGGACGTGATGCCTATATACATGATCATGCCTAGATATTCTCATAACTATGCACTTTTCTATCAATTGCTCGAGAGTAATTCGTTCACCCACCGTAAACTATGCTATCTTGAGAGAAGCCACTAGTGAAACCTATGCCCCCCGGGTCTCTCTTCCATCATATAATTTGCTATTTCTTCCACCGTTTATTTTGCAATCTTTACTTTTCAATCTATATCAGAAAATACCAAAATATTTATCTTATTATCTCTATCAGATCTCACTTTTGCAACTGGTCGTGAAGGGATTGACAACCCCTTTATCGCGTTGGTTGCAAGGTTCTTATTTGTTTGTGTAGGTACAAGGAGACGTGCGTGTAACCTCCTACTGGATTGATACCTTGGTTCTCAAAACTGAGGGAAATACTTACGCTACTTTGCTGCATCACCCTTTCCTCTTCAAGAGAAAACCAACGCATGCTCAAGATGTAGCAAGAAGGATTTCTGGCACCGTTGCCAGGGAGGCTTACGCCAAGTCAAGTCAAGTCAAGACATACCAAATACCCATCACAAACTCTTATCCCTCGCATTACATTATTTGCCATTTGTTTCTCGTTTTCCTCTCTCCCACTTCACCCTTGCCGTTTTATTCGCCCTCTTTTTCCGTCCATCTTTGTTTGCTTGCTTCTTGTGTGCTTGTGTGTTGGATTTTTTGTCACGATGGCTCAAGACAATACTAAATTGTGTGACTTTTCCAATACTAGCAACAATGATTTTCTTAGCGCTCCGATTGCTCCTCTTATCGATGCTGAATCTTGTGAAATTAATGTTGTTTTGTTGAATCTTGTCATGAAAGATCAATTCTCTGGCCTTCCTAGTGAAGATGCCGCTACAAACCTAAACAACTTTTTTGATTTGTGTGACATGCAAAAGAAGAAATACGTGGATAATGATATTGTTAAATTGAAGCTATTTCCGTTTTCGCTTAGAGATCGTGCTTAAACTTGGTTCTCTTCTTTGCCTAAAAATAGTATTGATTCATGGAATAAGTGCAAAGATGCTTTTATCTCTAAGTATTTTCCTCCCGCTAAGATCATCTCTCTTAGAAAGGATATTATGAATTTTAAGCAACTAGATCATGAGCATGTTGCACAATCTTGGGAGAGAATGAAATTAATGATTCGTAATTGCCCTACACATGGTTTGAAGTTATGGATGATCATACAAAAATTTTATGCCGGATTGAATTTTGCTTCTAGAAATCTTTTAGATTCGGCCATGGAGGCACTTTTATGGAAATCACTTTAGGAGAAGCTACTAAACTCATAGATAATATTATGGTTAATTATTATCAATGGCACACTGAAAGATCTACTAGTAAAAAGGTTCATGCGATAGAAGAGATTAATGTTTTGAGTGGAAAGATGGATGAACTTATGAAATTGTTTGCTAATAAGAGTGCTCCTATTGATCCTAATGATATGCCTTTGTCTACTTTGATTGAGAATAATAATGAATCTATGGATGTGAATTTTGTTGGTAGGAACAATTTTGGTAATAACGCCAGATAGAGGTAATTTTAATCCTAGGTCGTTTCCTAGTAATTCCTCTAATAATTATGGTAATTCCTACAACAACTCTTATGGAAATTATAATAAGATGCCCTCTGATTTTGAGACTAGTGTTAAAGAATTTATTAGTTCGCAAAAGAGTTTCAATGCTTTGATTGAAGAAAAATTGCCAAAGATTGATGAGTTGGCTAGGAACGTGGATAGAATTTCTCTTGATGTTGATTCTTTGAAACTTAGATCTATTCCACCCAAGCATGATATCAATGAGTCTCTCAAAGCCATGAGAATTTCCATTGATGAGTGCAAAGAAATAACCGCTAGGATGCGTGCTAAAAAGATTGCTTTATGAAAGCGTGTTCTTCTAGTTTTCATGAAAATAATGATGAAGATATAAAAGTGATTGATGTAACTCCTATTAAAACTTTGTTTTGCAATAATAATCTTGATAATTATGGGACTGGAGATGAGTCAACTTTAGTTAAACAGGCGTCCCGATGATTCGGAGTTTTTAGATCTTGATGGTAAAGTTGGTAAAAGTGGGATTGAATAGGTCAAAACTTTAGATAGCAATGAACCCACTATTTTGGATTTCAAGGAATGTAATTATGATAATTGTTCTTGAATAGATTGTATTTCCTTGTTGCAATCCGTGTTAAATTCTCCTCATGCTTATAGTCAAAATAAAGCTTTTACCAAACATATCGTTGATGCTTTAATGCAATCTTATGAAGAAAAGCTTGAATTAGAAGTCTCTATTCCTAGAAAACTTTATGATGAGTGGGAACCTACTATTAAAATTAAGATTAAAGATCATGAGTGTTACGCTTTGTGTGATTTGGGTGCTAGGTTTCCACGATTCCAAAAACTTTGTGTGATGTGTTAGGTTTCCGTGAATTTGATGATTGTTCTTTAAACTTGCATCTTGCGGACTCCACCATTAAGAAACCTATGGGAAGGATTAATTATGTTCTTATTGTTGCAAATAGGAATTATGTGCCTGTATATTTCATTGTTCTTGATATAGATTGCAATCCTACATGTCCTATTATTCTTGGTAGACCTTTCCTTAGAACGATTGGTGCAATTATTGACATGAAAGAAGGAAATATTGGATTCCAATTTCTGTTAAGGAAAGGCATGGAACACATTCCTAGAAAGAAAATTAAATTATCTTATCAATCTATTATGAGATTCACTTATGGATTGCATACCAAAGATGACAATACCTAGATCTATTCTCGCTTTTATGCCTAGCTAGGGGCGTTAACGATAGCGCTTGTTGGGAGGCAACCCAATTTTATTTTTGTTCCTTGCTTTTTGTTCCTATTTAGTAATAACTAATTCATCCTCTCTTATGGTTGTGATTTTTATGTTTTAGTTAGTGTTTGTGCCAATTTGAACCTTTGGGAAGACTTGGGGAAAGTCTTTGCGATCTTGTTGTAAAAACCAGAAACTTTAGTGCTCACGAGATTAGCTGCCATTTTTTACTGGAGAGTGATATTAGGTTGATTCTTTTTGAAGATGATTAATAGATAAATTTCTCACGTCCACCAATTTATTTCAGAATTTTTGGGGTTCCAGAAGTATACGTTTGATACAGATTACTACAGACTATTCTGTTTTTGATAGATTCTGCTTTTCGTGTGTTGTTTGCTTATTTTGATGAATCTATGGCTAGTATCGGGGGGTATGAACCATAGAGAAGTTGGAATACAGTAGGTTTAACACCAATATAAATAAATAATTAGTTCATTACAGTACCTTAAAGTGGTGGTTTGCTTTCTTATACTAACGGAGCTCATGAGATTTTCTGTTGAGTTTTGTGTTGTGAAGTTTTCAAGTTTTGGGTAAAAATTTGATGGATTATGGAATAAGGAGTGGCAAGAGCCTAAGCTTGAGAATGCCCAAGTCACCCCAACATAAAATTCAAGGACAACCAAAAGCCTAAGCTTGGGGATGCCCCGGAAGGCATCCCCTCTTTCGTCTTCATCCATCGGTAAGTTTACTTGAGGCTATATTTTTATTCACCACATGATATGTGTTTTGCTTGGAGCGTCTTGTATGGTTTGAGTATTTGATTTTTAGTTTACCACAATCATCCTTGATGTACACACCTTTTTGGAGAGACACACATGAATCAGAATTTATTAGAATACTCTATGTGCTTCACTTATATCTTTTGAGCTAGATAGTTTTGCTCTATGTGCTTCACTTATATATTTTAGAGCACGGTGGTGGTTTTATTTTATAGAAATAATTGATCTCTCATGCTTCACTTATATAATTTTGAGAATCCTTTAGAACATCATGGTAATTTTCTTTGGTTATAAAATTAGTCCTAATATGATAGGCATCCAAGATGGGTATAATAAAAACTTTCATAATAGTGCATTTAATACTACAAGAAGTTTGATACTTGATAAATGTTTTGAGATATGGAGATGGTGATATTAGAGTCATGTTAGTGGAGTAGTTGTGAATTTGAGAAATACTTGTTCTAAAGTTTGTGATTCCCGTAGCATGCACGTATGGTGAACCGTTATGTGACAAAGTCCGAGCATGATTTATTTATTGATTGTCTTCCTTATGAGTGGCGGTCGAGGGCGAGCGATGGTCTTTTCCTACCAATCTATCCCCTAGGAGCATGCACGTAGTACTTCGTTTCGATAACTAATAGATTTTTGCAATAAGTATGTGAGTTCTTTATGACTAATGCTGAGTCCATGGATTATACGCACTCTCACCCTTCCACCATTGCTAGCCTCTCTAATACCGCGCACCTTTCGCCAGTATCATACACCCACCATATACCTTCCTCAAAATAGCCACCATACCTACCTATTATGGCATTTCCATAGCCATTCCGAGATATATTGCAATGCAACTTTCCACCATTCCGTTTATTATGAAACCCACCATCATTGTCATATTGCCTTGCATGATCATGTAGTTGACATCGTATTTGTGGCAAAGCCACCGTTCATAATTTTTTTCATACATGTCACTCTTGATTCATTGCACATTCCGGTACACCGCCGGAGGCATTCACATAGAGTCATATTTTGTTCTAAGTATTGAGCTGTAAGTAAATAGAAGTGTGATGATCATCATTATTAGAGCATCGTCCCAAGTGAGGAAAGGATGATGGAGACTATGATTCCCCCACAAGTCGGGATGAGACTCCAGGCGAACAAAAAAGAAGAAAAGGAGGCCATAAAAAAGAGAAAAAGGGCCAAATAAAAAAATGAGGGAAAAAGAGAGAAGGGACAATGTTACTATCCTTTTACCACACTTGTGCTTCAAAGTAGCATAATGATCTTCATGATAGAGAGTCTCCTATGCTGTCACTTTCATATACTAGTGAGAATTTTACATTATAGAACTTGGCTTGTATATTCCAATGATGGGCTTCCTCAAAATGCCCTAGGTCTTCGTGAGCCAAAGGAGTTGGATGCACACCCACTTAGTTTCTTTTGTTGAGCTTTCATACACTTATAGCTCTAGTGCATCCGTTGCATGGCAATCCCTACTCACTCACATTAATATCTATTGACGGGCATCTCCATAGCCCGTTGATACGCCTAGTTGATGTGAGACTATCTTCTCCTTTTTGTCTTCTCCACAACCACCCTTCTATTCCACCTATAGTGCTATGTCAATGGATCACGCTCATGTATTGCGTGAAAGTTGAAAAATTTTGAGAACATCAAAAGTATGAAACAATTGCTTGGCTTGTCATCGGGGTTGTGCATGATTTAATATTTTGTGTGTTGAAGATAGAGCATAGCCAGACTATATGATTTTGCAGGGATAACTTTCTTTGGCCATGTTATTTTGAGAAGACATGATTGCTTTGTTTGTATGCTTGAAGTATTATTATTTTTATGTCAATATTAAACTTTTATCTTGAATCTTTCGGATCTGAACATTCATGCCACAATAAAGAAAATTACATTGATAATTATGCCAGGTAGCATTCCACATCAAAAATTCTGTTTTTATCATTTACCTACTCGAGGATGAGCAGGAATTAAGTTTTGGGATGCTTGATACGTCTCCAACGTATCTATAATTTTCGATTGTTCCATGCTATTATATTATCTGTTTTGGATGTTTAATTGGCTTTACTATGCACTTTTATATTATTTTTGGGACTAACCTACTAACCAAAGGCCCAGTGCAAGTTGTTGATTTTTTGCCTATTTCAGTGTTTCGCAGAAAAGGAATATCAAACGGAATCCAAATGGAATGAAACCTTCGGGAGAGTTATTTTTGGAACAAACGCAATCCAGGAGACTTGGAGTGGACGTCAAGGAAGCAACGAGGCGGCCACGAGGTAGGGAGGCGCGCCTAGGGGGTTAGGTGTGCCCCCCACCCTCGTGGGCCCCTTGTGGCTCCCCTGACCTAGTTATTTCGCCTATATATACTCATATACCCTGAAAACATCCGAGAGCACCACGAAACCCTATTTCCACCGCCGCAACCTTCTCATTCGTGAGATCCCATCTTGGAGCCTTTTCCGGCGCTCCGCCGGAGGGGAAAACGATCACGGAGGGCTTCTACATCAACACCATAGCCTCTCCGATGATGTGTGAGTAGTTTACCAGAGACCTTCGGGTCCATAGTTATTTGCTAGATGGCTTCTTCTCTCTCTTTGGATCTCAATACAAAGTTCTCCTAAATTCTCTTGGATATCTATTCAATGTAATTCTTTTTGCGGTGTGTTTGTTGAGATCCGATGAATCGTGGGATTATGATCAAGATTATATATGAACAATATTTGGTTCTTCTCTGAATTCTTATGTGTATGATTTGATATCTTTGCAAGTCTCTTCGAATTATCAGTTTGGTTTGGCCTACTAGATTGATCTTTCTTGCAATGGGAGAAGTGCTTAGCTTTGGGTTCAATCTTGTGGTGTCCTTTCCCAGTGACAGCACGGGCAGCAAGGCACGTATTGTATTGTTGCCAATGGACATGGATACCCATGGATATCCGAACCGAATGGATAGGGTTTGGATATGCTTTTGTGTCCATGGGCAGCGCCCAAACCCGACCCGATTGCTCGTCGGTAGGGCATGGATATAATATTGTACCCATGGGTATACCCAAACCCGACCCAATAGTGACTTAATGGGCAAAAATCTGCTATCCCTACCCCACAGTCACATGTCCCACTGGAATTTTACACTTTGTTATCTAAAACATGGAAAAGAAATTGCACAATCCCCGTCGCAAATTTTATTAGTTGACATTCAGTCCCCTCCGTAACATCCTCCAATGCCCCTTCCCTTATTTTTATATCCTTGTTAAATGACTCACCATTCACATCTATTAGAAAAATACTAAATGATCTTAGGTTTTTAGTGGACTTTGATTTACCGTAAGTTGACGTTTACCATATATAAGTGATATGCCTAGCCTGCCACGAGGTGAAGAATGGAAGAGCTTATGTTAACATTGTGGTATGTTTCATTTATATGTCTTGAGAGGACCCAATGGATATCCAATGGGTATGTATATCCATCGGCTTTGGACATGGACATAATTTTTCACCCATGGATTTTTTCATGGGCGGGCAAAGACTGTCTTCATGGATATGGATATGGATTTGATATTGTTCAACCCGATCCAAACCCGACCCACTGCCATCCTTAGTTGCCATCGAGGATAAAAAGATGGGGCTTATATCATATTGTTTGAGTTTATCCCTCTACATCATGTCATCTTGCCTAATGCATTACTCTGTTCTTATGAACTTAATACTCTAGATGCATGCTGGATAGCGGTCGATGTGTGGACTAATAGTAGTAGATGCAGAATCGTTTTGGTCTATTTGTCATGGACGTGATGCCTATATACATGATCATGCCTAGTGTTGGAAATATGTCCTAGAGGCAATAATAAATTAGTTATTATTATTATATTTCCTTGTTCATGATAATCGTTTATTATCCATGCTATAATTGTATTGATAGGAAACTCAAATACATGTGTGGATACATAGACAACACCATGTCCCTAGCAAGCCTCTATTGGCTAGCTCGTTGATCAATAGATGGTTACGGTTTCCTAACCATGGACATTGGATGTCATTGATAACGGGATCACATCATTAGTAGAATGATGTGATGGACAAGACCCAATCCTAAGCCTAGCACAAAGATCGTAGTTCGTATGCTAAAGCTTTTCTAATGTCAAGTATCATTTCCTTAGACCATGAGATTGTGCAACTCCGGATACCGTAGAGGAATGCTTTGGGTGTACCAAACGCCACAACGAATCGGGTGACTATAAAGGTGCACTACAGGTATCTCCGAAGTGTCATTGGGTTGGCACGAATCGAGACTGGATTTGTCACTCCGTGTAAACGGAGAGGTATCTCTGGGCCCACTCGGTAGGACATCATCAAAATGTGCACAATGTGACCAAGGGGTTGATCACGGGATGATGTGTTACGGAACGAGTAAAGAGACTTGCCGGAAACGATATTGAACAAGGTATCGGGATACCGACGATCGAATCTCGGCAAGTACAATACCGCTAGACAAAGGGAATTGTATACGGGATCGATTGAGTCCTTGACATCGTGGTTCATCCGATGAGATCATCGTGGAACATGTGGGAGCCAACATGGGTATCCAGATCCCACTGTTGGTTATTGACCGGAGAACGCCTCGGTCATGTCTCAGATGATTCGAACCCGTAGGGTCTACACACTTAAGGTCTGGCGACGCTTAGGGTTATAAAGGAAGTTTGTATGTGGTTACCGAATGTTGTTCGAGTCCCGGATGAGATCCCGGACGTCACGAGGAGTTCCGGAATGGTCCGGAGGTAAAGATTTATATATGGGAAGTCCTATTTTGGTCGCGGAAAAGTTTCGCACTTTATCGATATTGTACCGGAGTGCCAAAAGGGTTCCGGGGTCCACCGGGGGTCCACCTACCCTGGGGCCACATGGGCTGTAGGGGTGCGCCTTGGCCTATATGGGCCAAGGGCACCCGCCCCATGTGGCCCATGCGCCATGGAAACTTGGGGTGGGAAGAGTCCTCAAGGGGAAGGCACCTGAGGGTGCCTTGGGGAGGATGGACTCCTCCCTCTTGGCCGCACCCTTCCTTGGAGGAAGGGAAAGGCTGCGCCCCCTCTCCCTTGCCCCTATATATAGTGGAGGGAGGGAGGCATCCACACATGAGCCTGGCGCCTCCTCCCTCCCGTGACACCTCCTCCTCTCCCGTAGGTGCTTGGCGAAGCCCTGCAGGATTGCCATGCTCCTCCACCACCACCACGCCGTTGTGCTGCTGTTGGATGGAGTCTTCCTCAACCTCTCCCTCTCTCCTTGCTGGATCAAGGCATGGGAGACGTCACCGGGCTGTACGTGTGTTGAACGCGGAGGTGCCGTCTGCTCGCACTCGGATCTCCGGTGATTTGGATCACGACGAGTACGACTCCTTCAACCCCGTTCTCTTGAACGCTTCCGCTTAGCGATCTACAAGGGTATGTAGATGCACTCTCCTTCCCTCGTTGCTAGTTTCTCCATAGATAGATCTTGGTGACACGAGGGAAAATTTTGAATTTATGCTACGCTCCCCAACAAAGGGCATCATGAGCTAGGTCTATTGCGTAGATTCTTTGCACGAGTAGAACACAAAGTAGTTGTGGGCGTTGATGTTGTTCAATATGCTTACCGTTACTAGTCCAATCTTGTTTCGACGGTATTGTGGGATGAAGCGGCCCGGACCGACCTTACACGTACTCTTACGTGAGATGTGTTCCACTGATCGACATGCACTTGGTGCATAAGGTGGCAAGCGGGTGCCGCCTCCCACTTTAGCTCGGAACTGATTCGATGAAAAGGGTCCTAATGAAGGGTAAAAAGCAATTGGCATATCACGTTGTGGTTTTGCGTTGGTAAGAAACGTTCTTGCTAGAAACCCAAAGCAGCCACGTAAAACATGCAACAACAATTAGAGGACGTCTAACTTGTTTTTGCAGGGTATGCTATGTGATGTGATATGGCCAAGAAGAATGTGATGAATGATATGTGATGTATGAGGTTGATCATGTTCTTGTAATAGGATTCACGACTTGCATGTCGATGAGTATGACAACCGCAGGAGCCATAGGAGTTGTCTTTATTTATTGTATGACCTGCGTGTCATTGAACAACGCCATGTAATTACTTTACTTTATTGCTAACGGTAGCCATAGTAGTAGAAGTAATAAGTTGGCGAGACAACTTCATGGAGACACGATGATGGAGATCATGGTGTCATGCCGGTGACAATAATGATCATGGAGCCTCAAGATGGAGATCAAAAGGAGCAATATGATATTGGCCATATCATGTCACTACTATATAATTGCATGTGATGTTTATTATGTTTATGCATCTTGTTTACTTAGAATGACGGTAGTAAATAAGATGATCCCTTACACAAATTTCAAGAAGTGTTCTCCCCGACTGCACCGTTGCTACAGTTCGTCGCTTCTAAGCACCACGTGATGATCGGGTGTGATGGATTCTTACGCTCACATACAACGGGTGTAAGACAGATTTACACAAAAAAACACTTGGGGTTAACTTGACGAGCCTAGCATGTACGGACATGGCCTCGGAACACAGAGACCGAAAGGTCGAGCATGAGTCGTATGGTAGATACGATCAACATGAAGATGTTCACCGATGTTGACTAGTCCGTCTCACGTGATGATCGGACACGGCTTAGTTGACTCGGATCATGTAATCACTTAGATGACCAGGAGGGATGTCTATTCGAGTGGGAGTTCATAAGATGAACTTAATTATCTTGAACATAGTCAAAAGACCTTTTGCAAATTATGTCGAAGCTCGCGCTTTAGTTCCACTGCTTAGATATGTTCCTAGAGAAAATATAGTTGAAAGTTGAAAGTAGCAATTATGCGATCAAGAGAAAGCATATGTCCTTAATGCACAGATCAGGGAGCTGAACCCCAAAACATCGTTTGTGGATGGTGCGAACATCGGACATACACGTTTTGATAACTACGTGATAGTTCAGTTAAACGGTTTAGAGTTGAGGCACCAAAGACGTTTTTCAAAACGTCACGGAACATGAGATGTTTTGAGGGATGAAATTGGATTTCAGGCTCGTGCTCACGTCAAGAGGTATGAGACCTCCGGCGATTTTCTTAGCCTACAAACTAAGGGAGAAAAGCTCAATCGTTGAGCTTGTGCTCGATTGTCGAGTACAACAATCACTTGAATCGAGTGGGAGTTGATCTTCCGGATGAGATAGTGATGTTTCTCCAAAGTCATTGCCACCAAGCTGCTAGAGCTTCGTGATGAACTATAACATATCAAGGATAGAGATGATCCTTGAGGTATTCGCGTTGTTTGACATCACGAAAGTAGAAATCAAGAAGGAGCATCAATTGTTGATGGTTGGTGAAACCACTAGTTTCAATAAGGGCAAGGGCAAGAAGAGATACTTCATGAAACGGCAAATCAGCTGCTGCTCCAGTGAAGAAACCCAAGGTTGAACCCAAACCCGAGACTAAGTGCTTCTGTAATAAGGGGAACAGCCAAAGGAGCAGAATTACCCTCGATAATTGGTAGATAAGAAGGTCGGCAAGGTCGATAGAAGTATATTGGATATACATTATGTTAATGTGTACTTTACTAGTACTCCTAGTAGCACCAGGTATTAGATACCGGTTCGGTTGCTAAGAGTTAGTAACTCGAAACAAAAGCTACGGAATAAACGGAGACTAGCTAAAGGTGAGCTGACGATATGTGTTGGAAGTGTTTCCAAGTTTGATGTGATCAAACATCGCACGCTCCCTCTACCATCAAGATTAGTATTAAACCTGAATAATTGTCATTTGGTGTTTACGTTGAGCATAGACATGATTGGATTATGTCTATCGCAATACGGTTATTCATTTAAGGAGAATAATGGTTACTCTGTTTATTTGAATAATACCTTCAATGGTATTGCACCTAAAAGGAATGGTTTATTGAATCTCGATCGTAGTGATACACATTTTCATGCCAAAAGATATAAGATAGTAATGATAGTACCACTTACTTGTGGCAATCGCCATGTAAGTCATATTGGTGTAGAACGCATGAAGAAGCTCCATGTTGATGGATCTTTGGACTCACTCGTTTTTGAAAAGTTTGAGACATGCGAACCATGTCTATTGGTGTATACACATGAAGAAACTCCATGCAGATGGATCGTTTGGACTCACTTGATTTTGAATCACTTGAGACATGCAAATCATACCACATGGGCAAGATGACTGAAAAACCTCGGTTTCAGTAAGATGAAACAAGATAGCAACTTGTTGGAAGTAACACATTTTGATGTGTGCAGTCCAATAAGTCTTTGAGGCATCTTGATGAATATCGTTATGTTCTTACTTCACGCAGATGATTCGAGTAGATGTTGAGTATATTTACTTGATGAAACACAAGTCTGAATTATTGAATGGTTCAAGTAATTTCAGAGTGAAGTTTAAGATCTTCGTGACAAGAGGATAGAATGTCTATGATATGATCATAGAGATGAATATCTGAGTTACGAGTTTTGGCACACAATTAAGACATTGTGTAAATTGTTTCACAATTAATACCGCCTGGAACACCATAGTGTGATGGTGTGTCCGAACATCATAGTTGCATCCTATTAGATATGGTGCGTACCAGGATGTCTCTTATCGAATTACCACTATCGTTCATGGGTTAGGCATTAGAGACAACCGCACTCACTTTAATGGGGCACCACGTAATTCCATTGAGACGACACCGTTTGGAGAAACCTAAGTTGTCGCTTTCTTAAAAGTTTGGGGCTGCGACGCTTATGTGGAAAAAGTTTCAGGTTGATAAGCTCGAACCCAAAGCGGACAAAATGCATCTTCATAGGGCACCCAAAACAGTTGGGTATACCTCCTAATTCAGATCCGGAAGCAATAGGGATTGTTTCTTGAATCGGGTCCTTTCTCGAGGAAAAGTTCGTCTCGAGAAGTTGAGTGGGAGGATGGTGGAGACTTGATGAGGTTATTGAACCGTCACTTCAACTAGTGTGTAGCAGGGCACAGGAAGTTGTTCCCGTGGCACATACACCAATTGAAGTAGAAGCTTATGATAGTGATCATGAAGTTTCGGATCAAGTCACTGACGTACCTCGTAGGGTGACAAGGATGCGTACTACTTCAGAGTGGTACGCAATCCTGTCTTGAAGGTCATGTTTCTTGTCAACAATGAACCCACGAGCTATGGAGAAGCGATGGTGGGGGCCCAAATTCCGACAAATGGTTAGAAGCCATGAAATCCGAGATAGAATCCATGTATCGTAACAAAGCATAGACTTTGGTGGACTTGCCCGATGATCGGCAAGCCATTGAGATGAATGGATCTTTAAGAAGAAGACGGATGTGGACGGTAATATCACCGTCTATGAAGCTCGACTTGTGGCGAAGAGTTTTTCACAAGTTCAAAGAGTTGACTACGATGAGATTTTCTCATTCGTAGCGATGCTTAAGTCCGTCGGAATCATGTTAGCATAAGCTGCATTTATGAAATCTGGCAGATGGATGTCAAAACGAGTTTCCTTATCAGTTTACGTAAGGAAAGGTTGTATGTGATACAATCAGAAAGGTTTTGTCAATCCTAAGGATGCTAAAAAGGTATGCTAGCTCCAGCGATCCTTTCTAAGGACTGGAGTAAGCATCTCGGAGTTGGAATGTGCGCTTTGATGAGATGATCAAAGATTTTGGGTTTATACAAAGTTTATGAGAAACTTGTATTTCCAAAGAAGTGAGTGGGAGCACTATAGAATTTCTGATGAGTATATGTTGTTGACATATTGTTGATCAGAAATGATGTAGAAAGCATATAGGGATGTTTGAAAAGTGTTTTTCAATAGAAAACCTGGATTAGGCTACTTGAACAATAAGCATCAATGATCTATAAGATAGATCAAAATGTTTAATAATACTTTCAAATAAGCATGTACCTTGACATGATCTTGAAGGTGTTCAAGATGGATCAGTCAAAGAAGGAGTTCTTGCTTGAGATGTAAGGTATGAAGTTAAGACTTAAAGCTCGACCACGGCAGAACAGAGAGAAAGGACGAAGATCATCCCCTATGCCTTAGACATAGGCTCTACAGTATGCTATGCTGTGTACCGCACCGGAAGTGTGCCATGCCATGAGTCGGTCAAGGGTACAAGAATGATCCAGAATGGATCATTGGACAATGATCAAAATTGTCCTTGGAGTAAATAAGGACATGTTTCTCGATTATGGAGGTGATAAAGAGTTCGGCGAAAGCGTTACGTCGATGCAAGCTTTAACACCTATCCGAAAGTGACTCGAGTAGCAAACCGGATACGTATAGTGGAGCAACCATTTGGAATAGCTTCAAGTGGAGCGTGGAAGCAGCATTTATAATATGACCTAAAAATTTGCAAAGCACACACGGATCTGAAAGGTTCAGACCCGTTGACTAAAACCCGCTGACTAAAACCTCTCTCACAAGCAAAACATGATCAAACCTCGTAACTCATTGAGTCTAAATCACATGATGATGTGAACTAGTTTACGACACTAGTAAACTCTTTGGGTGTTAGTCACATGGCGATGTGACATATCGCTGTTAATCACATGACGATGTGAACTAGATTATTGACTCTAGTGCAAGTGGGAGACTGTTGGAAATATGCCCTAGAGGCAATAATAAATTAGTTATTATTATTATATTTCCTTGTTCATGATAATCGCTTATTATCCATGCTATAATTGTATTGATAGGAAACTCAAATACATGTGTGGATACATAGACAACACCATGTCCCTAGCAAGCCTCTATTGGCTAGCTCGTTGATCAATAGATGGTTACGGTTTCCTAACCATGGACATTGGATGTCATTGATAACGGGATCACATCATTAGTAGAATGATGTGATGGACAAGACCCAATCCTAAGCCTAGCACAAAGATCGTAGTTCGTATGCTAAAGCTTTTCTAATGTCAAGTATCATTTCCTTAGACCATGAGATTGTGCAACTCCCGGATACCGTAGGAATGCTTTGGGTGTACCAAACGTCACAACGTAATTGGGTGACTATAAAGGTGCACTACAGGTATCTCCGAAAGTGTCTGTTGGGTTGGCACGAATCGAGACTGGGATTTGTCACTCCGTGTAAACGGAGAGGTATCTCTGGGCCCACTCGGTAGGACATCATCAAAATGTGCACAATGTGACCAAGGGGTTGATCACGGGATGATGTGTTACGGAACGAGTAAAGAGACTTGCCGGAAACGATATTGAACAAGGTATCGGGATACCGACGATCGAATCTCGGGCAAGTACAATACCGCTAGACAAAGGGAATTGTATACGGGATCGATTGAGTCCTTGACATCGTGGTTCATCCGATGAGATCATCGTGGAACATGTGGGAGCCAACATGGGTATCCAGATCCCACTTTGTTGGTTATTGACGGAGAACGCCTCGGTCATGTCTACATGATTCCCGAACCCGTAGGGTCTACACACTTAAGGTTCGATGACGCTAGGGTTATAAAGGAAGTTTGTATGTGGTTACCGAATGTTGTTCGGAGTCCCGGATGAGATCCCGGACGTCACGAGGAGTTCCGGAATGGTCCGGAGGTAAAGATTTATATATGGGAAGTCCTATTTTGGTCGCCGGAAAAGTTTCGCACTTTATCGATATTGTACCGGGAGTGCCAAAAGGGTTCCGGGGGTCCACCGGGGGGTCCACCTACCCCGGGGGGCCACATGGGCTGTAGGGGGTGCGCCTTGGCCTATATGGGCCAAGGGCACCAGCCCCAAGAGGCCCATGCGCCATGGAAACTTGGGGAGGGAAGAGTCCTCAAGGGGGAAGGCACCTCCGAGGTGCCTTGGGGAGGATGGACTCCTCCCCTCTTGGCCGCACTCCTTCCTTGGAGGAAGTGGCAAGGCTGCGCCTCCCCTCTCCCTTGCCCCTATATATAGTGGAGGGAGGGAGGGCATCCACACATGAGCCTCGGCGCCTCCCTCCCTCCCGTGACACCTCCTCCTCTCCCGTAGGTGCTTGGCGAAGCCCTGCAGGATTGCCACGCTCCTCCACCACCACCACGCCCGTTGTGCTGCTGTTGGATGGAGTCTTCCTCAACCTCTCCCTCTCTCCTTGCTGGATCAAGGCATGGGAGACGCCACCGGGCTGTACGTGTGTTGAACGCGGAGGTGCCGTCCGTTCGGCACTCGGATCTCCGGTGATTTGGATCACGACGAAATACGACTCCTTCAACCCCGTTCTCTTGAACGCTTCCGCTTAGCGATCTACAAGGGTATGTAGATGCACTCTCCTTCCCCCGTTGCTAGTTTCTCCATAGATAGATCTTGGTGACACGTAGGAAAATTTTGAATTTATGCTACGTTCCCCAACACCTAGATATTCTCATAACTATCTGCTTTTCTATCAGTTGCTCGACAGTAATTCGTTCACCCACCGTAAATTATGCTATCTTGAGAGAAGCCACTAGTGAAACCTATGGCCCCCGGGTCTATCTTCCATCATATAATTTGCTATTTCTTCCACCGTTTATTTTGCAATCTTTACTTTCCAATCTATATCATAAAAAATACCAAAAATATTTATCTTATTATCTCTATCAGATTTCACTTTTGCAAGTGACCGTGAAGGGATTGACAACCCCTTTATCGCGTTGGTTGCAAGGTTCTTATTTGTTTGTGTAAATACAAGGAGACTTGCGTGTAACCTCCTACTGGATTGATACATTGGTTCTCAAAATTGAGGGAAATACTTACGCTACTTTGCTGCATCACCCTTTCCTCTTCAAGGGAAAACTAACGCATGCTCAAGAGATAGCAGAGTAAAGAGTTCCTCCTAAAGCTGTTCGGAGGAAGAAGGAAGACTCTCCAAGGCTTATGCTGCTCCTGCTGCTGGTGTGTGGGTGGGTGTGTGCTACTGATCTGATCGCATGTTTCGTCCCTATGTGCATGAGGGCTCCTGGGGGATTTTACAGGTCAACCCCCCGGGGTACGATGGGAATGTTACAAGGCCGTGGGGCCAGGTTGTCATCGTCCGGGAAGCCGGTGCTGGGACCGCTGGGTGTCAGGGCTCGCCGAGTTCTCCGTGTGTGGACCCCGTGTGTCAGGAGGCACTGTTGTCTGTCTTGTCGATCGTCACGGAGTGGCCGGGTCGAGTCCACTACAGTGGCGCACCGCCAGGTCACCGTCTGCTGGCGTCAGCAGTGACGACGGGTGCGCTGTATCCACGCCGGCCTTGGTCAGCAGGGTAGGTGGGGCACTGTTGCCATGCCTCTGCCGGTCAGAGGAGTTGGTGGGGCACTGTTGCCTTTCTCATCCTTGAATGGAGACTCGTCCCATCGTACGGCTGGATGGGACGGGAGCTGATCCGTTGCCGGGTTGAGGAACAAGCCACGGGGGAGCTGGCTTGCTGGAGAAGTCTTGCTTTGCCGGGCTCGGCTGCCTGTGCCAGCTGGCATGGCCTCTGTTAGTCCGTTTACAGATATTTCTTGGAGTCCTCTCGTGGAATACAAGGTTTCCAAAGAGAAAATATTCTAATTCTCGCGAGTATATTTTGTGTTGTTTGGACGAATAAATATCGTATTTTGCAAACCGTCGTATATACTTTCTTTTGTGGGGAATGAGTGCATTTTTTAGGGTAACATTTTTTATCTAATCATCAAGTTCATGGTAGCACAAAGAACACAAGAAGTAACAGAAATCATATTCATGTCTAAACCACCTAGCGATGACTACAAATACTGGGGCGACGCGCTATCGTCTTTGAACATTCCTCATTGAAGTCAAACAAAACTTTGTTGTACTAGGCAGTCAGAAAGTCATCATTCCAATTCCTCATAGGACTAGAGCAACAACCAACTCCGGTGAAGATAGACGTAGATTGAAAGGATCTAACATGTATACACACGAACGAATGGATCCAAACATATCCACCAACAAACACCGGCCAAATCCTGCGAGATCCGTCGAAGATGCATCACTCCACACGCCCCTCCGACAACACTAGAGGGAAACAAAATTAAAAGAGAAAAACACCTAAAACGGAGCGGGGCCCTCCCGCCTGCAAGGGTTGGAATCCACCGTGCCTCCATGGCCCTAAGGCGGCCACAAGAGACGAGACAGGTCGGCGACAACACGGGTGGAAGGCAGGGAAACCCTAGTTCCTCGGGAGTCACTCGTGGGGATTAATAATTTTATTGTGTGTTCAATGATACTAATTTGATATAGTTGGTGTTGATAGTTTTTCTATAAACTCGATGAAACTCCCCACATTCGAATATAATTTATACAATTTCTTTAGTACTAGCATTAAAGTTATTATGAGTGCACTTTTTAGGCGAGTTGAATTACTATTAGTCCATCGACAAGCTTCTGGCACATCAAAATTTCTACGGCGAACCACGCATCCGCCACCTCCTCCTCACAAAAAAAGAGATTAAGGTTCCTCTTGTCTCCCGCCGGCACCAGTACATCTCGTCTCTGGTGGCCTTAGGGACATGGGGCGTGGTGGATCCCGGCCCAGCACGCGGGAGGGCTCTGGTTTTAGATGTTTCTTCCAGTTTTGTTATGGTTTGTGTCCTGCTCGGGAAAACGAGATGACAGTGGCTCTCTAAAGATGAAATAATGTTCTTCCCTTCTAGCCCCCGCCTCGGTGGTGTGCCTAGCATCGTCGATGGCGTGTGGAGATGTGTTTTCGGTGGATCTGTCTGTGGCAGATCTGCTTGGATCTAGCAGATCCGGCCATTTTTCGCCTACGTTTGTGTGTCTTTAAGTTGGATTCTTCTCAACTATTCTACTCTTCATCTGCGGCGGTTGTTGTTCTGGTGCGCTAGTCCTATGGGGCCTGTGCATGACGAACGACTTCCCGATTGTTTATTACAACAAGTTTCGGCCGGCTCCGGCAAGGAAGGGATGATGACGGTGGCACGCCTTTGCCGCGCTTCAGTGCTTGTAATCGTCACTAGGTGGTCTACGGATCTGAATATAATTTTTATTATTTCTGATGTTCATTTTTACTATTGTGATTGAAAATGAATATATCGAAAGTTTTCTCGAAAAATAAAACTACGACAAATTTCCACAAGCCCTGCACTAGACACGTTTGGGGATCAGCAAACAAATCTGCTATCAATTCACTTACGACCGATACTCTTTCCCTTTTTATCTGATCAAGACTGTTATCTCGAGTCTGACGCAACCACGTTGGATCAATTCTGTGTGGCTAAATTACGTACTCCCTCTCTCTCAGTTTACACAAGGCGTGCACATACCCTTAGGTCGTGAATTTGACCAACCTAATACAAGTCATATATTACAAAAATATATCAATATAAACTTCAGATGTTCTATTTTCAAACCGTATAATTTTTTGTATTATATAGTTTATATTAGAGTGATAAAATTGATAATCTAGGTATACGCGCAGGACTTGTAATCTGAAACGAAGGGAGCTCATCGACGCGTCTTCCACCACGGTTACCCTCACGCGATTGAACAACCGAACCATCTGCCACCAAAAATAAAGAAACGAAAGAATCGGCGACTTGGCGCAGGAGCTACCGTAGGTGGTTGGGAAATAATGGATGGAGCTATCTGTGGATGGATTCCATGGTGCATTCCTACCCAGATGCAACTCGTACTGACTTTTGAGTGCCGCGTCTGTTTAATTTGCACGTGTGTTCGTCTCTAGCTCAGCACGAACTGACGTGCGAGCCAGTGAGCTTGGAACTGAGTGACTATGCCCATGTTATTTTATGCCATTGTTTAGCGTCTGTTCCGATGAAAAGTGTATGCAGAGGGTGCTTGGATACGTTTTAGTCTCATGACTAAAAATAGTGGGACTAAAACTTGCTAGCCTCACCCATGATTGGATTCAAATACTAAAGAGACTAAAATCAAGTTTATGAGCATTTATTATCCTACAAACCCTCCAATCCAGAACTCGCATGTGTTAAAGTAGAGGAGTTAAATAAAGAGAGAGGACTAATCCACATTTTAGTAGAGGTACCCCTGACTAAAAAATTTTAGTCTCAAGACTAGTTTTAGCCCCTCTTTAATTAGGGATGCTTGGAATTTTAGCCTCTTAAAAAGACTATTTTCAGTCAGACTAAAATAAGTCCCTTGGATCCAAGCACCCTCACAGACAGGCCACAGACGTAGACATAACCAATTTTCAATTTCGGTAAAGTTTAAAACGGTCGCCACCGCACCATAGAGCCAATGGTTTTCCCCTGGCCAGAACATAGAGCCAGTGGTTTCTCCTTCGTGTTTTGTACACGAGCGTATGGCTGCAGGCTACCCGCCACCGCCACAATGGAAAAGCACATTCTATTTAATCTGCATCTCTCTCTCAGCGAAAATGTGCACCTTTTGTCTACTGTAGTTACCGTGCATCTTTTTTTCTTTTTTGAGTTACCATGCATCTTAATCTGTAGGCACTGTGTTATTGCTATACTCCAGTAGTACTACTTTTCATACTTTGACCAAAACTTCAAAAATGCGAAACTAGAACTTCAGTGTCTTGCATGACATCAAAAAAAAAATAGTGAGCGCCATGCTCTATCCGTCCCGTCAAAAGGCACGAGTTCTAAGACAATTGATCGGATTGGCACGCGTCCGCATGGACTCGACACGTTAGACCTCTCCCAATGCAAAGGTGCTTACATGAGGTGCTAAGTGCATTAAATACCTTAGCAACTCAAGTCCCCAATGCATAGGTGCTTAACTTGTTGTTGCTAAGCACACTTTATTTAATGAGTTAGCACCTAAAGTCTTTCATGCATTGGCCAAATTGTTTCATTTAAGTGGTTTGCCTAGGTTCTCGCACTTGGCATTGGTTCTTCCCGGGTGAAAGTGCGTTATATCGACTAGAGGGGGGGGGGTGAATAGGCGATTTTTATGAATTCTTCACTGAGGAATTTGCCGGTGAGGAAATTCCTTATCGAAGAACTACTTGCAGCGGAATAAGTACTCAGAAGTAAGCATAACAGAATACATGCATGGTCATCATGATGAAATGAAGACAAGCACAGAGTACAGAAAGCGTAAACACAGGATAACACAAGATGAAGACAAACAGACTGAAGAAATTGAACTCAGGAAATTGAGAAAGTCTTCAGTCAAAGTCTTCAAACACAGATATGATGAAGCACTAAACACAGTAATGAGGAAATGAAAGAGTTGAGGAAATAGAACCAGTAAGCTTGGTGAAGACAATGATTTGGTAGACTAGTTCCAACTGCTGTCTCAGTTGTACGTCTGGTTGGAGCGGCTGAGTATTTAAACTCGAGGACACACAGTCCCGGACACCCAGTCGCTGAGCATGCAGCTCAGGACACCAATTCCTCACCAGATTCTCCTTGAACTAAGGTCACATGCACCTCGTCCAATCACTCGTGGTAAGTCTTCAGCGACTTCCAAACCTTCACAAACTCGGTCACTCGGCGATCCACAATTCCTCTTGGATGCTCTAGACTATGACGCCTAACCGTCTGGAAGAAGCACAGTCTTCAAAGGTAACAAGCGTCGGATCCACGCAGGATCAATTTCTTCAGTGATGCTCAATCACTTTGGGTTTGTAGGTATTTGGGTTTGGGTTTTCCTCACTTGATGATTTTCACTCAAAGTCCTCGGAGGATGGGATGCTCTCAATTGACAAGTGTTAGTTTTTCTCGGAGCAGCCAACCAGCTAGTGGTTGTAGGGGGCGGCTATTTATAGCCTAGGGAGCAGCCCGACATGATAAGACATAAATGCCTTTCAATGATATGACCGTTAGGTGGATAAGATATTTTGGGACAGTGGCCAGAGCACAACAACGGTCGGAAATTTGAGGTTCAAATTCCTCAGGGCTTTCATGTTCCTCACTGTGTAGGCAATCTGCACTGCCGAATTCCTAACTCCTCAGTCAGAACAAATTCCTCAGTGACCAGAAGAACTTCGTCTCTGCCACTAAAGAAATTGACTGAAGTGTATGAGATTTCCAATGGCTTCACTTGAAGGGATTGGTAGGTGTAGGATTTTGAGTTGAGCATCACATGGAAAATTTTCCTTAGTATTTCCTCGACCCCCTTTAACAGTACGGTGTTTCGTATGACTCAAGAAAGAGAAAACGAAACAACGAAAACAAAAGTCTTCACGCTTCATGTTCCTCGAATGAATATCAAGTCTTCAACATCACACCAATTTCTTCACTTTCAAAGTCTTCAGAAAGTCTTCAGAATACCAAAGTCTTTAGTTGAAGAACTTCATTTTTAGGGGTCGACTTTCACTGTAAATATAAAACTCCTCATAGACTTACAGACCTGTGTACACTCGTAAACGCATTAGACCCTTAACCTATAAGTCTTCAATACACCAAAATCACTAAGGGGCACTAGATGCACTTATAATCTCCCCCTTTTTGGTGATTGATGACAATATAGGTGAAGTTATCAACGGGGATAATCATGTGAAGTGTAAATACTGATATTGAGGAATTTGATTGCAAGATATAGAAGAACTCCCCCTGGAGATGTGCATAGTGAGGAATTTGCTTTTGAGGTAATGCACACTTGAAGAGTTGAATCATGGAGATCTCCCCCTATATCTTGTAATTCATACACGCATTTGTCATATAGTATAAAGAATTTGAAATGCATGATGAAATATGGCAACTGATGTAATTCAACATGCGTGTATTAACATATAATGAGGAATAAGCATGTAGAAGAACACATCAAAAGTATCAGATCACCATCGGGTTTAAGATTACAACTCGATCCAATAAAGTTTCAGAAGAGCGAGAGTTGTAACTTAGCAAAAAAACACCCATATAATAGACCCGCTTGAAGACTAACTCAAATCCCCCCCCCTTTGTCATCAAATGACCAAAAGGATTGAAAACTGAGGACTAACGCCCCTGAAGAATATCAAGTTGATGAAGGAGCGCCAGCGTTGTCTGGGTCGGTTGTTTAAGTAGGACCTGCCGCAGTGTCGTCCAAGTCTTCATTTTCATCAGTGTCGCACGATGAAGAATAGGAGCTGGCCACCAAGGAAGGAACCTTGACCTTCTTATATTTCTTCGGTGGAGGTGCAGACCAGTCAAATTCTTCCTTCAGACCCATTTTCTTCAGATCTTCTTCGCTGTAGACATGAGACGGAACAGCCCAGGTACGGTTGAAGGTTTCATGGAGGTAGTATTGGTTTTTCTTCACTGCATTGTGTGTTGAGGTCATGTTGTGAAGAATTGAACCGAACTGACGCTTGACCCATTTATGATTGCGATCAACTTTCTAATGAAGACTGAGGAGTAACTCACGATCAGTCATCACCCTGGGTGTTGTGGCTTGAGGATTTTGCTTGGCAGAGTTGTTGGCGGCAGAGTCATGTGTGGCAGAGTCATCATTGGTCGAATAGGATGCAGCCTTGCGAAATTGACCATCCAATGGACGAATGCCTTCATCTATCACAGCAGTTGCCTTGCCTTTATCGTCAGCTGAGAAAAATGTCCGTTTGAGGACTTCAATTGGAGGCAAGTAGCTGCAGTGGTTCAGAGTGTCAGCCTTGTAATTGAGGGAAGACCTTGTCCTGATGAATCTCATAATCCATGGTGCATAAGGCTTCAGCTCAAATGGTTACATGGCAATATTTGCCAGAGTCCTCATGAAGAAATCATGGAAGTTGACGGGAACGCCATGAATGATATTGAAAAGCATATTCTTCATGATGCCAACGACTTCTTCATCGTTTGAGTCGTGGCCTTTGATAGGACTCATTGTCTTCGCTGTAATGCGATAGACAGTCCGAGGCACATACAAAGAATTCCTTGACGAGGAATTTGGTTCGAGGGGCCTGCCTCGCTTCAAAGGCTTCATCAAGACTTGCATGTAATGATTTGTAAGCTCAGGTTCATCAGAGACGCAACGAGCACCATCAAGGGGAGGATCGAGTGGGAGGGCACAAAGCAATTCAGTTCTTTGGTGCCTTGTAGTGAGTATTTTTCGACATCCAGTCCGGCACTCCATGAGTTCACATCTTCGTAATCTTACGTGATGTGCAGCGTCGCATAGAACTGAAGAATGAGTTCTTCATTCCAATCACATATGTCAGTGCAGAAGTTTAACAACCCAACATCGTGAAGAACACTAAGGACTGGCTCGAAGCCCGGCAAAGATTCCATGTCCACATGAGGAATGTGTGCATGATCGAAGACTTTGCCTTTGTTGAGCAGCACCGAGGAATAGAAATTGGCTTGACTAGCAGTCCAGAAACGCCTCTTCCTTATGCGAGCAGAGTCATATGGGTTGTAGTCAGTGAAGAATACATGCTCGCTAAAGAAATCTTCAGCCTTGAACTTTTGCTTGCGTGAGAATGGATCCTTTGGCTTTGGCAGTGGAGTGTTAGTCAGTTGCATCACGACCTCAGGAATCACAATCTCGGGTTCTTCAGGCTGAGAAATTTCTGGTTCCTCTTCAGTGGCAGTCTGCGTTGTCATGTGATCAAGAAGAATGTGTTCTTCAAAGACTAGTGGCTGGAATTTCTTCATGCATGCATTTAGGTGGGGTGAGTTTCTTGAGCCAGTTGAACGGTTGGTGCAGGGGACTGAGGTACTTGTTGTAGTGGGGTGAAGAGTGGGGAATTGGGGTGCTGACTTTCCCGAAAGTCATCATTCATCACTGGCGTAGTACACCCAATATCCATGTCTTCATCTTCAATTTCTTCAATGCCAGCCTCTTCAGCTGTGAACTGAGGCATTGGCGAGGAAACAACTGGTGTTGAAGGGATCACATCCACTTCAATTTCTTCATCAATCTGCAATGACGAAGCAGCAAAATGATTTTCTTCATCAGATCCGCTAGGGATCACATATTCTTCACCAAAAGGAACAAGGTCCTTTGATGGCATGGTGGAGATCGGAACAACATCAATGGGATTTTCAAACGAAGTTGGTCATAGGCTTCATTTTCTTCTGAGTCAAGAATCAAGCAGCTTGATGCTTTCTTTTTCTCACCGCAGCTCGCTCTGCAGCCTTGGTCTTCTTCACATCCGATGCGGATGGAAGGATAGGAGTTGGTGTAGGCACAGGAGGAGCCGAGGAATCGATTGATTTTCTTCAAAGAATCGATGCGATTGCTCGACTTCTTCATTTTCTTCAGGCGCACCACTAGTGGATGCCCTGGCAATTTCTTCAGCGGCTGGTATGGAGTCATCAGCCCTGGAACTAACATTTTCTTCAGCAGCCTGAAAGTCATCAGCGGTGCTGGCATGTTCTTCAGTAGGCTGAGCAGAGGCTTCAGCCTGAGGAACTTCTTGTTGCGATGGAGCTGCAACATTGGTGAACTTCTCAGTCAGTTTAACAAACCTGACTTTGGCTCCTTGCCAATCAGCATAATAAGCATCGAAATCATCACTGAGGGCTTTGATTGCAGACTGGATCTTTGTAAATTCATCAGTCGTCAAAGAGACAACGTTTTTCCTCGGGAACTTCTCTTTCCTGTACTGAGCCTTCTTGATCTGCCTGGCCTTCTCAACTTTCCATTTCTCTTCAGAGATGAAATGGGTCAGCATATAACTTTGGCCAGGAGTCAATTTGAAATCAGGCATAGGAGTGTTTGGGTCCTTGTGTCTGAGATCAATGTAATCGAGAATCAACTTAGGATCCAATAGCAGTGGCATAGGTGTGCCTTTGGCTCTAACGGCCCTTTCTTGTCTGTCTCTGATGATTTCTGCAAGTTCATCATCATCGCCTTCATCGCCGATGGCACTTGGAAGGCAACCTGTTTCTTCTTAGGACTTGGCCGAGGACCTCGTCCAGCCGTTGCCTTTGTCTTCAGCAGAGTGGGGCCTGATGAAGAATTTGATGCAGCTGAGGAACTTACTGAGGCACCAGAGGCAATAGAGATGCCTGCAGTCCTTTGGCACGTGGCAAGATGCACAGGTGCTGAGGACTTTGTCGGAGCAGCTGAGGACTTTGGAGGAGCAGGATTAGCATGAGGAATTGGCCGTGAGGGCTTTGAAGATTCTGGCCGTGTGGGCATTGCTGAGGAACTTGGCCGTGAGGGCACTGTCGGTGTCAAAACCGGCGGATCTCGGGTAGGGGGACCCGATCTATGCATCAAGGCCGATGGTAACAGGAAGCAAGGAACACAGATGTTTACCCAGGTTCGGGCCCTCTCGATGGAGGTAAAACCCTACTTCCTGCTTGATTAATATTGATGATATGGGTAGTACAAGAGTAGATCTACCACGAGATCGTAGAGGCTAAACCCTAAGAGCTAGCCTATGATGGTATGATTGTAATTGTGATCGGCCTTCTAAGGACCGACCTCTCCGGTTTATATAGACACCGAAGAGGGCTAGGGTTTACATGGAGTCGGTTACAAGGAAGGAAATATGATATCCGGATCGCCAAGCTTGCCTTCCACGCCAAGGAAAGTCCCATCCGGACACGGGCCGAAGTCTTGAGTCTTGTATCTTCACGCTTCAATAGTCCGGACGTTGTACACAGTCCGGCTATTCGGATACCCCCTAATCCAGGACTCCCTCAGTAGCCCCTGAACCAGGCTTCAATGACGATGAGTCCGACACGCAGTCTTGTCTTCGGCATTGCAGGGCGGGTTCCTCCTCCGAATACTCCAAGGTAATTATCGAACACTTGAACCGTGTCCGGATCCACAAAATGATCTTCACATGCCACCGTAGAGAGAATGGTATTTCACAAATGCAATCTGCTGACAACTTTTTAGACAATGCGACGTGTCATTACAGTCGGGTCGTTATTCGAACCGTTTTCCCATAGCCAGCCACAGCACATATTGCGAGGCGTTTTCCTTGACACGTCTTGTCAAAGCAGAGATCGTGTCCCCTTATCATGGGATTCTCATTAATACGGGTATGGGTAATCCAACCGCACCGCTAATCACAGCGAGCGGGAGGCAAACGGGTTCCACCAAGCAAGTGGGGAGGCGCAAAAAGCACTTACCGCCCCTATAAAGAGACAAGGCCTCTTTATCTTTACCCACGCCTTTCTCCTTCCGCTCGCTCATTCCCCTCTTTTCGAGCCCTAACGCCCAAGTACTCTTCCTTTCCACCAAAGAGAGGCTTTCCAAAGATGTCCGGATCCGGAGCAGGAGGTAGATGGATGGCCTCTACTGTCCGGGAGAAGGATATCAAGAAGCTCCGGGACACCGGGTATCTGGCCTAGAAGATCGGCCACCGTATCCCCCCGGCGGGACAGGTCGTCCCCACTCCGGAACCTCACGAGAGAGCCGTGTTCCTTCCCCATTTTGTCCGCGGGCTTGGGTTTCCCCTGCACCCATTTGTTCGCGGAATCATGTATTACTATGGGATTGATTTTCATGATCTTTCCCCCAACTCCTTCCTCAATATCTCGACGTTCATCGTCGTGTGCGAGGCTTTTCTTCGGATCTCACCTCACTTCGGCCTGTGGCTGAAGATTTTTAATGTGAAGCCCAAGGTGGTGAGCGGCGAACATGGCGAATGCGGTGGCACCATGGTGAGCAAGATGCCCAAGGCCGTTTGGCCGAAGGGCGCTTTCAACGACTCCGTTAAGGAGTGGCAGCAACAGTGGTTCTATATCATCGAATCTCACGGCAAAAAGTGGGCTGCGGCTCCAGAGTTCAGATCCGGAGCTCCACTGCGGCTCATGTCCTGGACCGAGAAGGGCCCAAACTGATGCTCGTCCGATGAGCTATTATTTCTCCAGACGCGCCTTCAGAGTGTGGTTGATAGGGACGTCGAACTCGTCGACGTAGTCCAGGTGATGCTAGCTCGCCTGGTCCTCCCCTGTCAGCGCAAAGCTTGTACTCTGTGGGAGTTCGATCCAGCCGAGCACCAAAACCTTCGGGAGCTTTATGATTCCTCCCACAAGGATATCTAGAAGGTGCTCTTTAGGTCCGGCTAATCATGGCCGGGCCCCGCCGAGGACCGTGGGTATCAATCATCCCATTCTCCCAGCTCGGTAAGTCACGGCCACACTCTATCGGTTCATGCTTCAGCTGGCTTGTCATGAGGGAGACATCTTAATCGTGTTTCGTCATGACCTCAGGGATGGATAAAGAAGGTGGAGCAGATTCACTGTCCGGCCCCGCTGCCGGAGGAACCGGCCGGACCTCTTCTGACAAATGTGCTGGTCCCGCGCCTTACGAGGCGCCAAAGAAGGAGGCCTCCAAGAAGGTCGAGAAGACCCGGAGTGGCCTCCGTCATCGCGAGGCTTTGGACACAAAATCCAAAGACTCAAGCGATGCTCCTTCTTCGGAAGACGAAGAGGAAGAAGCAGAAGGGGACGAGCCTTACTCTGAAGGTGGGAAGAAGCGTGTAGCTTCTTCGTCCTTGGAGGCCGAATCGCCCAAGAGGAGAAAACGTTCCCGCCCAGGGGCATCCACCACGGCTGCCGATAGCAGCCCGGAGTGGGATCCCAGGGCCCAGCCCCTGGAGAAGTCGTAAGTACACAAAATCCAAACACGCATATGCGTCCGGGATTATTTTTGGGTATAGTAGTTTTAACTATTGCTATGTTTTGCACCGCAAGGTCTCGCGCTGGACAGTCCTCATCCGAGGATTCGCTGAGTTCGGACGCCCTGGCGAGCGAGACGCCTCCAGAGGCCCCTTCTCCAAAGTCCCGGCGCGACAATGAGGTGTCGTCTCAACGGGGCTCGGACCAGGGGGGCATATCACTGGAGCCGGACACACGGGAGCGATGGCCCCTGAGTGTGCCGTCAGTGGGGGCGATCTTGGGTTCGGCCCTCAGTCGGACAAGGTCCAGGAGACCTCTAAGGCTCCCAGATCGGGCGAGCAGCCACCTTCAACGGTGGGAGGCCTGCCTACTCTGTCGGCAACCTCTGTTCCAGCGGAGTTGCCAAGCGGTCTATCGACAGCGTTAAAGAACGCGTCTATTGTCGATGAACATCGGACCCTTATGGGTGTGGTGATTGAAAAGATTCGGTCCGCCGAGAGCGGGCTGAACGAGTCCTGCCGTGGCCTTATAAAGGCCTTTGAGGTATGTTTCCCAAGAAACCTTTGAGGAATCGTCATAATATGAGTAGTAGCCCCTGATACACTGTCCGGCGAAGGAGAGGGAGCCGGGCAGGGGATCAAATCCTCTCTTGTCGTGGGAACTTATGTTAATGACGTGTACCTCTTTGTTTGAATACAGGCGTCTGTGGAGAAGACGGCCGCTCATAATGCGGAAGTATCCGAACTAAAGCGGAGCCTGGAATGGGCCGAGGAAGAACTTGGCCGCGTGAGGAAGCAATTAGAAGATAAACAAGGTATGTTGAAGCATTGTCTTGCATTAGGCACGAATAAGTAATTGTGCTTATTGAAAAGTATTTGTGTTGTATGCCCTAGGAGCGAGTGCGAATATGAGGTAATCAAGAAGGATGTGGATGATGCCAACAAGAAGGCTGCCACGAACAGGCACTTCGTGAAAACACGAGGTTGTGGTTGTCACAGCTGAGCGGGAGCTCCAGGAGGCTGTGAAGAAAAGCGCGGGCTTGGAGCAGAGTCTAATAGGGAAAGAAGTCGAACTCGCCCAAGCGCTCCAAGCCACGGAAGATGCCCGGGAAGAACCCCGAGGTGCTGTACGGGACATTCAAGAGGCCCGGAAAGTTGCGGCTGGTAAGGCGGTATTCTTAGCCATTTGTTCATGATAATGGGAGGAATTCTAGGCAGTAAGCTGAATTCTTATTTTTCCGTATGCTTATGGATCTTCCTCGCAGCATATCGATGTCACCAATTCTACCAAACTGAGGAGAAGAAGTTTGCGGAGAGGGATTTCTGGTCGTAGTATTTGGCACCGAACTATCCGGTGCCCTCTATCGATCAACTGAAGTAGCTGGTCGAACTGCACCAGGCGGCCGAACTAGCCATGAAGGACTTGATTGTCCTACCGTGGCCGCGGAGCCAATTCCGGCGATTACTTGGGCTCGTGAAGCGGATTGTGGGCGCTTGTCCTCGGCTTGATGCTATTAAGTGATCGGTTCCGCATAGAGGGTGCACGTATGGCATTCGCCGCAAAAGTGCATTGGGGAAGCTTGACGCGAGAAGCCGATGACCGAGGGGCCGCCAGAGGGTAAGGAGCATCGCAAGCCCGAACTGTACTATGAAGGTGTATCGAAGGGAGCTCGCTTTATGCACGGATAAATGTACCAAAGCATTATATTTCCCTGAGGGCATTCGTGCCACTTTTTGTAATATGGGATTATGGCTTTTATATATTGCCTGTTTTGTTTGAACATATGTTCTTAATGTGCGACTGTTTATTGTATGTAAATCCTGAGAGTTGGCCATTGTCGCTTCGCTTACGTAAAAAGAATACGGGGGTGTTTCGGGATATATCTGAACGCTCTTTATCCCATAGTTGGGTCCTTTTCCGGAGGCGTTTCTCACCACGAACCAGGCAATCGGACTATAAGGCTTTGTTACTCTCACTTAGCCATAGGAATTCGAGTATGGTCGGAGCCCCTAGTGTTCGGAAGGCCGAATTAGGAGCTCTATTGGCGCCTGATCAGAAGACCGATCCGTCGCACTGCATTTATAATGGTGTTGTGCGGAATAAATCTTTAGGGATTTTACAACCTCTCGAACAGCTGACCAGCTCTCGCTGTATCATGACAGTCGGTTTTCGGCTTTCTCTACTGAGGTGCTCGTCCGGCAGATCCGGGACACAATCGCAGTAGTTCTCCCTGTGCTACCTTAGCCGATATAACGGAACGTAAGGTACCAAAACAAGGGAGCCGGGCAAACCCAACCAATGACCCAAGACATGATTCAGAGCTGATGCATATAGTGCTATAAGTTCGGGGTGCTTGGACGACCGAGAAGGTGGTCGGACTTTATTGTCAGATTATGAAGCCCCTGGCATAATCGGGCGTAACACGAGGTGTCGATGAAAAGATATGGCCGGTAAGTGTTATTTAAGTCTACGCATTGTAGTAAAATGATATGTCTATGCATACGAGTACGATGTATGATTATGAAAAGAGGTGTTTTTTGGCGGAACCTGTGATGGCCGGACTGGAGGGAGTTGTCAGTGGATCAAGAGTGAATCCTGGCTGCCTTCATTTAGGGGGGAGGGCTCCTTGTGTGTCCTGGCCGATTCCACGTCACCAATCTTGTTCTGCGTCAAAGTTAGTTTGTAAGGAAAATACTCGGAGGTAGCCGAGCATCCTCTTGTGGTTGGTCCGAGGGCTCCTGATCGGACCCTGGTAAACCCAGCCGTTATACCGTTGGGTAGCGCGGACTCCTCAATTGGTGTCCGGATAGTTGGCTGTCATATGAAAATTTTGATAGGCATGCGCGACTCGCTACTCCGGCAGCTGTATGATTTCACCGAGGGCGGGTTCGCCATGTGATTGTATCACATGGTGTTGGCTCGAGTGATTGACCACGTAGAATCTAGTCAACGTGGTTCGTCTCTGCTAGCATACGGTAAATTACCGCATGGTGGGAAGGTGCCGAAGATTTATTCTTTGGCGAAGTATTTTTTGGTGATCCGAAGACAACCGTTTAGAATGATGGGCCAGAAAAATCTGGCCTTTGCCCCTAGCATCTTTTAGGAGATGTTGTTTGTGGTTTCACACCTGCGGGGGTTTTATGTGTTATGGCCCCCCGGTTTTCTATGTCCGGAGGTACTGCAATTGAGTTGCTTTGGTTAATGTGGTCGGGGGCAATCAGTCGTACTTTTATGCTATGGGGGGGGGGGCTCTTGACCAGATGCCTCCCTTCATTATTTCCGGCACGCGACCAACCGCTTTGTTTTGAGGATTCGGAATTCTCTATTGGTATGCTTTGCCGTCCTTCTAGGAGTACCATGGATTTCACATGGTTGATCGAGTGTGTGGCTCGGGCCGGATAGGTCTGAGCTGTTCTTTGTCCGCTGACCGGACTGGGAGTTGCTGGAATTAACACCAGCCTTCCTGTTTTGACGCTTACGACAATTGCGCCGAGGCTTGAGGACGCTTCTTCTTTTGTCCTTCGTATTGTTTTGGACCGTAGTGGTGTGTTGACGTCGGGGCATGTGCCTTGAGTTCTCCTGCTTAGGTTGGGGTGGCCGGTTGTGCCCTGTGTGCCCTTTGTCGGGGCGGTCGGGTCCGTATCTTTCAGTGGCCAAGACCTTGGTCCATCTGTCCACCAGCGAATCTTGGTCAGCTTTAAGCTGCTGTTGCTTCCTTTGCAGGCTCTTTGACGTGGCCGTGAGCCTTCGCTCGAAGCGAGCTTGTTCCACTGGATCTTCGGGCACGCCGAATTCGTCATTGCCAAGGCTTGCCTCGTCCTCGGAGGGGGGCGTATAGTTATCCCTCTCCAAGTATCCCACATTGGCTAGTTCGGCCTTCTGAAAGGCAAGCCGACTAGGGTTATATTCATCTTCGGCGCCATCCGGATTGTTTTCGACTTCTGGGCCGGTATTTTTGTGGCGGGGCTTGGAGCGGCGCCGACGACGCCCATGATTTGCTTTCCCCCCTAGGGGATTATCCTCCGCTGCCTCATCGCCATTGGTTTCCTTCGGAATGTCCGCCATGTATATATCATGGGGATAGGCGGCTATCCACCGCCCAAAGGAGCGGTGGTTTCGTGATTCTCCTGCATCGTCGTCCATACCATCGATGTCTTCGGAGTCAAAGTCAATCACGTCGGTTAAATCATCGACCGTGGCAATGAAGTGGGTGGTGGGTGGGTAAAGAATTCCTTCATCGCCTGCTTCCCACCCGAGCCGGACATAGTTCGGCCAAGAGCCTCCTGACAAAGAGAGAGACTTTAATGAGTTCAGCATGTCGCAGAAGGGCGAGTGCTGGAAGATATCCGCAGCGGTGAACTCCATTACCGGAGCCCAGCCTGGCTCGACTGGATCGGGAGTGCGCGGACCGGAACCAACGACAGGATACGAATCCGGGGGTCCGGATTCGCAGGCCACCACAGGGGTAAGGCCCGTGTTCGGCTCTACCGCCGATGAGTGCGCGACCTGCAGGGCAGGGTCCAGCCCCCCGTCCTTGGACAACGCAGCCTGCTCCGGATTTAAGTCCGAGGCTACTACGGGGGTGACACCCCGAGCTTTGTTCGACAGCAGGTCTAAGCCGTGTTTGTCGTGACTGTTCGGTGCTCCTGGCATAGGCCCGAATCCGTCGAAGATCCAGTCTCCGTGGATATCCGCCGAGCAGTTCAGGTTTCCGACCCTAATCTGGTGGCTAAGGGCGTGGCTATCGATCTGCTCCAGATGGCCAAGCGAATTGGCCCGCAGGGCGAAGCCGCCGGACACGAATATCTGTCCGGGGAGAAAAGTCTTGCCCGGGACCGTGTTGTTGACGGTGATTGAAGGAGCCATCGAGCCTAACAGCGACGACATAGAGGAACTCTCAATGAAAGCACCAAAGTCGGTGTCAAAACCGGCGGATCTCGGGTAGGGGGTCCCAATCTGTGCGTCAAGGCCGATGGTAACAGGAAGCAAGGGACACAGATGTTTACCCAGGTTCGGGCCCTCTCTATGGAGGTAAAACCCTACTTCCTGCTTGATTAATATTGATGATATTGGTAGTACAAGAGTTGATCTACCACGAGATCGTAGAGGCTAAACCCTAAGAGCTAGCCTATTTATGGTATGATTGTAATTGTGATCGGCCTTCTAAGGATCGACCTCTCGGGTTTATATAGACACCGGAGAGGGCTAGGGTTTACATGGAGTGGGTTACAAGGAAGGAAATATAATATCTGGATCGCCAAGCTTGCCTTCCACGCCAAGGAAAGTCCCATCCAGACACGGGCCGAAGTCTTGAGTCTTGTATCTTCACGCTTCAATAGTCCGGACGTTGTACACAGTCCGGCTGTCCGGATACCCCCTAATCCAGGACTCCCTTAGTAGCCCCTGAACCAGGCTTCGATGATGATGAGTCCGGCACACAGTCTTGTCTTCGGCATTGCAGGGCGGGTTCCTCCTCTGAATACTCCAAGGTAATTATCGAACACTTGAACCGTGTCCGGATCCACAAAATGATCTTCACATGCCACCGTAGAGAGAATGGTATTTCACAAATGCAATCTGCTGACAACTTTTTAGACAATGCGACGTGTCATTACGGTTGGGTCGTTATTCGAACTGTTTTCCCATAGCCAGCCACAGAGCATATTGCGAGGCGTTTTCCTTGACACGTCTTGTCAAAGCAGAGATCGTGTCCCCTTATCACGTGATTCTCATTAATACGGGTATGGGTAATCCAACCGCACCGCTAATCGCGGTGAGCATTTACCGCCCCTATAAAGAGACAAGGCCTCTTTATCTTTACCCACGCCTTTCTCCTTCCGCTCGCTCATTCCCCTCTTTTCGAGCCCTAACGCCCAAGAACTCTTCCTTTCCACCAAAGAGAGGCTTTCCAAAGATGTCTGGATTCGGAGCAGGAGGTAGATGGATGGCGTCTACTGTCCAGGAGAAGGATATCAAGAAGCTCCGGGACGCCAGGTATTTGGCCTAGAAGATCGGCCACCGTATCCCCCCGGCGGGACAGGTCGTCCCCACTCCAGAACCTCACGAGAGAGTCGTGTTCCTTCCCCATTTTGTCTACGGGCTTGGGTTTCCCCTGCACCCATTTGTTCGCGGAATCATGTATTACTACGGGATTGATTTTCATGATCTTTCCCCCAACTCCTTCCTCAATATCTCGACGTTCATCGTCGTGTGCGAGGCTTTTCTCCGGATCTCACCTCACTTCGGCCTGTGGCTGAAGATTTTTAATGTGAAGCCCAAGGTGGTGAGCGGCGAACACGCTGAATGCGGCGGCGCCATGGTGAGCAAGATGCCCAAGGCCGTTTGGCCGAAGGGTGCTTTCAATGACTCCGTTAAGGAGTGGCAGCAGTAGTGGTTCTATATCATCGAATCTCGCGGCAAAAAGTGGGAGGCGACTCCAGAGTTCAGATCCGGAGCTCCACTGCGACTCACGTCCTGGCCCGAGAAGGGCCCGGACTGATGCTCGTCCGATGAGCTGTTACTGCTCCAGACGCGCCTTTAGAGTGTGGTCGATAGGGACGTCAAACTCGTCGTCGTAGTGCAGGTGATGCTAGCTCACCTGGTCCTCCCCTGTCAGCGCCGAGCTTGTACTCTGTGGGAGTTCAATCCAGCCGAGCACCAAACCCTTCGGGAGCTTTATGATTCCTCCCAGAAGGATATCTGGAAGGTGCTTGACGGTGTCCTGGACTAGGGGGTACTCACCACGTCATCTCCCGATCTGTTAGATTGGGCCGAGGACCCCCATGGCCGAATACTCATGGGCCAGTCCGGACAACTGCTGCATACAAGGAAGATTCCACAAGACTTGGCGATCAAGACAAGGACTCCTCCCCCACCGGCGTATTCGGCTAGGACTCTTGTTATCCTAGGCCTCTGGTGCATTATATAAACTGAGGCCAGACTAGTCGATAGACATATACAACAATCATACCATAGGCTAGCTTTAGCCTCCTTGATCTCGTGGTAGATCTACTGTTGTACTACCCATATCATCAATATTAATCAAGCAGGAGTAGGGTATTACCTCCATCGAGAGGGCCTGAACCTGGGTAAAAACATCGTGTCCCTTGTCTCATGTTACCATCCGCCTAGACGCACAGTTCGGGACACCCTACCCGATATCCGCTGGTTTTGGCACCGACATTGGTGCTTTCATTGAGAGCCCCGCTGTGTGTTCGGCAAAAGGTCGATGGCTCGCCTGCAGATCAACTGCGACTTCGGCATCTTCGTCACCAGCTCAACTGGTCACCTTGGTTCGACCAAGGGCTGCGCCCTACCTCTGATCGTCATGTTCGGATGAGGGCCTTCATCAACATCAACTCCGATCTCTATCAAGATCATGGAGGAATCATCCAAGGAGCCCGGGGGCTCAACGTCAACATTGCCCTCGGGCGACCGTACTGTTTTTCTGGACAGTGGACTCGTGTCCGCTGCCTCCGCCTTCTCAAGTGTCATTTTAACGATTGCTTTGGTGGAATTGTGCGGAATTAAGTCTACAACAACCCTGGAAAATTTCGTCGAGTTCCGATGGAGGAATCTCTGGCAATCTCCGATATACCGGAGCCGCATTGAATCTGGACGAGAATCCGGACGAGTGTAGGGCGTGGTTTCCAGCTTCTAGCTCGGACTTCCTTTGGAAGATCCAACCGTTGATCGTCTGTGGAATTCCTATATCTACCACCCCTCAAAATTTCAGCTCGATCCGACCGTCCAAACTCCGAGAAACTTCCGATTAGTGCATCACTTTTCAGATCTGTTTTCTGCACGAAAACGAATCCGACCCGAGTTCGTGTTTTTTATGAACGGGATTTCGGACATCCTTTCTGAAGGAAGTTTTGTACGGGGTATTGTGTTTTGTTCCCGAACACATCCCTCTAACTTTAAGATCTTTTGAACATGATCTTCAGCATCATGCTGGTGTCAAACCAGTCCGCAATATTGCTCCACGGTACCGCCGACTGCGCTTAGACATCGTCGTCACTTTGTTGAGCCGAGCTCAACTTCTTCGGATCATCATCTCGGCAAACCGAACAAGAGTCCGCATCGCGAAGGATAAATCATCACCAACATCGCCGCCCCACGGATTACACGGAGCGGGCATACCGCATCGCCACACGGTCGCTTCATCAAGCCAAGATCGACCACGTCACGACCTGCATCGGCAGAGCCGCACTACCGCTTCTTCAAGCTGGTGTCCATCACGCCGACCTACTTCGACATCTCGGCTGGACCGGGGGCTTCGCCATCTCTTCATCAACCTACTCCGGACACTTCGGCGTCACTAGCCGACCAGGCAATGGGTGCGCGGATCGAGTCCCAATTTTGGGAATTACCTTCCTTCGGATTGCTACAACAAATAAACCAGGTCTATCAAATGGTGGCCGCATTATCGACGGTCGCATGATGGTTCGGTCCATTCAGTACATAGTCCGCTTAACGCCGCATCCGGAACTCGGACCGACCTGTGAATCCAGGCTTTGCCACGCCTTTATTACATTACGTCGATGACCTGCATCGACATTGACTTCGGCGCCAGGCCATATTTCTTTTATTACTCACTTTGCATAAATATTTATTATGCAACGATTTTTTTATTACTATTATCTCTGGTTTGCACTATTTTGTGCGGGAAAATGATCCAGCCGGACTATATCCTTTGACGTCACCTCGGCCGGACGGGGGCTTCGTCAACACTTCATTACCCCATGCCGTGGACTTCGCATCACTGTCAGTCTCCTGCATTGACCGTGCTATGTCACCACTTCACAGTACCAAGCTCTTCGCTCCGCAACCTTGGGACCGGCTTGGGGGATGGAACCTTGTCCCACATCAAGCTCGGACCGCATCGTCAATACCGAACACATTAACCAGCTAAGTTACCTTCATGCTCAAAGTTTTAAATTTCTAACTTGTGTTCGGTTCGACCAAGCATTATACTTTTTGGAAAAAGTTGCTTGTAAAAATTTCCTTGTCGAAACTTTGTTCAAGACATTACACTTGACGCGCTTACCCGCTCATTATATTCGGGGCTTCTTTAATGAAGCTTATTAATCCGGCTTTATGCCCAACACATGTGTCACACTTCCGCATGTACCTTTTATTCACCATTATATGCATCGATATGACTTAAGTTTTGGCCAAGCTGGGTTGCTCGGCTCCTGTGCTTACCCCTACGCTCCCGATTGTTCGGCTAGGTGGTAAAGGGAGCACCTCTGCGATTGTTATCGCGGGTCAGCCAGATGTGTACCTCGGATGGTGAAGCCGAAAGCTAGCGTTCTTAAGGAATACTCGGTCGGTGAACTAAAAGATGATTTCTTACCTATTCATTTACCTGCCCCCAGATGTTTTTCTGCTCTTTTCGCAGTCCGGACATGCACTTTAGGGCAATGCCTCCCAGGGAAGGGAACCCTTAACGGAACTATTCTCCCTGGAAGATGTTTCTTACTAACCATGTAATATAACATAACTAGTTGGGCACTTGTCTGATAAAGCACTAATGACCCCTACGCCTGGTCTCCACGCATGCCCCGGTTTTTATAACCGCGAGGGTATTCGGACACACTCCGGACTATTGGGTCCAGAGGTTGAAGCGAAAAGGTCCGCTACGACAAACGATCTATAATCCGGCTAGAAGGCATTTTACATGTCACCTTACATTATATAGTCAACTTTTACCCAAGTCCCTTGGGGGATCTTATGTTTATTTGAGCCATTTTATACTAAGTGTTTTTCTTCTTAGTCGTTGCAAAGTTTTTTATTCATCACTCCTTTTTTCGACACGAGTGTGCGATCACTAGCCGGGGAGCCTAATTTCTCTCTCAAAACCGCTTAGAGTTTAGTTTTCTAAACCGCCTAATGAGAAGTACTCCGCCTTCGGATGGGAGACTGAAGCCATCGGTGACTCGCTTGAAGTCTTGAGATAGGATGTGTCATGTTAAAGCATGATAGAAGCACTTTTTTTTCTAAAGTCCAATTTTCGGATTGGCACCGAACACTTGATCTTGTTCGGACGTCATGTTTTTACTGACGTTTTTTGGTTTTCCAAGCTTTTTGCACTTTTAAACTATTTGTGTGTTTTCAGCACAAGTCTCGCAGTGCAACGCCGGACACCTTTAGAGATTCGGCAAAAACATTCTCGGATATTGCTATATATGCATCAGTTTCGAATTGTGTCTTCGGTCAATAGTTGGGTTGCCCGGCTCGCGCTTGCCTCCTACGTTCCGCTTTGTTCGGCTAGGTGTGCAAAGGAGAACCACTGCGATTGCACTTCCAAACGCATGGTCAAGCACCTCGATGGAGAAAGTCAAAACCGACCGTCACAATAGGTGTAAACTGGTCAGCGGTCCGATGACTATATTAAATGACGGGCCATTCATAACATTGGCGAAGTGTTTCGGCTTGACCTCGATCGTCGCCGAACACCACCGGGGCTATTAATCGCCTCCCAAACTACATCCTCGATATTTTGCTCTTACATTGGAGCTGAGGTTTCATGATCATGCTTAGCATGACAACCCAAAGAAAGGAACCGATAGCGGGACTATTTTCTTTGGAAGACATTTCTTTTGGTAAACAGTAATATAACATATCACTCCGCGTACCGTTGTTTATAAAACCGTATGGCCAGATTGCCTTGTTTGTTTTAAATCTTTGCCCTCATAAAGGCTTTATAAAGTAGGACAAACACTCCTCGGCTATTGGCCGAGGAGGTGGAAGCCGATGGTCGGTCAACAAAGTTTTGTACAATGCGGATCCGAGCATTAATGACGTAAAGTACTTGGATACATAGAGTCATCACACATAATTTGTGATTTTACTATGGATATCGATCCTTAATTCGGCCTCCCGTGCCCGCATTAAGACTCGGGGGCTACTGGGCTTCGGGCTTATTATTTACAATTATTAAAGGGGCACATCAATCTCCTGATCTGGTGTTGCCACCCGACCAGTGTCTCGGGGGCTACTGCATTACCTGTTCTATGCAGAAATTTTTAAGTGCAATACAGTTTCCGAGGAGATTTTGATCCTTAGGTTGGTCGGCCGCATCCAACTCGAGTCTCGTGGACTGAGCACGCCGCCTTTTGTGTCCCGAAGTATTCTGCCGAGCTAGGACTTGATCCTCAGACCGATTTTGCAAATCAACCCGAAGTCTCGGCCACGGGATCAGCGGTCTTATGTCATCCTTCATGTGCATCTCGGGTTTTAGACCGTTACCCACCTTGAGGGCTACTGGCTATGTATCTCGGCAGAGAATAAATTGCACCAATCAAAAATATTGACAAAAATCGGCCCACATTCGGGGTGGTGCACCACCTCGGAAAGAATCTGGCATAAAGCTCGAAAGCTAGTGGCTGGCTCCATAGAGGGCATTTCCGGCATTAGGCTCGGCTAAACTCCTTCAAACTTCTTTGAACCAAGGTGATTTACGACACCTCGGATACAGTCCGGCGATGGAGCTCGGATACATAGTCCGGCGTTGGAGCTCGGATACCGTCCGGCGTTGGAGCTCGGATACATAGTCCGGCGATAGAGCTGGGAAGCAGTCCGACATTGGTGCTCGGCTGCAAAAGATACCTTGAATGTAGTCCGGTGTTAGAGCTCGGACAGAAGAGGACACTGCCTCCCGGGAATAACTTCAAACCCGAGGCATGGCATAAAAATAACAGGGCATTGATAAAGGCCGGGAACTTAAAGGGGCTCCTCGGATACCCGACGTGTAAACTCGTCGAATGCATTTCGGCGATCCTCAAGATCGAAGATGAGAAGATTTGTTGAACCAGTTTTCAAGACCGACGACTGAAGATGAAGAACGGTTCGGAAGAATCGAGGAGCGTCCCTAAACTTGAAGACCGGTTCAGGGGGCTACTGACGGTGTCCTGGACTAGGGGGTACTCACCACATCATCTCCCGATCTGTTAGATTGGGCCGAGGACCCCCATGGCCGTATACTCATGGGCCAGTCCGGACAGCTGCCGCATACAAGGAAGATTCCACAAGACTTGGCGATCAAGACAAGGACTCCTCCCCACCGGGCGATTCGGCTAGGACTCTTGTTATCCTAGGCCTCTGGTGCATTATATAAACTGAGGCCAGGCTAGTCGATAGACATATACAACAATCATACCATAGGCTAGCTTCTAGGGTTTAGCCTCCTTGATCTCGTGGTAGATCTACTGTTGTACTACCCATATCATCAATATTAAACAAGCAGGAGTAGGGTATTACCTTCATCAGGAGGGCCCGAACCTGGGTAAAAACATCGTGTCCCTTGTCTCATGTTACCATCCGCCTAGACGCACAGTTCGGGACCCCCAACCCGAGATCCGCCGGTTTTGACACCGACAGTGCTCTTTAGGTCCGGCAAATCATGGCTGGGCCCCGCCGAGGACCGTGGGTATCAAACATCCCATTCTCCCAGCTCGGTAAGTCACAGCCACACTATTTCTGTTCATGCTTCAAATGGCATGTCATGAGGGAGACATCTTAATCATGTTTCGTCGTGACCTTAGGGATGGATAAAGAAGGTGGAGCAGATTCACTGTTCGGCCCCGCTGCCGGAGGAACCAGCCGGACCTCTTCTGACGAAGATGCTCGTCCCCGCGCCTTACGAGGCGCCAAAGAAGGAGGCCTCCAAGAAGGCCGAGAAGACCCGGAGTGGCCTCCGTCACCGCGAGGCTTCGGACACAAAATCCGAAGACTCAAGCGACGCTCCTTCTTCGGAAGACGAAGAGGAAGAAGCAGAGGGGGACGAGCCTTACTCTGAAGGTGAGAAGAAGCGTGTAGCTTCTTCGTCCCTGGAGGCCGAATCGCCCAAGAGGAGAAAAGGTTCCCGCCCAGGGGCATCCACCACGGCTGCCGATAGCAGCCCGGAGTGGGATCCCAGGGCCTAGCCCCTGGAGAAGTCGTAAGTACACAAAATCCGAACACGCATATGTGTCCGGGATTATTTTTGGGTATAGTAGTTTTAACTATTGCTATGTTTTGCACAGTCCGGCAAGGTCTCGCACCAGACAGTCCTCATCCGAGGATTCGCTGAGTTCGGACGCCCTGGCGAGCGAGACGCCTCCAGAGGCCCCTTCTCCAAAGTCCCGGTGCGACACTGAGGTGTCGTATCAACGGGGCTCGGACCAGGGGGCATATCACTGGAGCCGGACACACGGGAGCAATGGCCCCGAGTGTGCCGCCGCCGGGGCGATCTTGGGTTCGGCCCTCAGCCGGACAAGGTCCAGGAGACCTCTAAGGCTCCCAGATCGGGCGAGCAGCCACCTTCAACGGTGGGAGGCCTGCCTACTCTGTCGGCAACCTCTGTTCAAGCGGAGTTGCCAAGCGGTCTATCAACAGCGTTAAAGAACGCGTCTATCGTCGATGAACATCGGACCCTTATGGGTGCGGTGATTGAAAAGATTCGGTTCGCCGAGAGCGGGCTGAACGAGTCCTACCTTGGCCTTATAAAGGCATTTGAGGTATGTTTCCCAAGAAACCTTTGAGGAATCGTCATAATATGAGTAGTAGCCCCTGATACACTGCCGACGAAGGAGAGGGAGCCGGGCAGGGGATCAAATCCTCTCTTGTCGTGGGAAATTATGTTAATGACGTGTACCTCTTTGTTTGAATACAGGCGTCTGCGGAGAAGACGGCCGCTCATAATGCGGAAGTATCCGAACTAAAGCGGAGCCTGGAACGGGCCGAGGAAGAACTTGGCCGCGTTAGGAAGCAATTAGAAGATAAACAAGGTATGTTGAAGCATTGTCTTGCATTAGGCACGAATAAGTAATTGTGCTTATTGAAAAGTATTTGTGTTGTATGCCCTAGGAGCGAGTGTTGAATATGAGGCACTGAAGAAGGCTGTGGATGATGCCAACAAGAAGGCTGCTGCCAAACAGGCACTTCGTGAAAAATACGAGGCCAGGGTTGTCACAGCTGAGCGGGAGCTCCAGGAGGCTGTGAAGAAAAGCGAGGGCTTGAAGCAGAGTCTAATAGATAAAGAAGCCGGACTCGCCCAAGCGCTCCAAGCCGCGGAAGATGCCCGGGAAGAACCCCGAGGTGCTGTATGGGACATTCAAGAGGCCCGGAAAGTTGCGGCTGGCAAGGCATTCTGTATTCTTAGCCATTTGTTCATGATAATGGGAGGAATTCTAGGCAGTAAGCTGAATTCTTATTTTTCCAGGGGCGTTTGCGTATCTTCCTCGTAGCATATCAGATGCCGCCCAATTCTACCGAACCGAGGAGAAGAAGCCTGCGGAAAGGGATTTCTGGTCGCAGTATTTGGCACCGAACTATCCGGTGCCCTTTTATCGATCAGCTGAACCTTGAACAACTTTGAGGAATTTGACCAGATGAGCCTTGAAGAATTGTCTTAGGTTCTAGAGTTGTATAGGTCGAAGATCCACACAATTGAGGAATCTTGAAGAAAAATGATGCTTAGATAAACGAATCAAGAACAGATGACATGTGAGGTGTTTTAGTGTGTGAAGATTTGAAGAAAAACACCTTTGAAGATATTGTAGGAATCATTTGAATTAAAGAGGGCAGTAAAAGTAACTTTTAATTACCCTGGATGAAGAACACGACGAACTGAGAAGTGTAGATTTGAAGCTCGTCAGTTCAGATCTTCCACGCCCTAACTCGGCGGAGGAAGACAGCTACGGCGGCGGCGGAGTGAAGATTTCCGCGGCTGGCGCGAGTACGACGGCGACGAGGTCGAGGCAGTGAAGCTCTTCCTCACCGGCGACGATGGAGTAGCGGCGGCGCTAGGGTTTGAGAAACTCGAGCGGGAGAGAGAGGTCGAGCGGAGTAAAGGAAGCAGTAAAGGGGTGAGGGGGTATTTATAGTTGCAGTGAAAAACTATTCGCCCGAAGATTTAGGACGAACGTGCCCCTGACCCTTCTCATTCGCATGACATGTGTCACCCACGTACTGAGAAGTGGAGATCGTGTTAGATCGTGCGTGAATAGATAAGTTTATTGTGGGATGCGGAACGGTTTGAGCGGCAAAGCCGAAATTTTTGGATGAGATTAGTTTTAAAAGTTTCGTTCACAAATGCTTCAGCTGACAAGGACACAGTGAAGATTTTGAACGAGTTTCAAATAGAACGCACATGAAGAATTTGTGAATAGATTGGGTTGAGTATAGCATAGAGGGGGAAGGGTCCGATCACATTCACTTAGCAGAAGAACAACTTGAAGAAATAACCATAAGTGAATGCTGCAGAGGACAAAAACCATAAATATATATAGCCAATGAAGAAAAACGACGGAAACAGTGAAGATTTTGCAAAGATGAAGAATTTGAAAAACTGAGGAAAAACTCAAATTGAAGATTTTCAATTTTGGGGGTGGAGTGACCCACTGTATAAGAATGATGATTTCAGACACCGCGTACAATTGTCGTAGGGTTATGAGAATCAAATTCTTCATTAATTTCTTCACAGTTAGAGTGTTGTTCTTCATTGATTGAAGAAAAACGTTTCTTCATGTGTTGCACATCTAAGTCATCAATTTTGCATAAGTGTTAGGATGAGTGTCCTTTCTAATGAGATCAAAAGCAGAGCCCTTGGGGTACCATAATCCTAGTGTTGGTGTGTGAGCTAGATATCGAAGAATATGCTTCACAGCCTTATGGTGTGATTCCTTCGGTGTAGCTTGAAATCGGGCACACATGCAAACACTAAGCATTATACCTGGCCTAGATGCACATAAGTATTATAAAGAACCAATCATGGAGCGGTATACCTTGTGATCGAAGTCAATACCATTTTCATCAGTGCATAGATGGCCATTTGTGGGCATAGGAATTTTGACGCCTTTGCAATCTTGCATGCCGAATTTCTTCAGAACATCCTTGAGGTATTTCTCCTGAGATATGAATATGCCATTGCGCTGTTGACGAATTTGAAGACCTAAAAAGAATTTCAACTCTCCCATCATAGAAATTTGATATTCTTCACTCATCATATAGGCACATTCATCACTATAACGTTGGTCAGTACAGCCAAAGATAATATCATCAACGTATATTTGGCACACAAATAGTTCACCATAATAAGATTTAGTAAAGAGAGTGGGGTCGAGTGAACCGGGTGTGAAGCCATTCTTCATGAGGAATTCCTTCAAAGTATCATACCACGCCCGAGGGGCCTGCTTGAGGCCATAGAGGGCCTTGTTGAGTCTCAAGACTTTGTCGATTCTTTGGATCTTCAAAACCTGGGGTTGAGCAACATATACTTCTTCCTCAAGCTTACCATTGAGGAATGCACTTTTCACATCCATTTGATATAAAGTGATATCATGATGGTTAGCATAAGCAAGTAATATGCGAATAGCCTCAAGTCTAGCAACAGGTGCAAAAGTTCCATCGAAATCAACTCCTTCAACCTGTGTGTAGCCTTGAGCTACAAGTCGTGCCTTATTTCTCACCACAAGGCCATTTTCATCTTGCTTGTTGCGATAGATTCACTTTGTGCCAATGATATTATGCTTGCGAGGATCTGGACGTTTGACCCGGTTCCCGCACGTTGTTGAGCTCGAATCGATGTAATTCTTCTTGCATGGCCTGAATCCACTCGGGCTCAGAATGCTTCATCTACCTTAGTGGGCTCTGTGATAGAGACAAAAGCATAGTGCCCACAAAAGTTAGATAAATGTGAAGAGCGTGTGAGAGGACCTGGTGCTTCAATGTCATCGATGACCTTGTCAACTTGCACTTCTTTTGCAACGCGAGGATGAGCTGGTTGTCGTCGAGGAATTTGATCATCATTTTCTTCAAAGACCATTTTCTTCAAAGATTATCTTCAGGTGCATCAGCTCGACGTTCTTCACGTTCTGGAGTGAATTCTTCAGCAGATTCTTCAGTAGGAATGACATCCTCAGTCGCCTTGAACTTGATAGAGTCCTCAGGTGCTGGTTCATCTACCACAGAAGGTAGGTGCTCTCTTTGCGAGCCATTAGTTTCATCGAACCGCACATCTACAGTTTCAACAATCTTGTGAAGAGCATTGTTGAAGACTCTGTAGGTGTGCGAGTCCTTTTCGTAACCAAGCATAAAACCTTCATGTGCTTTCGGTGCAAATTTAGCGTTGTGATGAGGATCTCTAATCCAACATTTAGCACCGAAGACTTTGAAATAACTCACATTCGGTTTCTTGTCAGTGAGGAGTTCATAGGCAGTCTTCTTGAAGAATTTGTGAAGATATACCCTGTTGATGATGTGGCATAAGTTGCCTCAATCCAGAAGTGACGAGGCGTCTTGTACTCGTCAAGCATAGTGCGAGCCATCTCAACAAGAGTTCTGTTCTTGTGCTCCACGACGCCATTTTGCTGAGGAGTATAAGGAGCAGATAACTCATGAGTAATACCAAGTTCATCAAGATAGTCATCAATAGGGATGTAAATGGTACGGATAATTTCCGCTCCGAATCCGCATCCGCATCCGTTTTTGAGGATATGGTATGCAATTTTGTGAATCCGCCGGATATGGATGCGGATACGGATATCAATCAATCGGATATCCGGCGGATATGGTAGCGGATATGGTATCCCTAGTATCCGGCGGATGTGGATTATCCGCTATTTTTTGCGGATTATCCGAGGAATGGAAATCTGATTATATCCGACAAAATAAGCCCAATCGTCCCGGACTCCAGGTCCATATGTATGCCCATTTAACTTAGTGATTGTAGATTTGCAGTCACCCAATATACTCTACCATAATCTCGTACGCAATCAAGGCATGCAAAATTGGTAGCATATCCATGATAGCGCATACATATCCTTCCCTCCATCGCCATATTGCATTTTTGGTTCTCCTGGCTGCCGGTTGCATCTCCGATCTCTCCGTCGTCTGGTGGTTCAACCATGGTCAAAAATGTCCGTGGCCAATCAGTTGGTCCCAACAACGAAGGTAAGTGAATTCGTAGATGTAGAGTCATGTGCAAGTTTAGAGCACCGATGATCTGTGATGCAGAGTCCGGCTGTCAGTGGACGCCGTGAGGAGCCGCACGCCCGCACCACGACACCAGGCACGCCAACATCGTAGAGCCTCGACGGGCGTGGCCGACGCTTCTTACGGCCATGATCGGCAGCCCGGACACGACTATGGGCAGCGTCAGCCCGTGCGACACATGCACATAGGGACGATGGTCTGCCATGGATCTGATGTGGGTTTGTGTCGACGCGGCCGTAACTCTGATAGGAACTATACTACTAGCACGTACGCACGTACTCCTCTAAACTGATCAGATTGAAAGCAACGAATCTAGTAGCTAGCTCTAGAAATCAATCTAACTGCTTGCTTTGCCAGGGCCTTGGGTTAGCTTCTTGTGCGTCTCGCCGAATCCATGTAACTATGTGGTCACACCCTCTGTCTCTCTCGTCTCTGTCTATTTTCTTTGGACTCACACACATCTTGTGATTTAGAAGGATTATGCCTTGAGTTTGAGAGAAAAACAGGGGGACAGACGAGAGATAGTATCTAGTTTCGGGCAACACATGCCCTTTTCTTCTTCTATTTTCAGTTAGCCTTTTCTGTACAACAAAGTCCATACAAGATCTAGTTGCCAACACAACCTGAGTTAAACACTGAACCGACGCACCCAGCTGGTTCAACTCAGCAGGATCAAAAAACATTCTGGCACATGTGCAAGTTGGCTTGAGTCAGGCAAACGTAAACACTATGAATATATGTTGTTTAATGTCTTACTTGCTGCAGCTTCTAATATATTCATTCCTTTGATCAGTAAAAAGTGACTGATTACTTATGCATTGTATTCTTTTTAGATTTTGTGAGAAAGATATCGGGGAAAAGGTCTACATCTACAAGAACAAGTGCAAATGTAGTCCAAAGTATGGTTGTATCACCCCCTGCTGGAAGTCAAAATGAAGAGCCTCTGAATTTGGGCAGCGACAATCAAGTTGCAAATGAAGTGATTGATCTGGAGGGTGAGAATGAGGATGCAATAGTAGATGAGCCTGCAAGGAAGAAACCGAAGAAGATCACATCTAATGTTGGGACCATTTTGTTAAAACTTACAAGACGGTGGTGACAAATGGACATAAAATTAAGAAAGCATGGGCCAAATGCAAGTACTGCACTTATGAAACAAAGAGAAATAGCAAGAATGGGACATCAATCTTCTTGAACCATATTAAGATGCATAGAGAAATAGCAGGTATGTCTGATTACCTCTTGATCATTACTGGTATTATATTTGTGTAAAGCGACATTTTTGTTCACAAATTTCCATGCTGCTGGTACATAGGACAATCAAGAATTGGATATTGAATAAGTGTCTGATCAACTACTTCAGGAGCAAGAAATTTAGGTATGTTGTTATACCAGCAATTCGCTAATGTATATTAGTATATACTTACCTAGCTTCTATATTTTTTGCACATATAGATTAACTTTACTAATATATGACCTACTTGTTCCTTGAATATGGGCGTTGCTAGTTACCGACCAGATTTTACTAATATAATTTAATTATTCATGCATACTCTCATGCTAGTTTTTGTTGCATGCGAGAAACCAAACAAGATATAAAAGCCATAAGTACATGCATGTTGTGCGCATACATCAATACATGCATATAGTATGTGCATATAATATGTGATGCCTCATGTTTCTCTTCTCTCTACATATACAGGCACTAAAAATTTGCATATTAAATCATGTGGACACATACACCTCACTACCTCAGAATTAATGTGTGTGTGTGTTCGAACTACTTAGTTCAACACAACTAATAATAAATTATTTTTTTGATTGTCAAGTGCGGCATCACTCTCACAGGATGTTGCAAGTGGATTGGTTGAAACACCACGTTGAGGAGAAGCCAAGGATGTGTTATGGACTTCTACTTGATCGACTAATTTCCTTTTATAATAAATAAAACTTCAATAAACCATTGGATTAAGTATTTCTTAAAATACGACCAAAGATCTGTTTATTATTGCGATATTGGTGTGAGTTATGACTTTTAAAAGCTTGGCCACTCTCTAGTGTAATGTGGTTGGATAAAACATGTTTTCATATTGTTTGCAAAGTAGAAATAAGTTCATGTTTCTTTGCACATATCACCCGATATTTTTGTCCGTTTCCGGTCCGAGTCCGTTCCGAATCCGCCCCGAATCCGTAGTCCGATATAATCCGCATCCGAATCCACATCCGATCAATATCCGCTCCGCTCCGAATCCGACAAAAAAATATGGTAAAGGATATGGTAAAGGCATTATCCGATCCGATCTGATCCGTTTACATCCCTAGTCATCAAGAGTAGAATTCTTGAACTCAGTTCCATTGCCACTCCTGATGTGCTTCATCTTCACACCAAAGTTGGTTGAAGCCCTCGAGAAAAATCGTTTGAAGACTTCCTGCACTTCATGTTTGTAAGTAACAATGTGTACCCATGTGTAACGAGAGTAATCATCAACAATAGCAAAGCCATATAGAGATGCATCATTAGTGACAGCTGAGTAATGATTAGGACCAAAGAGGTCCATGTGAAGCAATTCGAATGGTCGAGTAGTGGTCATGATAGTCTTTGCTGGATGCTTGGCCTTGGTCATTTTTCCAGCTTCACAGGCTCCACACAATTGATCCTTGAGGAATTTGACATTCTCAATGCCAATGCCATGCTTCTTCTTCGCAAGCGTGTGCAAATTCCTCATGCCTGCGTGACCAAGTCGTCGATGCCATAGCCCGATATACGAAGCTTTTGCAAGTAGGCACACGGCTGGTTGCGGTCCTCGTAGAAATCAACAATATACAAATCTCCTCTCCTAAAGCCTTCGAAGACTTTGGAATTGTCAGCTTCCATAACCACAACACATCGATAATCGCCAAAGACAACAACCATATCAAGATCACAAAGCATTGAGACAGACATAAGGTTGTATTCTAAGGACTCAACAAGCATGACTTTTTCCATGTGTCGATCCTTTGTGATCGCAACCTTACCAAGACCCAATACCTGGCTTTGGCCTTTGTCAGCGAAGATGATATGCTTCAGATGCGATGGTGATAAGGGAGCATCCATCAATAGATTCTTGTCACCAGTCATGTGATTTGTACATCCACTACCGAGGACCCACTCAGTGGCTTTGGGTTGATCATCCTGCAGATGAATTAGTGCACCTTACGAACTCATATACTTCATCAGTGAAGAATATGATATCAAATTCATCAGATGAATTTCATCAAGCAGTAAAACAGATATAGCAGTACGAGGACGTGTGAAATGAATGTTCATTTCTTCATGATTAGCCTGCGTCCTTTCAGGCATTTTTGTCAGGCCCCCAGCAAATTATTCAGACGTTAAATCATGTCTGGAGACCTGACCCTGCAGAAGAGATTAGTTGTTTTTCTTCACCACCCACATCTGAAGGGGTGGCAAAGAGTTCATCACTCTGCGAGCTCCATATGAGAATGGTGGCAAAGAAGCCAGACCATTTCGTTTCACATAAGAGGGGTTAGGGTAAGCATAAGAATAAGTAGAGAAATTCTTCGAGGACTTATGAACATAATGGTTTGAAGAATAATGCACATATTCATAGCCCTTAGTTCTACCCTGCGAAACGGAGTTGTTAGCATGATGATAATCATACGAGGACTTTGATCCTTTTGAGGAATTTGATCCACGTGAGGAATTTGGTCCGTATGAGGACTTGGATCCATATGAAGAATTTGGTCCATATGAAGAGTTTGATCTGGGGTTCCTATTCTTCACCGGTGGTGTCATGAGGACATTCACCTGAAGACTTTCAAGGCAACTTTTGGGAACCCAGATTTTCTTCATAGGGGAACCGTTCCTGCAGTTAGTGCCAACATATCTAGCAAATAATTCACCATTCTGATTTTTGAACAGTTTATAGTTGGAGTCAAATGACTCAAAAATCAGAAGAATGAGATTCACATGTAAAGCCAAATAAGTTAGATGGATCAACAGGTGGTCCCTTTGCAGCAACCCATGAGGTTTTGGGGTACTGCTCAGGCTTCCAATATGTACCATCAGCATTGATTTTCCTCTCAAAGGCAATACCCTCTTTCCTAGGGTTCCTGTTGAGGATCTGCTTTTTAAGCACATCACAAAGAGTCAGATGCCCTTTGAGGCTTTTGTACATGCCTTTCATGTACAATTCCTTCAGCCCTGCATCGTCAGTGATACTAGCAATGTCCTCATGTAAGTGCATCTAGTGCCCCTTAGTGATTTTGGTGTATTGAAGACTTATAGGTTAAGGGACTAATGTGTTTATGAGTGTACACAGGTCTATAAGTCTATGAGGAGTTTGATATTCTGAGAGAAAGTCGACCCCTAAAAATGAAGTTCTTCGACTGAAGACTTTGATATTCTGAAGACTTTCTGAAGACTGTGAAAGTGAAGAAATTGGTGTGACCTTGAAGAGTTGGTATTCATTTGAGGAACATGAAGCATGAAGACTTTTGTTTCGTAGTTTCTTTTCTCTTTCTTGAGTCATAGTAAACACCGTACTGTTAAAGGGGGTCGAGGAAATACTAAGGAAAAATTTCCATGTGATGCTCAACTCAAAATCCTACACCTACCAATCCCTTCGAGTGAAGCCTTTGGAAATCTCATACTGATTCAGTCAATTTCTTGATGTGAGACGAAGTTCTTCCGGTCACGAGGAATTTGTTCGACCGAGGAGTTAGGAGTTCACCGGTCGGATTGCCTACATGTGAGGAACATGATAGCCCCGAGGAATTTGAGAGTCAAATTTCCGACCGTTCTTGTGTTCTTGCGCGCCAGCTGTCCCAAAATATCTTATACACCTAACGGTCATATCATTGAAGGGCATTTATGTCTTATCATGTCAGCTGCTCCCTAGGCTATAAATAGCCGCCCCTACAACCACTAGCTGGTTGGCTGCTCGAGAGAACTTGACACTTGTCATTTGAGAGCAACCCATCCTCCGAGGACTTTGAGCGAAAATCATCGAAAGTGAGCAAAACTCAAAAACCAAACCCCTACAAACCCAAAGTGATTGAGCATCATGAAGAGATTGATCATGCGTGGATCCGACGCTTGTTACCTTTGAAGACTGTGCTTCTTCCAGACGGTTAGGCGTCATGGTCTAGAGCATCCAAGAGGAATTGTGGATCGCCGAGTGACCAAGTCTGTGAAGGTTTGGAAGTCGCCTGAAGACTTACCACGAGTGATTGGAGGAGGTCTGTGTGACCTTAGTTCAAGGAGAATACGGTGAGGACTTGGTGTCCTGAGCTGCGTGCTCGGCGATTGGGTGTCCGGGACTGTGTGTCCTCGAGTTTAAATACTCAGCCGCTCCAACCAGACGTACAACTGAGACAATAGTTGGAACTGGTCTACCAAATCATTGTCTTCACCAACCTAACTGGTTCTATTTCCTCAACTCTTTCATTTCCTCATTACTGTGTTGAGTGTTCGTACATATCTGTGTTTGAAGACTTTGACTGAAGACTTTCTCAATTTCCTCAGTTCAATTTCTTTAGTCTGTTTGTCTTCATCTTGTGTTATCCTGTGATTACGCTTTCTGTACTCTGTGATTGTCTTCATTTCATCATGATGACCATGCCCGCATTCTGTTATGCTTACTGAGTACTTATTCCGTTGCAAGTAGTTCTTCACTTAGGAATTTCCTCACCGGCAAATTCCTCATTGAAGAATTCATAAAAATCGCCTATTCACCCCCCCTCTAGTCGATATAACGTACTTTCAATTGGTATTAGAGCAAGGTACTCCCATGTTCTGTGTGATTTTGGTTTAACCACCTGGAGTTCTAGTTATGTCGACCGCAGGTATGAAGAAAGTGACATGCCCTATCTTTGACGGTCATGATTATCCCAAGTGGAAGGCCATGATGAGGAAGCGCCTCATGGCAATGGACAGCAAGCTGTGGACCGTCACTGAAATTGGTCTTACTGATCTATGCAAGACGGCGAACGCAGATGATATTCGCAAGTACACTCGACTTGACATCATGGCGAAGGATATCATCTGTTCCTGCCTATCTAGAGATGATTTCAAGCGCATTATGCATCTTTGCAATGTGAAGCTTATCTGGGACCGAATCTCCGACGTCTATGAAGGTCATCGAACCCGTCATGATCCTTGGTTTGAGGACTTCAAGGAATCTCTCAAAATGATGACTCTCGAACCAGAATCATCATCTTCTGCAGCATGTCTCATGGCAAAGGGTGACAAGGTAACCTAATGTTCCTCATCCGAGTTTAGTTATGATGAATCTGATGATGATGGATCCGATGATGATATTGAACCTAGCTATACCAAGCTTGTTTGTATTGCCACCAAACAACAACATGCCTTGGAAAAGGTCCAAAACATGTTAGGTAAAAGTGATGATATGTTGGGTGAAGAAATGGATCACACTAAAGCCCTGACTGAAAATCTTCAGAGACTTCAGTCTAGGTTTGACAGCATTCAAGGTCATCATAACACTCTCTTGTCTGATCATGAGAAACTTTCTTATGAATTTCTTCAAAGAAAGCAAGATCTTGAGAAGCTAAGAGTGAGTTATGAAGATCTTGAAGGAGCGCGATTCATTACTTGCTCAACAAATCAGCGCTTCTCGTGAATAATTTGTTCCTCCATGCTTAAAGTGCATTGAACGTGAATCGCTAATTCTTCACCGAATGTTCAAATGCTTCAACTGTTACAAATTCTTCACCTGCCTCTGCTATCACTAATTCCTCATCTGAGAACATTGCTAGTATCACTGATGATGCAGGGCTGAAGGAATTGTACATGACAGGCATGTACAAAAGCCTCAAAGGGCATCAGACTCTTTGTCATGTGCTTAAAAAGCAGATCCTCAACAGGAATCCTAGAAAAGAGGGTATTGCCTTTGAGAGGAAACTCAATGCTGATGGAACATATTGAAGCTTTGGCGGTACCCCAAAACCTCATGGGTTGCTGCAAAGGGACCTCTAGTTGATCCATCTAACTTATCCGGCTTTACATGTGAATCTCCTCATTCTTCTGATGAGTCATGTGACTCCAACTATAAACTGTTCAAAAATCAGAATGGTGAAGTCTTTGCTAGATATGTTGGCACTAACTGTAGGAACGGTTCCACTATGAAGAAAATCTAGGTTCCCAAGAAGTGCCTTGAAAGTCTTCAGTGAATGTCCTCATGACACCACTCGTGAAGAATAGGAACCCTAGATCAAACTCTTCATATGGACCAAATTCTTCATATGGATCCAAGTCCTCATACGGACCAAATTCCTCACATGGATCAAAGTCCTCATATGATTATCATCGTGCTAACAAATCTGTTTCGCAGGGTAGAGCTAAGGGCTATGAATATGTGCATTATTCTTCAAACCAATATGTTCATAAGTCCTCGAAGAATTTCTCTGCTTATTCATATGCTTACCCTAACCTCTCTTATGTGAAACGAAATGGATTGGCTTCTATGCCACCATTCTCATATGGAGCTTGTAGAGTGATGAGCTCTTTGCCACCCCTTCAGATGTGGATGGTGAAGAAAAGGAACTAATCTCTTCTGCAGGGTCAGGGCCTCGGGCGTGCTTTAACGTCTGAATAATTTCTGGGGTCCGACAAAAATGCTCGAAAGGACGCAGCTAATCATGAAGAAATGAACTTTCATTTTACACGTCCTCATACCGCTTATACATTATCTTGCCTGATGAAATTCATCTGATGAAATTGATATCATATTCTTCACTGATGAAGTATATGAGATCGTAAGTTGCACTAATTCATCTGCAGGATGATGAACCCAAAGCCAATGAGTGGGTCCTCGATAGTGGATGTACAAATCACATGACTGGTGACAAGAATCTATTGATGAATGCTCCCTTATCACCGTCACATCTGAAGCATATCATCTTTGCTGACAAAGGCAAAAGTCAGGTATTGGGTCTTGGTAAGGTTGCGATCTCTAAGGACATACACATGGACAAAGTCATGCTTGTTGAGTCCTTAGAATACAACCTCATGTCAGTCTCAATGCTTTGTGATCTTGATATGGTTGTTGTCTTTGGCAAGTATCGTTGTGTTGTGATCATGGAAGTGACAATTCCAAAGTCTTGAAGGCTTTAGGAGAGGAGACTTGTGTATTGTTGATTTCTCTGAGGACCACAACCAGCCGTGTGTCTACTTGCAAAAGCTTCGTAGAAGGCTGGCTATGGCATCGACGACTTGGTCACGCAGGCATGAGGAATTTACTGCACGCTTGCGAAGAAGAAGCATGTCATTGGCATTGAGAATGTCAAATTCCTCAAGGATCACTTGTGTGGAGCCCGTGAAGCTGGAAAAATGACCAAGGCCAAGCATCCAATGAAGACTATCATGACCACTACTCGTCCATTCGAATTGCTTCACATGGACCTCTTTGGTCCTAATCATTACTCAGCAGTCACTAATGATGCATCTATTTATGGCTTTGTTATTGTTGATGATTACTCTCGTTACACATGGGTACACATTGTTACTTACAAACATGATGTGCAGGAAGTCTTCAAACGATTTTCCTCAAGGGCTTCAACCAACTTTGGTGTGAAGATCAGGCACATCAGGAGTGACAATGGAACTAAGTTCAAGAATTCCGGTCTTGATGACTATCTTGATGAACTTGGTATTACTCATGAGTTATCTGCTCCCTATACTCCTCAGCAAAATGGCGTTGTGGAGCGCAAGAACAGAACTCTTGTTGAGATGGCTCGCACTATGCTTGATGAATACAAAACGCCTCGTCGTATTTCGATTGATGCAGTTGATACCGCGAGCCACATCATCAACAGTATATCTTCACAAATTCTTCAAGAAGACTGCCTATGAACTCCTCAACGACAAGAAACCCAATGTGAGTTATTTCAAAGTCTTGATTGCTAAATGCTGGATTAGAGATCCTCATCACAATGCTAAATTTGTACCGAAAGCACATGAAGGTTTTATGCTTGGTTATGGAAAGGACTCGCACACCTACAGAGTCTTCAACAATGTTCTTTAGAAGATTGTTGAAACTGTAGATGTGCGGTTCGATGAAATTAATGGCTCGCAAAGAGAGCACCTACCTTCTGTGATAGATGAACCAGCACCTGAGGAATCTATCAAGTTCAAGGCAACTGAGGCTGTAATTCTTACTGAATAATCTGCTGCAGAATTCATTCCAGAACGCGAAGAACGTCGAGCTGATGCACCTGAAGATAATGCTGAAGAAAATGGTGCTGAAGAAAATGGTGATCAAATTCCTCGACGACAACCAGCCCATCCTCGCGTTGCAAAAGAAGTGCAAGTTGACAATATCATCAATGACATTGAAGCGCCAGGTCCTCTCACACGCTCAAAAGCTTCACATTTATCTAACTTTTGTGGGCTCTATGCTTTTGTCTCTATCACAGAGCCCACTAAGGTAGATGAAGCATTTCTGGAGCCTGAGTGGATTCGGCAATGCAAGAAGAATTACATCAGTTCGAGCTCAACAATGTCCGAACTGGTCAAACGTCCCAGATCCTCGCAAACATAATATCATTGGCACAAAGTGGATCTACCGCAACAAGCAAGATGAAAATGGCCTTGTGGTGAGGAATAAGGCACGACTTGTAGCTCAAGGCTACACAGGTTGAAGGAATTGATTTCGATGAAACTTTTGCACCTGTTGCTAGAATTGAGGCTATTCAAGCATATTGCTTGCTTATGCTAACCATCATAATATCACTTTATATCAAATGGATGTGAAAAGTGCATTCCTCAATGGTAAGCTTGAGGAAGAAGTATATGTTGCTCAACCCCCAGGTTTTGAAGATCCAAAGAATCCCGACAAAGTCTTCAGACTCAACAAGGCCCTCTATGGCCTCAAGCAGGCCCCACGGGCGTGGTATGATACATTGAAGGAATTCTTCATGAAGAATGGCTTCATACCCGGTTCACTCGACCCTACTCTCTTTACTAAATCATATGATGGTGAACTGTTTGTGTGCCAAATATATGTTGATGATATTATCTTTGGCTGTACTGACCAACGTTATAGTGATGAATTTGCCTATATGATGAGTGAATAATATCAAATGTCTATGATGGGAGAATTGAAATTCTTCTTAGGTCTTCAAATTCGTCAACAACACAATGGCATATTCATATCTCAGGAGAAATACCTCAAAGATGTTCCGAAGAAATTCGGCATGCAAGATTGCAAAGGCGTCAAAATTCCTATGCCCACAAATGGCCATCTATGCACTGATGAAAATGGTATTGACTTCGATCACAAGGTATACCGCTCCATGATTGGTTCTCTATTGTACTTATGTGCATCTAGGCTAGATATAATGCTTAGTGTTTGCATGTGTGCCCGATTTCAAGCTACAATCAAGGAATCACACCATAAGGTGTGAAGCATATTCTTGATATCTAGCTCACACACCAACACTAGGATTATGGTACCCCAAGGGCTCTACGTTTGATCTCATTGGATATTCTGACTCTGACTATGCTGGTGATCGTGTGGACCGCAAGTCAACATCTGGTACTTGTCATTTCCTCGGACGATCTTTGGTCTGTTGGTCCTCGAAGAAATAGAACTGCGTATCACTGTCTACTGCGGAAGCTGAGTACATTGCTGCTGGTTCTTGTTGTGCTCAATTGCTGTGGATGAAGCAAAGTCTCAAGGACTACGGCATCAACGTGAAGAATGTGCCTCTCTACTATGACAATGAGAGTGCCATCAAGATTGCTCACAACCCAGTTCAGCACTCGAAGACAAAGCACATTCAGATTCGTCATCATTTTCTTCGTGGTCATGTGTTGAAGGGCGACATCTCCATCGAGCAAGTGAAGCTGAAGAACAGCTAGCTGATATCTTCACAAAGCCCTTGGATGAGAAGAGATTTAGCAAGTTGCGTGTGAGCTAAATATCTTAGAATCTTGAATATTCTTTGAAAAGGACACACATCCTGACACTTATGCAAAATTGATGACTTAGATGTGCAACACATGAAGAAACGCTTTTCTTCAATCAATGAAGAATAACACTCTAAGTGTGAAGAAATTAATGAAGAATTTGATTCTCAGAACCCTACGACAATTGTACGCGGTGTCTGAAATCATCATTCTTATACGGTGGGTCACGCCACCACCAAAATTGAAAATCTTCAATTTGAGTTTTTCCTTGTTTTTGAAATTCTTCAGTTTTTCAAATTCTTCAACTTTGCAAAATATTCACTGTTTCCGTTGTCTTTCTTCATTGAATATATATATATATATATATATATATATATATATATATATATATATATATATATATATATATATATATGTCCTCTACAGCATTCACTTATGGCTATTTCTTCAAGTTGCTTTTTCTGCTAAGTGAATGTGATCGGACCCTTCCCCCTCTATGCTATACTCAACCCAATCTATTCACAAATGCGTTCTATTTGTAACTCGTTCAAAATCTTCATTGTGTCCTTGTCAGCTGAAGAAATTGCGAACGGAACTTCTAACTTATCGTATCCAAATTTTCGGCTTTGCCGCTCAAACCGTTCCGCATCCCACGATAAACTTATCTATTCACCCACGATCTAACACAATCTCCACTTTTCAGTACGTGGGTGACACATGTCAAGCGAATGAGAAGGGCGAGGCACGTTCGTCCAAAATCTTGAGTAACGGTTTTTCACCGTGGCTATATATACCCCCTCTCCCCTTCCTCACTTCCTTTACTCCGCTCGACCGCTCTCTCTCTCGCTCTAGCTTCTCAAACCCTAGCGCCGCCGCTACTTCTCAAACCCTAGCGCCGCCGCTACTCCATCATCGCTGGTGAGGAAGAGCTTCACTGCCTCGACCTCGTCGCCGTCGTACTCGCGCCGACTGCGGAAATCTTCACTCCGCCGCTGCCGTAGCTGTCTTCCTCCGCCGAGTTAGGGCGTGGGAGATCTGAATCGATTTAACTTCTAATCTACACTTCTCAGTTCGTCGTGTTCTTCAGTTCGGGTAATTAAAAGTTACTTTTATTACTCGCGTCGATTCTCAAACCTTCCTGAAAATCTTCAAAGGTGTTTATTCTTCAAAGCTTCATACATATGAACACCTCAAACGAAATATGCTCTTGATTCGTTTCTCTAAGCAATGATTTTTCTTCAAGATTCCTCAGTTGTGTGGATCCTTGATCTATACAACTCTAGAACCTAAGACAAAGATCGCTGAGTGAAATTCTTCAAGGCTCATCTGGTCAAATTCCTCAAACTAGTTCTTTTTGAAAAACTTTCTGAGAACGCATATGACCTCTCCAAATTCCTCGCAACTATACTCTGTTCACAGTACTCATGGTCATTCTTTGAATCACTAGGTTCTCATCAACTTAACTCATTTGCAGCGTTCCTCGAAGAAAAGTTGCACACCTCTTCAGAGAATTCGATTGTTCAAATTCCTCAGCCGAAGAATATGGCAGAAAGAAAGAAGCCACAGAAAGGAGGAAAGAGGCCTGAGGTCATGACTGCTTTCGAGATACCTGAGGACATATACGCTGACTATTGCACACTTGATGAAGCCAAGTTTGGCAAGGAAAACAAAAATCAGCGCAAGGTGCGCATTCAGAGGATTGAAAGGAGATTGGCAAGGGAATGTAGGGAGTACAGATATGTTACTCCAAAGTACATGAAGAAATTCGCTCTGAATCCTGCATGCCCAAGAGCTCCATTGGCACCTGGCCAAGAAGCTGACCCCACCAGCATCAAGCGTGGTGAGGACTTTCCTGAAGAATGGGCCAAGCGCCAAGCCATGTTGGCGAGACAAGCCAAAGAAGCAGTGAGGAAATTCAATGAAGACTCTGCTATTGCTGCTGCCACTGAGGCCCCTGTTCAGCCTAGAAGATCAATGGCAAAGAAGCCAGCGCACAAGCCAAGTGCTTCACCAACAGTGCCCTCACGGCCAAAATCCTCAAAGAATGCCCTCGCGGCCAGAATCTTCAATGCCCTCACGGCCAGTTCCTCATGCTGCTCCTGCTCCTCCCAAATCCTCGGCTCCTACAAAGTCCTCGGCAGCCCCTCCAAAGTCCTCAAGACTGTGCATCGGCCACGTGCCAAAGGACTGCAGAGCATCTCCATTGCCTCTGGTGTCTCAAAGAAGTTCCTCAGCTGCACCAAATTCTTCATCAGGCCTGACTCTGCTGAAGAAAAAGGCAACTGCTGGACGAGGTCCTCGGCCAAGTCCGAAGAAGAAACATGTCGCCTTCCAAGTGCCATCTGATGATGAAGCTGATGATGATGAACTTGCAGAAATCATCAGAGACAGACAAGAAAGGACCGCTAGAGCCAAAGGCACACCTGTGCCACTGCTTTTGGATCCAAGGGCGATCCTCGAGTACATTGATCTCTGGCACAAGGATCCAGAGACACCTTTGCCTGATTTTCATCTGACACCTAGACAAAGTCACATGCTGACCCATTTCATCTCTGAAGAGAAATGGAAGTTTGAGAAGGCAAGGCAGATCAAGAAGGCTCAATTCAGGAAAGAGAAGTTCCTGAGGAAAAACGTTGTCAGAATGACACCTGAGGAACTCCTCAAGGTCCAGACTGAAATCCAAGCCCTCAGCAAAGACTTTGATGCTTATTATGCTGATTGGCAAGGAGCCAAAGTCAGATTTGTCAATCGACAAAGAAGTTCACAAATGTTGCAGCCCCAACGCAACAAGAAATTCCTCAGCCGAGCCTCTTGCTCGACCTATTTGAAGAACATGCCAAAGATCGGCGATGATTTTCAGCGCTGAAGATAATGCTAGTTCCAGGCTGATGACTCCATTCCACCAACAAGAAATTGCCGTGGCATCCACTAGTGGTGCGCTGAAGAAACTAAAGAAGTCGAGGCAACTGCATCGATTGCGCTGAGGAAATTCAACCAGATTCCTCGGCTCCTCCGCGCCTACACCAACTCCAATCCTTCCATCTGCATCGATGTGAAGAAGACCAAGGCTGCAGAGCAAGCTGCGATGAAGAAAAGGAAAGCATCACCTGCTTCAAATTCTTCAAATTTCAAGAAAATGAAGCCTATGACAAGCTCTTTTGAAAATCCAATCGATGCTGTTCCAATTTCCTCCATTCCATCAAAGGACCTTGTTCCTTTTTGTGAAGAGTATGAGATCCCAAGCGGATCTAATGAAGAAAATCATTCTGCTGCTTCGTCAGAGCAGATTGATGAAGAAATTGAAGTGGATGCAATCCCTTCAACACCAATCATTTCCTCGCCTATGCCTCAATTCACAGCTGAAGAGGATGGTGTTGAGGAAATTGAAGACGAAGACGTGGATATTGGATGCACCACGCCTGTGATGAACGATGACTTTTGGGAAAGTCAGCATCCCAATTCTCCACTCTTCACCCCAATCCAACAGATTCATCAGTTCCCTGCACCAACGGTTCAAATGGGCTCTGAAGAAACTCATCCCAACTCATCCGTGCATGAAGAAATTCCAGCCACCGGTCTTTGAAGAACCTGCTTCTGCTGATCCTATGAACACGCAGAGTGCATATGAAGAGGAACCAGAAAATCCTCACTGAAGAACCTGAGATTGCGATTCCTGAGGTCATGATGCAACTCACTGACACTCCACTGCCAAAGCCAAAGAATCCATTCTCAACGAAGGAAAAGTTCAAGGCTGAAGATTTCTTCGGCGAGCATGTATTCTTCACTGACTACAACCCATATGACTCGCCGCATAAGGAAGAGGCGTTTCTGGACTGCTAGTCAAGCCAACTTCTATTCCTCTGTGCTATTCAACAAAGACAAAGTCTTTGATCATGCACATATTCCTCATGTCGACATGGAATCTCTGCCAGGCTTCGAGCCAGTCCTCAGTGTTCTTCACAATGCAGGATTGCTGAATTTCTGCACTGACATCTGTGATTGGAATGAAGAAATCATTCTTCAATTCTATGCGACGCTGCACATCACCGGAGATTCTGAAGATGTGAACTCATGGGTAGTGGGCTGGATGATGTAAAATACTCACTACAAGGCACCAAAGAATCGAATTGCTTCGTGCCCTCCCACTCAGTCCTCCCTTGATGGTGCTCGTTGCATCTACAACGAACCTGAACTTTCAAATCATTACATGCAAGTCTTGATGAAGCCTTTGAAGCCGTGACATGCACCTCGAACCAAATTCTTCGTCAAGGAATTATCAGATGTGCCTCGGATTTGTCTATATCGATTCTCGACGAAGACAATGAGTCCTATCAAAGGCCACGACTCAAATGATGAAGAAGTCGTTGGCATCATGAAGAATATGCTTTTCAATATCATTCATGGCGTTCCCATCAACTTCCATGATTTCTTCATGAGGACTCGGCAAATATTGCTATGTCACCTTTTGAGCTGAAGCCTTATGCACCATGGATTATGAGGTTCATCAGGACAAGGTCTTCACTCAATTACAAGGCTGATACTCTGAATCACTGCAGCTACTTGCCTCCATTTGAAGTCCTCAAACGGACATTTTCCTTAGCTGATGACAAGGGCAAGGCAACTGCTGTGATAGATGAAGGCATTCGTCCATTGGATGGTCAATTTCGCAAAGCTGCATCCTACTCCACCAATGATGACTCTGCCACACAAGACTCTGCCGCCAATACCTTAGCCAAGCAAAATCCTCAAGCCACAGCACCCAGGGTGATGACTTATCGTGAGTTACTCCTCAGTCTTCATCAGAAGGTTGATCACAATCATAAATGAGTCAAGCGTCAGTTTGGTTCAATTCTTCACAACATGACCTCAACACACAATGCAGTGAAGAAAAACCAATACTACCTCCATGAAACCTTCAAACGCACCTGGGATGTTCTTTCTAATGTCTACAACGCAGAAGAACAGAAGATAATGGGTCTCAAGGAAGAATTTGACTGGTCTGTACCTCCACCAAGAAATTCAAGAAGGTCAAGGTTCCTTCCTTGGTAGCCAGCTCCTATTCTTCATCGTGCGACACTGATGAAAATGAAGACCTGGACGACACTGCGGCAGGCCCTACTACGACAACCGACCCCGACAACGCTGGCGCTCCTTCATCAACTTGAAATTCTTCAGGGGCGTTAGTCCTCAGTTTCAATCCTTTTGGTCATTTGATGACAAAGGGGGAGAAATGTGAGTTAGTCTTCAAGCGGGTCTACTATATGGGCATTTTTTTGCTAAGTTACAACTCTCGTTCTTCTGAAACTTTATTGGATCGAGTTGTAATCTTAAACCCGATGATGCTCTGATACTTTTGATGTGTTCTTCTGCATGCTTATTCCTCATTACATGTTAATACACGCATGCTGAACTACATCAGTCACCATATTTCATCATGCATTTCAAATTCTTCATATTATATGTCAAATGCGTGTATGAATTACAAGATATAGGGGGAGATCTCCATGATTCAACTCTTCAAATGTGCAATGCCTCAAAAGCAAATTCCTCACTATGCACATCTTCGTGGGGAGTTCTTCTATATCTTGCAATCAAATTCCTCAATATCAGTATTTACACTTCATATGTTAATCCCGTTGAAAACTTAACCTATATTGTCATCAATCACCAAAAGGGGAGATTGTAAGTGCATCTAGTGCCCTTAGTGATTTTTGTGTATTGAAGACTTATAGGTTAAGGGACTAATGTGTTTATGAGTGTACACATGTCTATAAGTCTATGAGGAGTTTGATATTTACAGAGAAAGTCGACCCTAAAAATGAAGTTCTTCGTTGAAGACTTTGATATTCTGAAGACTTTCTGAAGACTTTGAAAGTGAAGAAATTGGTGTGACCTTGAAGACTTGGTATTCATTTGAGGAACATGAAGCGTGAAGACTTTTGTTTTTGTAGTTCCGTTTTCTCTTTCTTGAGTCATAGGAAACATCAATCTTTGTTAAAGGGGGTCGAGGAAATACTAAGGAAAAATTTCCATGTGATGCTCAACTCAAAATCCTACACCTACCAATCCCTTCGAGTGAAGCCTTTGGAAATCTCATACAGATTCAGTCAATTTCTTCAAAGGATGTAGACGAAGTTCTTCCGGTCACGAGAATTTGTTCTGACTGAGGAGTTAGGAGTTCACCAGTGCGGATTGCCTACACAGTGAGGAACATGATAGCCCCGAGGAATTTGAGAGTCAAATTTCCGACCGTTGCTGTGTTGCGCGCCAGCTGTCCCAAAATATCTTATACACCTAACGGTCATATCATTGAAGGGCATTTATGTCTTATCATGTCAGGCTGCTCCCTAGGCTATAAATAGCCCCCCCCTACAACCACTAGCTGGTTGGCTGCTCCGAGAGAACTTGACACTTGTCATTTGAGAGCAACCCATCCTCCGAGGACTTTGAGCGAAAATCATCGAGTGAGCAAAACTCAAAAAACCAAACCCCTACAAACCCAAAGTGATTGAGCATCACTGAAGAGATTGATCCTGCATGGATCCGACGCTTGTTACCTTTGAAGACTGTGCTTCTTCCAGACGGTTAGGCGTCATGGTCTAGAGCATCCAAGAGGAATTGTGGATCGCCGAGTGACCAAGTCTGTGAAGGTTTGGAAGTCGCTCAAGACTTACCACGAGTGATTGGACGAGGTCTGTGTGACCTTAGTTCAAGGAGAATACGGTGAGGACTTGGTGTCTGAGCTGCGTGCTTTCGGCGATTTGGGTGTCCGGACTGTGTGTCCTCGAGTTTAAATACTCGGCCGCTCCAACCAGACGTACAACCGAGACAACAGTTGGAACTGGTCTACCAAATCATTGTCTTCACCAACCTAACTGGTTCTATTTCCTCAACTCTTTCATTTCCTCATTACTGTGTTGAGTGTTCGTTCATATCTGTGTTTGAAGACTTTGACTGAAGACTTTCTCAATTTCCTCAGTTCAATTTCTTTAGTCTGTTTGTCTTCATCTTGTGTTATCCTATGATTACGCTTTCTGTACTCTGTGATTGTCTTCATTTCATCATGATGACCATGCCCGCATTCTGTTATGCTTACTTCTGAGTAGTTATTCCGCTGCAAGTAGTTCTTCACTTAGGAATTTCCTCACCGGCAAATTCCTCATTGAAGAATTCATAAAAATCGCCTATTCACCCCCCCTCTAGTCGATATAACGCACTTTCACCTCAGATGAGGAATTAGTGATAACAGAGGCAGGTGAAGAATTTGTAACAATTGAAGCATTTGAACATTCAGGTGAAGAATTAGCAGATTCACGTTCAATGCACTTTAAGCATGGAGGAACAAATTCTTCCTGAGAAGCGCTGATTTGTTGAGCAAGTAATGAATCACGCTCCTTCGAAGATCTTCATAACTCACTCTTAGCTTCTCAAGATCTTGCTTTCTTTGAATAAATTCATAAGAAAGCTTCTCATGATCAGATAAGAGAGTGTTATGATGACCTTGATGGCTGTCAAACCTAGACTGAAGTCTCTAAAGATTTTCAGTCAAGGCTTTAGTGCGATCCATTTCTTCACCCAACATATCATCACTTTTGTCTAGCATGTTTTGAACCTTCTCAAAAGCCCTTTGTTGTTTCAGAACAATCTTAGCAAGTTTAGTAGCTGGGCTTGAGGTTTTCATCAGATTCATTCTCACTAGATTCAGAGGAGGTATATTTGAGTACCTTGGCACCCTTTGCCATGAAGCAATAGGTGGGAGCGTAGTCATCATTATCTTCATCAGCCTTGTTGGTGAGGTCATTTTCTTCAGAGTTGAAGATAGACTTGCTGACGAATGCAGTAGCGAGAGCCAGGCTCGCCACACCAGACTCGGACTCCTCAGATGCCTCCTCTTCCTCATGTTCCTCAGAGTCCATTTCCTTGCCAATGAATGCCCGAGCCTTCTTGGAGCTGCTCTTCTTGTGAGATGAAGACTTGAGGATTTTGATGATGAAGATTTTGACGATTTCTTCTTCTTCTTAGCGTCATCGTAACTGTCATCCTTGTATTTCTTCTTCTTTAATTCCTTTTCCCACCGAGGACAATCTTGAATATAGTGACCAGGTTTCTTGCATTTGTGGCATAGCCTTCTCTTGTAGTCACTGGATGAGGAATCACTGCTCCTTGAGGATTTTCCAAAGCGACCACGTCTTGAGAACTTCTGGAACTTCTTCACGAGGAATGCTAGCTCCTGGCTCAATTCTTCAGGATCACCAAGGCTGCTACCAGAATCTTCACATTCAGATTCAGACACTGCCTTGGCCTTCAGGGTACGTGATCTGCCATAGCTCGAACCATAGAGATCTCTCTTCTCAGGAAGGTAGAACTCATGAGTATTTAGCCTCACGAGGATATCAGCAGGATCAAGTGACTTGTAATCAGCACGTTCTTGTATCATCAATGCCAGAGTATCAAATGAGGAATCAAGCGATCTCAACAATTTCTTCACCACCTCATGGTCGGTGATGTCAGTGGCACCAAGCGCTTGAAGCTTATTTGAGATGTCAGTAAGGCGATCGAAGGTTTGTTGAACATTTTCATTGTCGAGTATTTTGAAGCGGTTGAATAGATTGCGAAGAACATCAACTCGAGAGTCACGCTGAGTTGAGACTCCTTCATTTACTTTGGACAGCCTATCCCAGATAAGCTTAGCAGTTTCCAAAGCACTCACTCTTCCATACTGTCCTTTGCTCAGATGGCTACATATGATATTATTCGCTTGAGAATCGAGTTGCTTGAAAATCTTCACTTCGGTAGCATTCAGTGTGGGTGAGACAGAGTGAAAGATCGAGGATGTCGCCTAGAGGGGGGGGGGGGGGGTGAATAGGCGCTTTAAAATAATTACGGTTTAGGCTTGAACAAATGCGGAATAAACCTAGCGGTTAATTTGTCAAGCACAAAACCTACAAGAACTAGGCTCACCTATGTGCACCAACAACTTATGCTAAGCAAGATAAGCAACTATGTGATAGCAAGATATATGACAAAGAACAATATGGCTATCACAAAGTAAAGTGCATAAGTAAAGGGGCTCGGGTAAGAGATAACCGAGGCACGCAGCGGAGACGACGATGTATCCGAAGTTCACACCCTTGCGGATGCTAATCTCCGTTTGGAGCGGTGTGGAGGCACAATGCTCCCCAAGTAGCCACTAGGGCCACCGTAATCTCCTCACGCCCTCGAGCAATGCAAGATGCCGTGATTCCACTAAGGGACCCTTGAGGGCGGTCACCGAACCCGTACAAATGGCAACCCTTGGGGGTGGTCACCGAACCCGTACACTTTGGCAACCCTTGGGGGCGGTCATCGGAACCCGTCAAATTGCTCGGGGCGATCTCCACAACCTAATTGGAGACCCTGACGCTTGCGGAGCTTTACACCACAATGATTGAGCTCGAACACCACCAACTGCCTAGGGCGCCCAAGCACCCAAGAGGAACAAGCTCAAGGGCACCAAGCACCCAAGAGTAATAAGCTTCTCAACTTGTAACTTCCACGTATCACCGTGGAGAACTCAAACCGATGCACCAAATGCAATGGCAAGGGCACACAGAGTGCCCAAGTCCTTCTCTCTCAAATCTCACCAAAGCAACTAATGGTAGGGAAGAAAATGAGAGGAATAACAAGAAGGAGAACACCAAGAACTCCAAGATCTAGATCCAAGGGGTTCCCCTCACTTAGAGGAGAAAGTGATTGGTGGAAACGTGGATCTAGATCTCCTCTCTCTTTTCCCTCAAGAACTAGCAAGAATCATTGGAGGGATTGAGAGTTAGCAAGCTTCGAAGAAGGTCAACAATGGGGGAAGAACACGAGCTCAAAGGATAAGGTTCAATGGGAAGAAGACCCCTTTTATAGGAGGGGAAAATCCAACCGCTACCCCACTAAACAGCTCAAGACAGAGCGGTACTACCGCTAAGGAAGGGCGGTACTACCGCTGAGGGCGGTACTACCGCTTCCCTACCTAAGCGGTACTACCGCGCTAAAGAGAGAGGCAAACATCGGCCACAGAGCGGTACTATCATGAGTAGAGCGGTACTACCGCTCAGAGCGGTACTACCGCTCCCATCGCCGCAATAACTAGTGCCGCAAAACCCGACACGAGAAAACATCGTCTCGAATCGAGGCGGTAGTAGGCGGTACTACTCGAGGTAGTATAGTCGAAGCCATGAGCGGTACTACCGCTCATCGGAGCAGATTACTACCGGAGCGGTACTACCGGGAGCGGCAGTACTACCTGTGGAGCGGTACTACCGCTTGGGGGCTTCGGTACTAATGTAGGTCGTGATACTACCCGGCAGTGGCTAAACCGGAACGAATGAGAGAGGGGTAGCTCCAAGGAAAACCAGAACTGCCATAACTTCTGCAAATGAGCTCCGAATTGAGCAAATGAGCTCCGAATTGAGCAAACTCAAGCTTGTTATAGTAAGAAGAGGCAGGGGAGGTATGCTTAGCAAACAAAGGAGTGAAACTTCCAACCGAGAAGAACCGGCATACCCTCCAACATCGAAAACATCATAGAAGATGCATGAGAACTCCGTTTTCGATGAACTCGAGCTTGTCATAAAAATGACCATAAGCTCCAAATCTCACAAGGATAAGAACCAAACAAGAACCAAAAAGATGATGCAAGGATGCAATGGTTTGAGCTCTCTACGAACGATACGATCAAGCAACTCATCGAGAGCTCCCCTTGATAGTACGGCAAAGCGATCCTATAACCCGGTCTTCCACAACTACCATGAGACCGGTAAAATAGAAAACCTATCAAGGGCAAACCTTTGCCTTGCACATGGTCCACTTGATCTAGATGATGACGATCTTGACTCCCTCAAGTTGGACCACCTTTCTTGATTGCATTGGCGGGATGAAGACTAGTTGATTGCTCCCCCATACTCTACTGTGGGTGAGCCTCTCTTCCGCTCATCTTCACAAGCCCATTGTCACCACAATGGACGGCAAGCTTCAAGCACTTAATCTCTTCGTGATGCAGTACTTGAACTTGCACACCGCAACCTAACCCCACAAAGAACTCTCACGAAGACCATGGGTTAGTACACAAAGCGTAATGGACAATGCTTACCATACCATGGGATCACTTGATCCCTCTGTACATCTTGTACGCTTTGTGTGTTGAATCTTTCCAACTCTCTTCATTTGGATGATGTCTTGAAGGTGGACATGAATGATCACACAATCTTATTCTTCAAGACATGCTTGCAATAAGCTCAACACTCACATGACCAATCTTTGGATAATTCCTTGAATAGCACCTTGGTCGACACAAAACTCTCCTTGAAACCAACACATGTACTCCAAGAAAAGCCTATGGACAAAACCTTCAAATAAACTCAAGGCAACCATTAGTCCATAGAGAATGTCATCAATTACCAAAACCACACATGGGGGCACCGCATGTCCTTTCACAGAGGGAACGCCATTTTCCACAACATACCAGAGATCGTTATCAATTGCCTCAAGATGCATTCACATCTTATTCTTCCAGTAGAGGTAGTCTGTCCCATCGAAGGTAGGACAGCCAGCAGAGACCTTGATCATACCTGCGGTCGACATAACTAAACTCCAGACGGTTAAATCAAAATCACACAGAACAAGGGAGTACCTCGCTCTGATACCAATTGAAAGTGCGTTATATCGACTAGAGGGGGGGGGTGAATAGGCGATTTTTATGAATTCTTCACTGAGGAATTTACGGGTGAGGAAATTCCTTAGCGAAGAACTACTTGCAGCGGAATAAGTACTCAGAAGTAAGCATAACATAATACATGCATGGCCATCATGATGAAATGAAGACAAGCACAGAGTACAGAAAGCGTAATCACAGGATAACACAAGATGAAGACAAACAGACTGAAGAAATTGAGAAAGTCTTCAGTCAAAGTCTTCAAACACAGATATGATGAAGCACTTAACACAGTAATGAGGAAATGAAAGAGTTGAGGAAATAGAACCAGTAAGCTTGGTGAAGACAATGATTTGGTAGACCAGTTCCAACTGCTGTCTCAGTTGTACGTCTGGTTGGAGCGGCTGAGTATTTAAACTCGAGGACACACAGTCCCGGACACCCAGTCCTGAGCACGCAGCTCAGGACACCAAGTCCTCACCGTATTCTCCTTGAACTAAGGTCACACAGACCTCGTCCAATCACTCGTGGTAAGTCTTCAGGCGACTTCCAAACCTTCACAAACTCGGTCACTCGGCGATCCACAATTCCTCTTGGATGCTCTAGACTATGACGTCTAACCGTCTGGAAGAAGCACAGTCTTCAAAGGTAACAAGCGTCGGATCTACGCAGGATCGATTTCTTCAGTGATGCTCAATCACTTTGGGTTTGTTGGTGTTTGGGTTTGGGTTTTCCTCACTTGATGATTTTCACTCAAAGTCCTCGAAAGATGGGATGCTCTCAATTGACAAGTGTCAGTTTCTCTCAGAGCAGCCAACCAGCTAGTGGTTGTAGGGGGCGGCTATTTATAGCCTAGGGAGCAGTCCGACATGATAAGACATAAATGCCCTTCAATGATATGACCATTAGGTGGATAAGATATTTTGGGACAGCTGATGCGGAGCACAACAATGGTCGGAAATTTGAGGTTCAAATTCCTCAGGGCTACCATGTTCCTCACTGTGTAGGCAATCCGCACTGGCGAATTCCTAACTCCTCAGTCAGAACAAATTCTCGGCGACCGGAAGAACTTCGTCTACATCCTTTGAAGAAATTGACTGAACTGTATGAGATTTCCAATGGCTTCACTCGAAGGGATTGATAGGTGTAGGATTTTGAGTTGAGAATCACATGAAAATTTTTCCTTAGTATTTCCTCGACCCCTTTTAACAGTACGGTGTTTCGTATGACTCAAGAAAGAGAAAACGAAACAACGAAAACAAAAGTCTTCACGCTTCATGTTCCTCGAATGAATACCAAGTCTTCAAGGTCACACCAATTTCTTCACTTTCAAAGTCTTCAGAATACCAAAGTCTTCAGTTGAAGAACTTCATTTTTAGGGGTCGACTTTCACTGTAAATATCAAACTCCTCATAGACTTATAGACCTGTGTACACTCATAAACGCATTAGGCCCTTAACATATAAGTCTTTAATACACCAAAATCACTAAGGGGCACTAGATCCACTTACACTGAGGTCATCAAAGTACTCTCTCCCCTCCTTAAATGTTGTGCCAAGTCACTTTTTTATTTATGTGGCATGCTTAGCACCTGCTGGGAAGAGCCTTAGCGCCATACATGCATTCCGGCTTGCGCGCGCGGCCTTATCGGTGAGCAGGGTGGAACGGATCTCTCGGCCGGGAGCGACCGCCGCCGCACCGCACGGACGCGACCGCCACGACTACACCGGCCGGTCGGACGTAGAGGAAGCGAGGTGGCCCTCGGCGTCGGCACGGCGGCTCGACCGGCGTTGGCGCGTGCGTGGCGGCTCGTCGCTGGATAGGGCAGCACGGCAGCGACAGATGAATTCGAGCAGCACACAACTCCAACTTCGGAGAGCCAAGCCACATGATTTTGGGTGGGGGGGGGGGGGGTACTACGACCGGCATCGTGTGGTCGTGACGCCGCGGGCTCGCGCGCTCCACAAATCGCGAGGGAGGGCAGCTGAACCAGAGAAAAAAAAATCATGTGGCCACGGCGGCCCGATCCAATCCAATCCAATGATCAATCATCATGCTTGCGCAAGACGGAAGACGGCGTGTGCGTCGGCCTCGTGTGTGCGTTGACAACACGCAAGTGTGCGCGGAAAAAACACACGGTTCGTAGCATGGGACCTTAACTTGTCGAATTAGCGAAGGTTGTGCTGCATGCATGGTTTGAACCAGCTACAAGGCTAGGGCGACACAAAATTAATAGGAGCCGGTGGTTTTAGAATTATTTTGTTTTTGTTCTGTGCACACGCGTATCGTGACGACGAAAGAAGAAGAAATATACTTACTGCAGATCTTATTTTCGTTGCACCTTGGGCTCCGTGATTAGTCCGTTCACAGATATTTTCTGGAGTTCTCATCATGCATGAGGATGTTTGTGAGGCCTCTGTGCTCAATCATTGCGTCGACAAGCCTCCGGCAAATTAAAATTTCGACAGCGAAGTTGCAGGACATCGCGTGCACGAGACACGTTTCAGGCTAAGCAAAACAAACCATCCATGATTTCAGTTACGATCTTTTCCTCCTTTTTACCAGACTGGTATCTGGACTCTGACGAGACTACCTGGAATAGATCCCCGGTGGTTAATTACCTACGTACGTGTGGCGCTCACCGACGCATCTTCCACCAGCGCGCCACATGATTGAACAGCCGAAGAATCTCCCACGAACAAGAAGAAGAAGAAGAAAAAGGAAGAATCGGCGACTCGGCGCAGGAACTAGCTACCGTGGTTCGTTGGAAAATAATGGATGGAATCCATGGTGCGTCCTTGCTCAAATGCAACTTGCCTCGAATCGTACTGACTTCCAAGTGCTCGCGTTTGTATGTTTCTCTGCGTAATTACCAAGTGAGCGACGTGCAAGCCAGTGAGTTTGGGGCCGGTGACTGGACCCGTGTTATTTTAAGCCATTGGTTTCACCTTGCCGTTTGTTCTGATAGAAAAGTGCATGCAGACACGCTACGTACTTGAAAATGCAAAAAGACCGCGTACCATGTAACACAAACCGTTCTTTTTGGGTAAAAGTTTAAACCAGTCGCCACCATGTAGCCGATGTTTTTTTTAACGGATGTAGCCGATGGTTTTGCCCTGGCGAGAACATGGAGCCGGTGGTTTCTCCCTTTGCGTTTGGTACGCACATGCATGGGCCATGCCTATGCGTACGTTGCGACGTAAAAATGACAAGCTTCCGGCACATCAATTTTTTTTTACACTACAGACACAAGCTTCATATTATCATATACACGCGCATACACTTATCTCTATGAACACATACGCACAGCCTATTCCTATAAGCATCTCCAAAAGACTGAGCCGGCATATCATCTTGAAATTTATGAAGTCACCGTAGGCACCTCGTCGTCAACGGGAACGTTTTCTCCCGCTGAATGCGCATCGCCGGAAATCTTGAAATAAATACGAGCATCAGAATTTGAACCCTGGTGGGCTGAGGATACCACAGTCCCTGTAAACATTCAACCACAGGTTGATTCGCATCAATTTTTTTGTTGAGAAGTCCTGCGCATTAAAATTTTGACAGCGTAATTGCGCGAAGAAAGTGTGTCCTTCCCCTGGAGACACGTTTCAGGCTCAACAAACAAATCATCCGTCATTTCACTTGCGATATTTTTCCCCTTTTTTATCATAAGAAGACTTTGGTATTCGATCTCTGCCATGACCAACTGGGATCGATTCCGTGTTTTTCTTTTTTTGAGATTCCATTTTGTTGATAATAACATACGTGTGGCGCTCACCGACACGTCTTCCACCGCGCCGTGATTGAACCGCCGAAGAATCTCCCGCAAAAGATGGAAAAGATAGTAAAACCGAAGAATTGGCGACTCGGCGCAGGAGCTAGTCAGCGTAGGTCGTTGGAAAAATCATGGAGCGTGCTTACTTGAATGCCACTAGCTTTTGTCAATTCGCACTGGCATCGAGTGCCCGCGTTCGTTCGTTCGTTCGTTTGTTTCTCCATGATTACCAACTGACGTGGGAGCCAATGAGGTTGGAGCCGAGTGACTGTGCCCATGTTATTTTAGCCATTATTTCACCTTAGCGTATGTTCCGAAAAAAAGTGCATCAAGACAGGTCCTGGATGCAGACACAACCCATTTTTATTTCGGTAAGTTTATTAAACCGGTCGGCACCACGGAGCCAATGGTTTTCCCCCTGGCGAAAACATAAAACCACTGGTTTCTCCTTGGTGTTTTGTACACGAGCGTATGGCCCTAGGCTACCAGCCAGCGCCGTGATGGGAACGAACATTCTATTTAACGTGCGTTTTTTTTTGCCAAAATGTGCGCCTTTTTTTACTGTTATTTACCGTGCAGCTTAATCTGTAAAAAAAGCGACCATGATGTAAAGCCACTAGTTTCTCCTTGATTTTTTTTTTTTTACCGGACGGACGCAAACGCGACCACCACGAACCAGGGCGACGGCGCACCCGCGCCGCATGTCGTAGAAGCGAAGGCCCAGCGGCGTCGGCATGGCGCGGCGGCTCGACCCGCGTTGGTGCGTGCGTGGCGAGCGGCCGTTGGATATGGCCGCACGGTAGCGACTGCTCGACTGACGCACCACACCACACAAGTTATTAATTTGGAGGTCCAGGCTCCAGAGTCGTGCGCGAGTGTTCCATTTGCTCCGGATCGGGACGTGAAGCTCCGATTTGGGAGACTACAACCGGCATCGTGTGGCCGCGACGGCACGGGCTCGCGCCCTCCACTAATCCCGCGGGGACGTCAGCCGAACCAGAGAAGAAAACCATGTGGACACGGCGCCGGAACAGCAATCCGATCCAATCCAACCCAATGATAAACCGTCGTGCTTGCGCAAGACGGCAGCCGGTGCTGTGCGTGGGCCTCGTGCGTGCATTGACAACACGCAAAGCGTGCACGGAAAACGCACACGGTCCGTAGCTAGGAACTTAACTTGTCCAGGCACGGAAGGGGTTGTGCCGCAGCGCACGCATTGCATTACAAGGTTTGAACTAGCTGCAGTGTACGTAGTAGCTACGGTGACTACGCTCCCGTTATTTTCATGTCCGTAGTGCTATCAGCTGAAACCACCGGGCCAAAGGTTTTTCCCTGCCAGCAAAACCGAGCCCCCCGATGGTTCTAGCAGCGTTTTAGTTGTGTGATAACTTTACATGCATGCATTATTAATTCATAAACGTACACGCCCTTCATCCTGCTCAAAATGTACTAACCCATGCCAGTATGCCACGTGACCGATTAAATCATTTCATCGCCGGCGCCTACATCGTTCCGATCGCTACGCAGTTGCCTACTCCTACATCTACAATGCAGATGCCAGGCGCCAGGGTTCAACTCCCAGTAGTTACCGTCGAATCCTGTGCGATCCCAGAATTATGGCTTGCGTCGATGCCTCCTCTGTCGCCGCCAGGCGCCTCAGCTATTTTAAGGCGAAAAACTGTTACGTAAGCGCCAAATAAGCGCTTGTACTTGGGGAATCAGACTAGCTCCTCATTTCACTCCGGATTCGGTTCTTTATGCCGAAATGGATGTATCTAGAACTAAAATACGTCTAGATACATTCATTCTTGTGACAAGTAATTCCGAACGAAGGGAGTAGATCGCCGCTGCTTAACTGATTTATTTTTTACCATCTAAGCATCCAAAAAGGCACCGCTTCCTTTCTAGATGCCCTAAATAAGACAACACGTTGTTATAACTAATGTAGCACATGCATGCATTACTTCCTCCGTCATAGTACTACATGATATAGGATTATTGCATGCATGTGCTTATTCAAGCTAGTTTTCATGCGGCCAAAAGGCTCCATTAGACTATTTTTAATGAAAGAATCATAGCTAATAACATACATGCTAACTACCTAATTTTGATGAGATGACATAAAATTAAGTGAAAGAAGAAATGGTTGAGTATCATATTATGATACCGTATTATAATAAATTCTATGCTACTACTACCTATGCTACAGTAGTAAGTGGCATGCATGAAAATAAATCAGACCACCTATGATACTATGCATTACGGATATAGTATCATATGCATGATAGTAATATATGATACTCCCCACTACGACCAGCCTTACCTGCTGGTTCGTTCACATGCACCAAATCAACTACTAGTTAACTCCCACGCTATAAAGTGTAATTTAATTTGCATGCATGAACCGCCATATGCATTGCACTTTATGCATACACACGTATACCACATTAATTTTTTTGAAGCGGGAAGAGGGGTATTTCAACCCATCGTTCTAGCTCATATATGTCTACTAATCATCACTTTAGGCAACTTAATGTTAGAATTATTCCAATAATTTACATAGGACACATGAATATACAAAAACTAGACGATACCCCACGCGTTGCCAGTTGCCACCAGAACCTTCTTAAAAAGTTCTATTAATATGTGCTAGAAAAAGAACTACAACTAACAGGAAAAAATAATTGTAAGAGTGTTCTTGATTTACAATGCAGCTAATACAATGTCAATTTGTAAGTAAAATGTGAACCATGAATTATGTATGTATGCTCTAAGTATATGACACATATACCACATACAAAAATATTAAAATTAATATAACTTATGAGTGACATACATACATGGCTTGCTAATGTGGCAATGAGTGCATGATTAAATTAATGCAAAAAAGCTACTTATGATTGACATGCATAAGTGTTAATGTGGGATGGCTGCATGCTTATAAAAATTGTGGCAATTTCAAGAACTACTGTTGTATTTGTCTTTAGCGGCAGGCACGGCGACGAACAAAGTAGCGGATGGCAGGCACAGCGGTGCTCCGTCTGGAATGAATTGTGGACCTGCTACTTACGGAGGATGCTAGTATATGTGGTATGATATTTCGATTGCCTACACTGTCTTATGAGTGTTATAATTTGTGAGATAGTATGAGATCGTACAAACAATCAAATGCAGAGCTATGTACATAGCACGAGCGCGCGGGGAATGGAGGGGGGGGGGGGGGGGGAGGAGGGGGGTACAATGGTCCCCAGCCTTAGATCAAGCTGTGAGGGATCTTTTTATTTGGAGATCTTAGATTGGAATTATTAAGAATTTTTTCTAGAGAGCTTGGATTGGATTTTCTAAGCAAGCTCTCCCGCTGAATACGATACTTAGTTCATACCCAAATCGTTCATGAGCCCATTGGCTCCGGCCCTGGGAGGGCACACTTATGATCATTAGCTTTGTGTTCAACATCGTTCAATTCCTGCTACATATGGTGACGTTTGTCCTGCGTATAATGCTCCTGGCATCACCTTTGCGCAACCTTTTCCGGAAAATATACCTTTGCACAAAGGAGAAGATGGTGGGGAGGGGACGATGTCGCGCATAGAATAAGTCGGTGGTGAGTGTCCACCGTCACAAGCATCAGCCGGCAGAGGTAGAGCTCATTGTCCGCAACATCATGGACCGTGCAAACAACCCGATCGACGACTTGGAGGCTATTACAGGTACAACTTTCTCCCAATACTGTCTTGGAGTAATATTACTCTCTCTCTCTCTCTCTTTCTCCCCCTAATAGAGTGACGTGGCTACAAGTGCGGTTGGAGGCCGTTAGTGGAGCCCAGATAGTAGTATATGTTTGGTGGTGATATATGAAATATGTCATTGTGAAATTTTCATGTTCTTTTTCGACAATGGAAGGATTTTATTGGCTTAAAAACATAACATAACGAGCGTACACACGACCTCTGCATAGTTAGGATGCACACAACCAATATGAACACACGCATAAAAAAATACGCCAGCGAAATACCAAAGTCACATAAGACCAAAGCTATGCGTAGACGAGAATAAAAACTCAAAGTGATTAGATCCGCGGTCGGCAAACTATAACAATGACCATATCCGCACTAACCATCTTATGACATCACACAAACGACGATGTTCCTCAACAGCAACGCCTTCAGGAAGGGAGCGGCGCTCGAGCGCCTACATCACCGGATCCAACCACTCTAGGCCAGCTTTCTAGGTTTTCACCCTGAAGAACCAGTCCGAACATATCCGAGCAATGCCTTCAACAAGGTAACGATGTAAAAGCACCGCCATTGCCAGGTATACATAACCAGCTAGGGTCAAACCTAGGCTTCCACCCAGGAGCTCGAGACCGAAGACAATCATGTGTTGTCACCACCACTTTTCCGTGACCCAGCAGCTGCATGTGATGTATGACCACCGCCACTCCACCACCATCCCGCTGCGTCAGGTCGTCATACGTAGTTTGCATCTTGCCGTGAAGTCACCACCGGATATGAAGAGAGGAACCCCCACTAAGATGTTTCGGTGGCCACCGCAATCCCCCAGTGAGGTCGACGCCGCAGACCGAAGTGGTCAACAAGGAAGTGGCCAACATGGAACGTGCGCCGGTCACCACATCTGCCGCGCAATAGGCGACGCCATCGTCGCCGGACCCGGACCAAAGACCCTTGGCCAACTAGACACCACCATGGCCTTGGAATCTGGCGTTGTTGCTAGCGTTGCTAGTGGTGTTTAGATCATGACCACTATCGGTGTCAAAACTGACCGATCTCGGGTAGGGGGTCCCGAACTGTGCGTCTGAGGAACGAAGGTAACAGGAGACAGGGGGCACGATGTTTACCCAGGTTCGGGCCCTCTTAATGGAGGTAATACCATACTTCCTGCTTGATTGACTTTGATGAGTATAGGGGCTACAAGAGTTGATCTACCTCGAGATAGTAATTGCTAAACCCTAGATGTCTGGCCTGTATGATTTGTGATTGCCTCTACGGACTAACTCCTCTGGTTTATATAGACACCGAAGGAGCCTAGGGCTGTACATAGTCGGTTTACAGAGAAAGGTAATTACACATCCGAACGCCAAGCTTGCCATCCACGCAAAGGAGAGTCACATCCGGACACGGGGGAAGGCCTTCGATCTTGTATCTTCACGACCCATTAGTCCTGCCCATGTCACACAGGCCGGATGCCCGAGGACCCCTAATCCAGGACTCCCTCAGTAGCCCCTGAACCAGGCTTCAATGACGATGTGTCCGGCACGCAGATTGTCTTCGACATTGCAAGGCGGGTTCCTCCTCCAAATACTTCAATGCAGTTAAACAAAAGAACTATATCCGAATCTGTATAATAGTTACAATCATCAAATCCATGGGCAAAATACTTAAGCGAAATAAGTCATGTCCTCTGACAGCTTTTTTCGGCGAGACGTTACGTCCAGCCTTATCATTATATCAAACCGTTTTTTGGCCTCCCGCTTCGTATTACGAGGCGCAGCCTCTTGAAGGAAATATGCCGTAGAGGCAATAATAAAGTTGTTATTTATATTTCCTTATATCATGATAAATGTTTATTATCCATGCTAGAATTGTATTAAGAGGAAACTTGATACATGTGTGGATACATAGATAATACACCGTGTCCCTAGTAAGCCTCTACTAGACTAGCTCGTTAACCAAAGATGGTTAAGTTTCCTGACCATAGACATGTGTTGCCATTAGATGAACGAGATCACATCATTAGGAGAATGATGTGATGGACAAGACCCATCCGTTAGCTTAGCATTATGATCTTAAGTTTTATTGCTATTTCTTTCTTCATGACTTATACATATTCCTCTGAATATTAGATTATGCAACTCCCGAATACCGGAGGAACACCTTGTGTGCTATCAAACGTCACAACGTAATTGGATGATTATAAAGATACTCTACAGGTGTCTCCGAAGGTGTTTGTTGGGTTGGCATAGATCAAGATTAGGATTTGTCACTCCGTGTATCGTAGAGGTATCTCTGGGCCCTCTCGTGTCGCGATCATAATAAGCCTTGCAAGCAATGTGACTAATGAGTTAGTTACGGGATGATGTATTACGAAACGAGTAAAGAGACTTGCCGGTAACGAGATTGAACTAGGTATGAAGATACCGACGATCGAATCTCGGGCAAGTAACATACCGATAACAAAAGGAATAACGTATGTTGTCATAACGGTTCGACCGATAAAGATCTTCGTAGAATATGTAGGAGCCAATATGGGCATCCAGGTTCCGATATTGCTTATTGACCAGAGAGGTGTCTCGGTCATGTCTACGTAGTTCTCGAACTCGTAGGGTCCGCACGCTTAATGTTTGTTGACGATATAGTATTATATGAGTTATGTATGTTGGTGACTGAATGTTGTTCGGAGTCCCGGATGAGATCACAGACCTGACGAGGAGCTCCGGAATGGTCCAGAGGTAAAGATTCATATATTGGATATATGGTTAGGCCAAGGGGTCAGGCCCACGAGGCTATAGGTCGGTTCAAAAGATAGTTTTGCGGAGGTCAGAGGCCAAAAGCCGGAGAACCTGGCGTCTGGCCCTGGGCCAGACACCAAGGCCCATGGCGTCTGGGCCAGACGCCAAGGATTGTGGCGTTTGGTCTTGGATTCCGAGTGGTACTCTTGCCTTTCGGGCAAAACCGACTTTGAGGAGGCTTTTACTCCAATTTCGACCCCAGGGTTCAACATATAAATAGAGCGCCGGGGCTAGCACCCAAGACACATCAAGAAACACCAAGCCGTGTGCGGGCAACCCCGTCCCCTCTAGTTTATCCTCCATCATAGTTTCCGTAGTGCTTAGGCGAAGCCCTGTGAAGATTGTTCTTCACCAACACTGTAACCACGCTGTCATGCTGCCGGAACTCATCAACTACTTTGCCCGTCTTGCTGGATTAAGAAGGAGAGGACGTCATCGAGCTGAACGTGTGCTGAACGCGGAGGTGCCGTACGTTTGGTACTTGATCGGGACGGATTGTGAAGGTGTACGACTACATCAACCGCATTGATAAACGCTTCTGCTTTGCGATCTTCAAGGGTATGAAGATACACTCCCCCTCTCGTTGCTATGCATCTCCTAGATAGATCTTGCGTGATCGTAGGAATTTTTTTGAAATACTGCGTTCCCCAACACCTCTATTGACACGTCTTGTCAAAGCAGCGATCGTGTCCCCTTATTGCGGGATTCTCATCAATACGGTCTTGGGTAATCCAACCGAGCCGTTTACACGACCCCTTGGGAATAGGCGAGTTTTAAGACTTGTGAGGGGGCGCTTGATATTCACATGAAGGAAATATGCCCTAGAGGCAATAATAAAGTTATTATTTATTTCCTCATATCATGATAAATGTTTATTATTCATGCTAGAATTGTATTACCCGAAAACATAATACATGTGTGAATACATAGACAAACATAATGTCACTAGTGTGCCTCTACTTGACTAGCTCATTAATCAAAGATGGTTATGTTTCCTAACCATAGACATGTGTTGTCATTTGATTAACGGGATCACATTATTAGGAGAATAATGTGATTGACTTGACCCATTCCGTTAGCCTAGCACTTGATCGTTTAGTATGTTGCTATTGCTTTCTTCATGACTTATACAAAGTTCCTTCAACTATGAGATTATGCAACTCCGTTTACGGAGGAACACTTTGTGTGCTACCAAACGTCACAACGAATCGGGTGATTATAAAGGAGCTCTACAGGTGTCTCCAAAGGTACATGTTGAGTTGGCGTATTTCAAGATTAGGTTTTGTCACTCCGATTGTCGGAGAGGTATCTCTGGGCCCTCTCGGTAATGCACATCACTACAAGCGTTGCAAGCAATGTAGCTAATGAGTTAGTTACGGGATGATGCATTACGTAACGAGTAAAGAGACTTGCCGGTAACGAGATTGAACTAGGTATTGGATACCGACGATCGAATCTCGGGCAAGTAACATACCGATGACAAAGGGAACAACGTATGTTGTTATGCGTTTTGACCAATAAAGATCTTCGTAGAATATGTAGGAGCCAATATGAGCATCCAGGTTCCGCTATTGGATATTGACTGGAAACATTTCTAGGTCATGTCTACATAGTTCTCGAACCCGTAGGGTCCGCACGCTTAACGTTACGATGACAGTTTTATTATGAGTTTACAAGTTTTGATGTACCGAAGGTTGTTCGGAGTCCCGGATGTGATCATGGACATGACGAGGAGTCTCGAAATGGTCGAGACATAAAGATTGATATATTGGACGACTATATTCGGACACCGGAATTGTTCCGGGTGATTTCGGAGAAAACCGAAGTGCCGGAGGGGTTACTGGAACCCCCCGGGGAAGTATTGGGCCTTAGTGGGCCTGAGGGGAGAGAGAGGGCAGCAGCCGGGAGGTGGCGCCCCATGAGGAGTCCGAATTGGACTAGGGAGGGGCGCAGCCCTCTTCCTCTCCTCTCCCTCTCTTTCCTTCCCCTTCCTCCTTCCTAGTGGGACTAGGAAAGGGGAATCCTACACCCACTAGGAGGAGGATTCCCCCCTCCTTGGCGTGCCCCTAGGGCCGGCCGGCCTCCCCCCTTGCTCCTTTATATACGGGGGCAGGGGGCACCCCAAGACACACAAGTTGATCTTCGTGATCGTTCCTTAGCCGTGTGCGGTGCCCCTCCACCATAGTCCACCTCGATAATACTGTAGCGGTGCTTAGGCAAAGCCCTGCGTCGGTAGAACATCAACATCGTCATCACGCCCGTCGTCTTGTGGAACTCATCCCGACACTTTGCTGGATCGGAGTCCGGGGATCATCATCGAGCTGAACGTGTGCTGAACTCGGAGGTGCCGTACGTTCGGTACTTGGATCGGTCGGATCGTGAAGACGTACGACTACTTCAATCGCATTGTCATAATGCTTCCGCTTACGGTCTACGAGGGTATGTGGACAACACTCTCCCCTCTCGTTTCTATGCATCACCATGATCTTGCGTGTGCGTAGGAATTTTTTTTGAAATTACTACGTTCCCCAACATCACAGCCTTTATAAGAGGATAAGAACCCATATTTTTACCCCACGCCTTCTTCTTCCTCAGCCCTTCCATCCTCGAGCTCCAGCGCGCAGGTCTTGATCCTTTTCATCGCCACCTAAACACTCCAGCCATGTCCGGATTCGGCTCACAAGGCAAGTGGGTGGTGCTACCTCTTGAGCATGCGATGGTTTTCCCTTGAAGAGGAAAGGGTGATGCAGCAAAGTAGCGTAAGTATTTCCATCCGTTTTTGAGAACCAAGGTATCAATCCTGTAGGAGATAACACGCAAGTCACCTAGTACCTGCACAAATAATCAAGAACCTCGCAACAACGCGATAAAGGGGTTGTCAATACCTTCACGGTCACTTGCAAAAGTGAGATCTGATAAAGATAATAAGATAAATATTTTTGGTATTTTTGTTGTATAGATTGGAAAGTAAAGATTGCAAAATAAAATAAATAGTAAACTAGAATTGTAGATCGGAAACTTATATGATGAAAAATAGACCCGAGGGCCATAGGTTTCACTAGTGGCTTCTCTCAAGATAGCATATATTACGGTGGGTGAACAAATTATTGCCGAGCAATTGATAGAAACGCGCATATGTATGAGAATATCTAGGCATGATCATGAATATAGGCATCACGTCTGTGTCAAGTAGACCGAAACGATTCTGCATCTACTACTATTACTCCACACATCGACCTCTATCCAGCATGCATCTAGTATTAAGTTCATAAGAACGGAGTAACGCATTAAGCAAGATGACATGATGTAGAGGGATAAACTCAAGCAATATGATATAAAGCCCATCTTTTTATCCTCGATGGCAACAATACAATACGTGCCTTGCTGCCCCTCATCCTTTGGGAAAGGACACCGCAAGATTGAACCCAAAGGTACGCACTTCTCCCATTGCAAGAAAGATCAATCTAGTAGGCCAAACTAAACTGATAATTCGAAGAGACTTGCGAAGATAACAAGTTATGCATATAAGAATTCAGAGAAGAACCAAAAAATTATTCATAGATAAACTTGATCATAAATCCACAATTCATCGGATCTTGGCAAACACACCGCAAAAGAGTGTTACATCGAATAGATCTCCAAGAACATCGAGGAGAACTTTGTATTGAGAACCAAAGAGAGAGAAGAAGCCATCTAGCTAACAACTATGGACCCGAAGGTCCGTGGTAAACTACTCACACACCATCGGAGAGGCTATGGTGTTGATGTAGAAGCCCTCCGTGATCGATTCCCCCTCCGGCGGAGCACCGGAAAAGGCCCCAAGATGGGATCTCACGGGTACAGAAAGTTGCGGCGATGGAAAAGTGGTTTCGTGGCTCCCCTGATGTTTTTAGGGTATAAGAGTATATATAGGCGAAAGAAGTACGTCGGTGGAGCTCCGTGGGGCCCACGAGGGTGGCCGCTCCCGCGTTTAGATCCGGACCCCCGCTGAGGCTTGCGTCATGGACCAACAAGGGTCTGGACTGGGGATCATTTGACAAGGTGTTGATGCTGCAAAAGCGCATCAAAAATATCATAGAACGTGGCACCGGCCTCACCGACATGATCCAGGTGATGCTTGTCCGCTGAAGCTCACCCTGCTAGAGACGGCCTCTCCATATGTGGGAGTTCAATCCGGAAGGGCCACAGACCCTGCAACGATTCTTTGGTACAACGCACAAAGACATCTGGAAGCTGCTCTTCAAAACTCAGAAGTCATGGCCGAAGACGTCCGAGGACATCGGCCTTGACTGTACTCATCCAGCCACTCCGATAAGTGTTCAATTTCTGAACATAGCTTAGTTTATCAATCAAGGGAGTGTGTTTAAGAATTCCATTCTCCAAACAGGGCTGGATAAAGAAGGTGGAGCGGATCCGATGTTCAGCTCCACTGCCCAAAAACCCAGCTGATCCTCTCCTGATGAGGATGCTGGTCCCGGCGGCTGTAACAGCCCCAAAATTGGGTTATCAATTTTTGTGTTGTTATTCCTTCCTGGCAATCATTTTTCAAAATTTTCTCCTGAGTTTGCTGGACGACTCTGAGAATTCTTGTCATTTCCAACCTTTCAAAATCTTGCTCATGTCTTTGTTAGTGGGCAAGACCTCATTTGCATCATCTCAAACCCTAACTCCAAATTTTTGGGATTTGAATATGGCCTTTGTGATTCCAAAGGAGCCATTATTTTCCTTGATATGTTGATCATCTCAATTGTTCCCAGAGACCCTTCTACCTTTCTGAACCCTGGATATGCAAAAATATTGCTAAGTCCCTGATATGTCTCCAACGTATCTATAATTTTTGATTGCTCCATGCTATTATATATTCTGTTTTGGATGTTTAATGGGCTTATTTATACACTTTTATATTATTTTTGGGACTAACCTATTAACCCAAGGCCAGTGCAAATTGCTGTTTTTTTGCCTATTTAGGTGTTTCAGAAAAGGAATATCAAACGAAGTCCAAACGGAATGAAACCTTCGGGAGCGTGATTTTTGGAACAAACGTGATCTAGAGGACTTGGAGTGGACGTCAAGAAACGAATGAGGAGGCCACGTGGCTGGGGGCGCTCCTACCCCCTGGGCGCGCCCTCCACCCTCGTGGGCCCCTCGTGGCTCCACCGACCTACTTCTTCCTCCTATATATACCTACGTAACCCGAAACCATCCAGGAGCACCACGAAACCCTATTTCCACCGCCGCAACCTTCTGTACCCGTGAGATCCCATCTTGGGGCCTTTCCGACGCTCTGTCAGAGGGGGCATCGATCACGGAGGGCTTCTACATCAACTCCATAGCCTCTCCGATGATGTGTGAGTAGTTTACCTCAGACCTTCGGGTCCATAGTTATTAGCTAGATGTCTTCTTCTCTCTTTGGATCTCAATACAAAGTTCTCCTTGATCTTCTTGGAGATCTATTTGATGTAACCCTTTTTGCGGTGTGTTTGTCGAGATCCGATGAATTGTGGGCTTATGATCAAGATTATCTATGAACAATATTTGAATCTTCTCTGAATTCTTTTATGTATGATTGGTTATCTTTGCAAGTCTCTTCGAATTATCAGTTTGATTTGGCCTACTAGATTGATCTTTCTTGCAATGGGAGAAGTGCTTAGCTTTGGGTTCAATCATGCGGTGCTTGATCCCAAAGTGATGAGGGGAAAGCGACACGTATTGTATTGTTGCCATCGAGGATAAAAAGATGGGGTTTATATCATATTGGTTGAGTTTATCCCTCTACATCATGTCATCTTGCCTAATGCGTTACTCTGTTCTTATGAACTTAATACTCTAGATGCATGCTGGATAGCGGTCGATGTGTGGAGTAATAGTAGTAGATGCAGGCAGGAGTGGGTCTACTTGTCACGGACGTGATGCCTATATACATGATCATGCCTAGATATTCTCATAATTATGCATTTTTCTATCAATTGCTCGACCGTAATTTGTTCACCCACTGTAATACTTATGCTATCTTGAGAGAAGCCACTAGTGAAACCTATGGCCCCCGGGTCTCTTTTCTATCATATTAATCTCCCGTCAACTAGCTATTTCTAGCTCTGTTTATTTTGCTTTCTTTACCTTTAGTCTTTATCATAGAAGTACCAAAAATATTATCTTATCATCTCTATTAGATCTCATTTTTGCAAGTGGCCGTGAAGGGATTGACAACCCCTTTATCGCGTTGGTCGCAAGGTTCTTATTTGTCTGTGTAGGTACGAGGGACTTGCGTGTGGCCTCCTACTGGATTGATACCTTGGTTCTCAAAAACTGAGGGAAATACTTACGCTACTTTGCTGCATCACCCTTTCCTCTTCAAGGGAAAACCAACGCATGCTCAAGAGGTAGAAAGAAGGATTTCTGCCGCCGTTGCCGGGGAGTCTACGCACAAGTCAATACATACCAAGTACCCATCACAAACTCTTATCCCTCGCATTACATTATTTACCATTTGCCTCTCATTTTCCTCTCCCCCACTTTACCCTTGTCGTTTTATTGGACCTCATTTTCCGTTCACCTCTTTTTCGCTTGCTTCTTGTTAGCCTGTGTGTTGGATTGCTTGCTTGTCACGATGGCTCAATATAATACTAAATTATGTGACTTTGCCAATACCAACAACAATGATTTTGTTATCACTCCGATTGCTCCTCTTACCAATGCTGAATCTTGTGAAATTAATGCTGCTTTGCTGAATCTTGTCATGAAAGATCAATTCGCCGGCCTTCCTAGTGAAGATGCCTCTACCCTTCTAGATAGCTTTGTTGATTTTTGTGATATGCAAAAGAAGAAAGATGTGGAGAATCATATTGTTAAACTGAAGCTATTTCCGTTTTCGCTTAGAGATCGTGCTAAAACTTGGTTTTCGTCTTTGCCTAAAAATAGTATTGATTCTTGGAATAAGTGCAAAGTTGCTTTTATCTCTAAGTATTTTCCTCCCGCTAAGATCATCTCTCTTAGAAACGATATTATGAATTTTAAGCAACTTGATCATGAACATGTTGCACAAGCTTGGGAGAGGATGAAATTAATGATACGTAATTGCCCTACACATGGTTTGAATTTATGGATGATTATACAAAAATTTATGCGGATTGAATTTTGCTTCTAGAAATCTTTTAGATTCGCCGCTGGAGACACTTTTATGGAAATCACTTTAGGAGAAGCTACTAAACTCCTACATAATATTATGGTTAATTATTCTCAATGGCACACTGAAAGATCTACTAGTAAAAAGGTGCATGCAATTGAAGAGATTAATGTTTTAAGTTAAAAGATGGATGAACTTATGAAATTGTTTGCTAAAAAGAGTGTTTCTTCTGATCCCAATGATATGCCTTTGTCTACCTTGATTGAGAATAATAATGAATCTATGGATGTGAATTTTGTTGGTAGGAACAATTTTGGTAACAACGCTTATAGAGGAAACTTTAATCCTAGGCCGCATCCTAGTAATTCCTCTAATAATTATGGTAATTCCTACAACAACTCTTATGGAAATTTTAATAATATGCCCTCTGATTTTGAGACTAGTGTTAAAGAATTTATGATTTCTCAATAGAATTTCAATGCTTTGCTTGAAGAAAAATTGCCTAAGATTGACGAGTTGGCTAGGAACGTGGATAGAATTTATCTTGATGTTGATTCTTTTAAACTTAGATCTATTCCACCTAAGCATGATATCAATGAGTCTCTCAAAGCTACGAGAATTTCCATTGATGAGTGCAAAGAAAGAACCGCTAGGATGCGTGCTAAAAAAGATTGCTTCGTGAAAGCGCGTTCTTATAGTTTTCATGATAATAAGGATGAAGATCCAAAAGTGATCGATGTGTCCCCTATTAAATATTTGTTTTGAAATATGAATCTTGATAATGATGGGACTGGAGATGAGTCAACTTTAGTTAAAAGGCGTCCCAATGATTCGGAGTTTTTAGATCTTGATGCAAAATTTGGTAAAAGTGGGATGGAAGAGGTCAAAACTTTAGATAGCAATGAACCCACTATTTTGGACTTCAAGGAATTTAGTTATGATAATTGTTCTTTAATAGATTGTATTTCCTTGTTGCAATCCGTGCTAAAATCTCCGCATGCTTATAGTCAAAACAAGGCTTTTAGTAAACATATCGTTGATGCTTTAATGCAATCTTACGAAGACAAGCTTGAATTGGAAGTTTCTATCCCTAGAGAACTTTATGATGAGTGGTAACCTACTATTAAAATTAAAATTAAAGATCATGAATGCTATGCTTTGTGTGATTTGGGTGCTAGTGTTTCCACGATTCCAAAAACTTTGTGTGATTTGCTAGGTTTCCGTAAATTTGATGATTGTTCCTTAAACTTGCACCTTGCGGATTCCATCATTAAGAAACCTATGGGAAGAATTAATGATGTTCTTATTTTTGCAAATAGGAATTATGTGCCCGTAGATTTCATTGTTCTTAATATAGATTGCAATCCTTCATGTCCTATTATTCTTGGTAGACCTTTCCTTAGAACGATTGGTGCAATTATTGATATGAAGGAAGGGAATATTAGATTCTAATTTCCGTTAAGGAAAGGCATGGAACACTTTCCTAGAAAGAAGATTAAATTACCTTACGAATCTATTATGAGAGCCACTTATGGATTGCATTCCAAAGATGGCAATACCTAGATCTATCCTTGCCTTTATGCCTAGCTAGGGGCGTTAAACAATAGCGCTTGTTGGGAGGCAACCCAATTTTATTTTTGTTTCTTGATTTTTGGTTCTGTTTAGGAATAAATAATCCATCTAGCTTCTGGTTAGATGTGTTTTTGTGTTTAATTAGTGTTTGTGCCAAATAGAATCTTTGGGAAGACTTGGGTGAAGTCTTTTTGATCTTGCTGCAAAAAACAGAAACTTTAGCGCTCACGAGATTAGCTACAACTTTTTAGTGGAGAGTGCTATTTAGTTGATTATTTTTGAAGATGATTAATAGATAAATTCCTCACGTCCAGAAATTTATTTTAGAATTTTTGGAGTTCCAGAAGTTTGCGTTAGGTACAGATTACTACAGACTGTTCTGTTTTTGACAGATTCTGTTTTTCGTGTGTTGTTTGCTTATTTTGATGAATCTATGGCTAGTATCGGAGGTTATGAACCATAGAGAAGTTGGAATACAGTAGGTTTAAAACCAATATAAATAAATAATGAGTTCATTACAGTACCTTGAAGTGGTGTTTTGTTTTCTTTCGCTAACGGAGCTCACGAGATTTTCTGTTAAGTTTTGTGTTGTGAAGTTTTCAAGTTTTGGGTAAAGATTTGATGGATTATGGAACAAGGTGTGGCAAGAGCCTAAGCTTGGGGATGCCCAAGGCACCCCAAGGTAAAATCTAAGGAAAACCCAAAATCCTAAGCTTGTGGATACCCCGGAAGGCATCCCCTCTTTCGTCTTCGTCCATCGGTAACTTTACTTGGAGCTATATTTTTATTCACCACATGATATGTGTTTTGCTTGGAGCGTCTTGTATGGTTTGAGTCTTTGCTTTTTAGTTCACCACAATCATCCTTGCTGTACACACCTTTTGTTAGACACACACATTATTCGGAATTTATTAGAATACTCTATATACTTCACTTATATCTTTTGAGCTAAACAATTTTGCTCTAGTGCTTCACTTATATATTTTAGAGCACGGCGGTGGTTTTATTTTATAGAAATTACTGATCTCTCATGCTTCACTTATATTATTTTGAGTGTCCTCTAGAACAGCATGGTAATTTGCTTTGGTTATAAAATTAGTCTTAATATAATAGGCATCCAAGATAAAAACTTTAAAGTGCGTTGAATACTACGAGAAGTTTGATACTTGATAGTTGTTTTGAGATATGGAGATAGTGATATTAAAGTTGTGCTAGTTGAGTAGTTGTGAATTTGAGAAATACTTGTGTTGAAGTCTCCAAGTCCCATAGCATGCACATATGATAATCATTGTGTAGCAAATTTGAAACATGAGGTGTTCTTTGATTGTCATCCTTATGAGTGGCGGTCGGGGACGAGCGATGGTTTTTTCCTACCAATCTACCCCCCTAGGAGCATGCACATGGTGCTTGGTTTTTGATGACTTGTAGATTTTTGCAATAAGTATGTGAGTTCTTTATGACTAATGTTGAGTCCATGGATTATACACACTCTCAACCTTCCATCATTGCTAGCCTCTTCGGTACCGTGCATTGCCCTTTCTCACCTTGAGAGTTGGTGCAAACTTCGCCGGTGCATCCTAACCCCGTGATACGATACGCTCTATCATAGACAAACCTCCTTATATCTTCTTCAAAACAGCCACCATACCTACCTATTATGGCATTTCCATAGCCATTCCGAGATATATTGCCATGCAACTTTCCACCATTCCGTTTATTATGACACGCTTCATCATTGTCATACTGCCTTGCATGATGATGCAGTTGACATCGTATTTGTGGCAAAGCCACCATGCATATTATTTCATACATGTCACTCTTGATTCATTGCCCTTCCCGGTACACCGCCGGAGGCATTCATGTAGAGTCATATTTTGTTCTAAGTATCGAGTTGTAATCATTGAGTTGTAAATAAATAGAAGTGTGATGATCATCATTAATAGAGCATTGTCCCAAAAAAAAGATAAATGCCAAAAAAGGAGAAAGGCCAAATAAAAAAGAGAAAAATAAAAAAAGAGAAATAAAAAGGGACAATGCTACTATCCTTTTTCCACACATGTGCTTCAAAGTAGCACCATGTTCTTTATATAGAGAGTCTCTTGAGTTATCACTTTCATATACTAGTGGGAATATTTCTTGATAGAACTTGTCTTGTATATATATTCCAACGATGGGCTTCCTCAAATGCCCTAGGTCTTCATGAGCAAGCAAGTTGGGTGCACACCCACTTAGTTTATTCTGTTGAGCTTTCATACATTTATAGCTCTAGTGCATCCGTTGCATGGCAATCCCTACTCCTTGCATTCACATCAATTGATGGGCATCTACCTAGCCCATTGATTAGCCGCGTCAATGTGAGACTTTCTCCTTTTTTGTCATCTCCACACAACCCCCATCATTATATTCTATTCCACCAATAGTGCTATATCCATGGCTCACGCTCATGTATTGCGTGAAAGTTGAAAAAGTTTGAGATTACTAAAGTATGAAACAATTGCTTGGCTTGTCATCGGGGTTGTGCAAGATGAGAGCATCTTGTGTGACGAAAATGAAGCATGGCCAAACTATATGATTTTGTAGGGATGAGCTTTCTTTGGCTATGTTATTTTGAGAACACATAATCGCTTGGTTAGTATGCCTGAAGTATTATTATTTTTATGTCAATATTAAAATTTTATCTTGAATATTTCAGATTTGAACATTCATGCCACAATAAAGAAAATTACATTGAAGAATATGCTAAGTAGCATTCCACATCAAAAATTCTGTTTTTATCATCTACCTACTTGAGGACGAGGAGGAATTAAGCTTGGGGATGCTTGATATGTCTCCAACGTATCTATAATTTTTGATTGCTCCATGCTATTATATATTCTGATTTGGATGTTTAATGGGCATATTTATACACTTTTATATTATTTTTGGGACTAACCTATTAACCCAAGGCCCAGTGCAAATTGCTATTTTTTTGCCTATTTCATTGTTTCGCAGAAAAGGAATATCAAACAGAGTCCAAACGGAATTAAACCTTCGGGAGCGTGATTTTTGGAACAAACGTGATCCAGAGGACTTGGAGTGGACGTCAAGAAACGAACGAGGAGGACACGAGGTAGGGGCCGCGCCTACTGAGTGGGTCCTGGATTAAGGGGTCCTCGGGCGTCCGGCCTGTTAGCCAAGGGCCGGACTGATGGGCTGTGAAGATACAAAGACCGAAGACTGCACCCGTGTCCGGATGGGACTCTCCCTGGCGTGGAAGGCAAGCTTGGTGACCAAATATGTAGATTCCCTTCTTTGTAACCGACCTTGTGTAACCCTAGATCCTCCTGGTGTCTATATAAATCGGAGGACTTAGTCCGGAGGGAGAGATACTCATTACCATAGTCATACATGCTAGGCTTTTAGGGTTTAGACTTTACAATCTCATGGTAGATCAACTCTTGTAATACTCATATTCATCAAGATCAATCAAGCAGGAAGTAGGGTATTACTTCCATAGAGAGGGCCCGAACCTGGGTAAACATTGTGTCCCCTATCTCCTGTTACCATCGACCTTAGATGCACAGTTCGGGACCCCCTACCCGAGATCCGCCGGTTTTGACACCGACATTGGTGCTTTCATTGAGAGTTCCACTGTGACGTTGATGACAGGACCGATGGCTCGCCTTGTTCTCAAGGACAATATCATCGCCGGAGGAGCACTGGCGTCAGGCCAAACCCTCGTGCTGGGCGGCTTTACCATGACAGCCCGTTCGGTCGTTGAGCCGACGACGACCTCCCAGGCCATCGAAAATCCCCTTCGTATTGACTCCGAACACTCCAAGCAGATGGATCCAGTGGAGCTTTCGTCTTTAAACAAGCTTCTAGATCGCATCGCAGCCCTGAGGGTCGCTACAGACTACGATCGAATTGGGCTTAAACCCGATCAGAGATAAATCAAATCTCCGCCGATCACCCACCAGATAGCGGTAGTCGAGGGGCAAGACAACAAATCTTCCTCCATACTAAGGACGGACTATGTCCGGATCTCCAATTTCGAAGAGCCGGACACCCACCTGGAGGAGATGTACCCTGCCCTCCGAACATAGAATCGAACGACGGGCCTAAGAAATCGGTGGATATCCCGGAGCCCGATCTGTTAAGTCTGTAAGACATTCAGACTCTGGATCCAAATTGGGTCAGGGTTCGGATTCAAAACCACCCACCCACCCAAATATAAGCACTCTCATGAGCATACAACAACAGTCTCAGGAAACGGTCCACTACTTATGGGCCAGATTCCTTCTTGTCAAAGACAAGATTAAAGATTGCCGCGACGAGGAAGCGATCTCAGCGTTCTGGAACAATTGCATGGATGAAGGAATCCTCAATGCCATCAAACGCTGTCACATACTACACTTCGCTGACTTGGCAACTATCGTACAGAAGTACATCACAATGGAAAGCGCCTGGAAAACTCAGGCAGCCTGTTGGGAACCATCAGTCCCCACCCAACCCCTCATTCAGGCGAAAAGGGCGCACCCTTGTAACACGCCCGGTCCAATACTAAATAAATATAAGTCAAATACGAGGTGTGGAACCGTTCTGGAAGGATGGCTCGATGGGCCATGCAAAATACACGCAACACCGGATAACATACCAACACATAGCCTAAGAGCATGTTGGATACTCCGGCAAGTGGCCAAGAGCGGCGAGGATATCCTCACCAAGAATACCCCAGAACAACACCCCCTCGAAGACGACGACCCCAAAGTACTGACGGTCTTCGAGACATTCGCCTCAAACAATAGGCGCAAAAGGGCACTCCATGGACTCGCCAAGTCTGTCAAATAGCAGCAATAAACCCTTGGAACGACACGGCTATAATTTTTAATGCCGATGACGAACCAAAATACAGGACAATCTGAGCACCAGTCGCCTTGGTCCACAGTCCAATCATGGGCGGCTTTCGGCTAACCAAGGTTCTCATGGACGGCGGAAGCGGACTAAACCTCATCTATGAAGATACACTCCACAAAATGGAAATAGATAGGAGCCACATAGAGCAAAGCAACACGACCTTCCGAGGAATCATTCCCAGTCGGGAGGCGTGGTGTGCGGGAAAAATAGCACTCGACGTGGTATTCGGCATGCCAGAGAATTATTGGTCCGAAGAAATAACCTTCCAAGTGGCCCCTTTCAACAGTGGATATCACGCCCTCTTGGGGCGAGAGGCATTTACACGCTTTCAAGCTATACCTCATTACGGGTACATGAAGCTCAAGATGCCCGTGCCCAACGGCATAATCACTCTCACCAGTGATCCGGACACAGCACTACGCGCCAAAAATAAAACCGCATCCCTGGCTCTTGAGGCACTATCTGAAGCCCTCGCGGCCGAAGAACTGACCGCACTGTGCTCCACGATGGACAGGGACGATGTGATCTTGGGCAAACACCCCGAATCCACCTCCTTCAAGCCAGTGAAAGAAATAGTCAAATTCCAGGTCCATCCAACGGACCCCAAGAAGACAACATCTATTGGGGCACAACTAGACCCAACGGTCGACGCCTTGGCCACGGGATTTTCTTCAAAAACTGGATATATTACTTTGGCACCCTTTCCGACATGCCAGGGAATCCCATAAGCTGGCCAAACACAACCTCAACATATTAAATGGATACAAACCAGTCAAACAAACACTTCGGCGCTTTTCTGAACCCAAACGCCAAGCCATGGGAGAGGAGCTAGCCAAGCTAATCGAGGCCGGATTCATTAGAGAAATAAAACATCCGGATTGGCTGGCAAACCTGGTTGAGGGAGTCCCGGACTAGGGGGTGTCCAGATAGCCGGACTATCGTCACGGCCGGACTCCAAGACTATGAAGATACAAGATTGAAGACTTCGTCCCGTGTCCGGATGGGACTTTCCTTGGCATGGAAGGCAAGCTTGGCGATACGGATATGTAGATCTCCTACCATTGTAACCGACTATGTGTAACCCTAACCTATCCGGTGTCTATATAAACCGGAGGGTTTTAGTCCATAGGACGAACAACAATCATACCATAGGCTAGCTTCTAGGGTTTAGCCTCCTTGATCTCGTGGTAGATCTACTCTTGTACTACCCATATCATCAATATTAATCAAGCAGGAGTAGGGTATTACCTCCATCGAGAGGGCCCGAACCTGGGTAAAAACATCGTGTCCCTTGTCTCCTGTTACCATCCGCCTAAACGCACAGTTCGGGACCCCCTACCCGAGATCCGCCGGTTTTGACACCGACATTGGTGCTTTCATTGAGACTTCCTCTGTGTCGTCACCGATAGGCCCGATGGCTCCTTCGATCATCAACAATGACGCGGTCCAGGGTGAGACCTTTCTCCCCGGACAGATCTTCGTGTTCGGTGGCTTTGCATCTGGGCCAATTTGCTTGGCCATCTGGAGCAGATCGAAAGCTACGCCCCTGGCCATCAGGTCAGATTTGGAAGTTTAAACTATACGGCCGATATCCGCGGAGACTTGACCTTCGACGGATTCGAGCTGCAGCCAAGCGCGCCAAGACCTTGTCTCGATGGGCATGATCTAGCTCGCAGCGGTCAAAGGCTCGGAGGCCGCACGATTCGCTCCGACCCTTAATCCGGAGCCGGATTCCCCGATCGAGGACGACAGGTTGGACACCGCCTCGGGGGCTACAATCTCTACGGCGATTGAGTCGAACTCCATCCCCGACCTTTGCGAAGACCTCGACTCCAGGGTGCCGGACTCCTCTCCGGACTCCGAACCCTCCGCGCCCCTGCCAATCGAATCCGATTGGGCGCCGGTCATGGAGTTCCTTTGCGCGGACATCTTTCAAAGCACTCGCCTTTGGCGACATCCTGAATTCACTAAAGTCTCTCTCTTTATCCGGAGAGCCTGGCCGGACTTGGACAGGAATGTTGGGATGCAGAGCGACAAAGAAATTCAACGCCCACCCACCACCCACTTTGTAGCCACTGTCGATGATTTAACCGACATGCTAGACTTCGACTCCGAAGACATAGACGGTATGGACGACGATGCCGGAGACGACCAAGACCCAGCGCCTACAGGGCACTGGAAGGCCACCTCGTCATATCACATATATATGGTGGACATCCCAAAAGATGGGAACGACGATGGAACAACGGAGGATGACCCGTCCAAGAAACAGCCGAAGAGCCGACGTCAGCGGCGCCGCTCTAAATCCCGCCACAATAAAACGGTGATTCCGGCACGGGAGATAATAACACCGGACGGTGCGAAGAGAACCCCTCCGCAGGACTCGGCCAGCAGAGGAGGGAGAAGCAAGTCCGCACGACGGTCGGCAGAAAGAGAGGTTGAGGACGATAAATATGCGCCTCCCTCCGAAGATGAGGCACGCCTCGACGCAACGAAGTTTGTTGTGCTGAGGATCCCGCCAACAGGAGGCGTTTTAAACGCAGGCTTATAGCCACGGCAAGCAGCCTCAAGAAAAGCAGCAACAGCTTAGAGCTGATCAAGACCTACTAGGCGACAGATGGTGAAGTCCTTGCAGCCAAGAGTATGAACTTCGAACGCCTCCAAAAGCTACCCCAAATGCAGGCCGTTGCCTCGACTAGAGGAGGAAGCACCCAAGTCAACAGCAAGACGACATGGCAGACCGGCCACCTCGTGGTCATGACAGAGAAGCCTCTCGGCCCTCCGCTCAAGCCACACCCGACGCCCGCTCAAAAAGTACCAAGGCACGGAAAAGCGTGCGGACTTGCGAGATATATTGGAGGATAAGGCAAAACATACAAGATTGATCTACGGATCGCGTGGGCGCCAGCAATGCGGGACGATTACCGTCGCCGGATACAAAGAAAACCGCCGGGCCGAACACGATGAGACAAAGCTCATATGAGCTACGCCGTGATATAGCCCAATACAGAGGCGCCAGACACCCACTATGCTTCATGATGAAGTAATGGATCATCAAAACCCCGAGGGCTTTAAGCCCGTAAACATCGAATCATACGATGGTACCCACAGATCCCGCGATGCGGATCGAGGATTATCTCCTCCACATCCACATGGCCGGTGATGATCTACATGCCATCAAATACCTCCCACTCAAGCTTAAAGGACCAGCTAGACATTGGCTCAATAGCTTGCCGCCGAGAATCAATTGGTTGTTGGGAGGACACGGAAGCCGCATTCCTTGATAACTTCCAGGGCACATATGTGCGACCACCAGACGCCGATGACCTTAGCCACATAATTCAGCAGCCAGAAGAATCGGCCAGACAATTCTGGACTCCGTTCCTAACAAAGAAAAATCAAATCGTTGACTGTCCGGATGAAGAGGCCCTTGTAGCCTTCAAACATAACATCCGCGACGAGTGGCTTGCCCGGCACCTAGGACAGGAAAAGCCAAAATCTATGGAAGCCCTCACAACCCTCATGACTCGCTTTTGTGCGGGAGAGGATAGCTGGCTAGCTCGAAGCAACAACTTGGCCAAACATCCTGATAGTCCGGATACCAAGGACAGCAATGGCAGGTCGGCGTCAACAAGAACAAGCGCCACATTAACGGCGGCGATATCAAGATACGACCGTCAATGTCGGATTCAGAGGCTCTAAACCCGGTCAGCGGAAGAAGCCATTCAAAAGAAATACCCAGGGCCCGTCCAACTTGGACCGAATACTCGATCGCTTGTGCCAGATACATGGCACCCCCGAAAAACCAGCCAATCACGCCAACAGGGATTGTTGGGTGTTCAAGCAAGCAGGCAAGTTAAGTGCCGAACTCAATGACAAGGGGCTGCATAGCGATGACGAGGAAGAGCCCGGCCGCCGAACAATAGAGGACAGAAAGGTTTTCCCACACAAGTGCGGACGGTGAACATGATATACGCAACCCACATACCCAAAAGGGAGCGGAAGCGTGCACTACGGGACGTATATGCGATGGAGCCAGTCGCCCCAAAGTTCAACCCATGGTCTTCCTGCCCGATCACCTTTGATCGAAGGGACCAACCCACTAGCATCCGTCACGGCGGCTTCGCCGCATTGGTTCTTGACCCAATCATTGACGGATTTCACCTCACCAGAGTCCTGATGGACGGCGGTAGCAGCCTGAACCTGCTTTATCGAGGATACAGCAGCAAAATGGGCATAGACCCATCAAGGATTAAACCTACAAAGACGACCTTTAAAGGCGTCATACCGGGTGTAGAGGCCAATTGTACAGGCTCAGTCACACTCGAAGTGGTCTTCGGATCTCCGAATAACTTCCGAGGCGAAGAGTTAATCTTCGACATCGTCCCATTCCGCAGCGGCTATCATGCACTGCTCGGATGAACCGCATTTGCAAAGTTCAATGCGGTGCCGCACTATGCATACCTCAAGCTCAAGATGCCAGGCCCTCGAGCAGTAATCACGGTCAATGGAAACACCGAACGCTCTCTCCGAATGGAGGAGCATCTGGCTGACCCTCGCGGCGGAGGTGCAAAGCAGCCTCACGGCAATTCATGAGTCCGGCCACTAAGCGTCCGGACACCGCCAAGCGCCCGGAGTAACCTGCAACAAGACCACTGGCAAGATTCAAGCACGAGTAGCAGTCCGCCCCAACCCCAGCCCTCGTGAAATTGCGATGCTAGTAGTACGCTGCATATAATTATGCTCTGGAGATACCATGGGCATATGGGGAGGGCAAGACAACGGCACGCCAAGAATGCGGCTCGACCGCACTGTGGGCTCCGTTTGTGTCACTTCTTTCTTTTTTCTTCCTTTTTACTTTCGAACTCCGTCTTTGAGAAGTCTGTCCGCACTTTCGAATCGCCGAACTCACGATGCAATAGCCAGGGAAGCAGAAAGCCACGTCGAGTGCTCACGTGGTCTCTATTACGAGCATTATACCTGTTTTACATATCATCCAGCAGCTTACCCCTGGAGGGGGACATGTTAGATAGTCCCATCCTTGCTTATCGCACTATTTGTATCGTTACATCCATTGCAGTACCTTTTGAATAAACAATACATAGCTTTTGCTTATTATTGCTCTACTTCCTTTATATACACATATGTTCATTACACGACATGTTGCAACCCATACAATTTGGTACGGCCAATACCTAGGGGCTCAAGTACCCCAAAATTATGGTGTGATAAGTTCGAACACTTTCACAAGTGCGGCACCCCGAACTTATAGCATTATATGAATTGGCTCCGAATCATGTCTTGGGTCAATAGTTGGGTTTGCCCGGCTCCCGTGTTTTGGTACCTTACGTTCCGCTATATTGGCTAAGGTAGCACCGGGAGAACCACTGCGATTGTGCCCCAGTTATGCTGGGTCGAGCACCTCAGTGGAGAAAGCTAAAACTGACCGTCATGATAGGGCGAGAGCCGGTCGCTGTTCGAGAGGTTTTTTCGGGTCCCTAAAGACTTATGCCGCTTAGAGCGAGGAACCGGAATTGTCCGGCAAAGGCGTGGATAGCGCCCGAACTCGGTCTTCGAATACTAGGGGCTTCGCGAAATTTAAAATTATAGAATTCTATGGCTAAGTGAGAGTGTTCAAGCATTATAAGTCCGGTTGCCTTGTTCGTTGTGTTGAGCGCCTCCCTAGATGGACCCAAAAATGGGAACAAGAGTGCTCAAGTTTATCCCGAACACCCCAGCACTCGTGGCATGGGGGCTGAAGCCAATGACTTGCCATCTCTCAAATTTGATAAACGGCCGCACAGAAGGTAATATTTTAAATTAATAAGCGTTGCTTAGCGCATATGAACAAGTTTTCAGCGTAAAGGATGACAAATGCGAGTTTATTCAAAAATTACATCTCTGGAGTACTCATCCGCTATTCGGCGGGCACCCTTCAGGAGGCCTTCATAGTACATTTCGGGCGTGCGATGCTCATGGCCCTTCGGCCCGTCCGTCACAAGCCTCTCCGCATCCAGCTTGCCCCAGTGCACTTTAGCACGGGCAAGGGCCCGACGGACACCTTCAATGCAGACGGAGCGCTTGATGACTTCAAGCCGCGGACAGGCATCCACCAGCCGCTACACCAAGCCAAAGTAGCTCCCGAGCATGGCCTCCAATGGCCACAGCCGCGCTATAAGGCCCTTCATGTCCTGTTCGGCGACCTTATGGAGCTCGACCAGCTGCTTCAGCTGGTCGCTCAGGGGCACTGGATGGTCGGCCTCAGCATACTGAGACCAGAACACTTTCTCCGTGGAGCTCCCCTCCTGGGTGCGGTAGAATGCGGCGATGTCGGGGCGACCACGGGCAAATCTGCGAATGCTCTGGAGAGCTCGAATCCGGGTAAGTAATAGGTAATTCACTTTCACATGCTTGCTTTGCATAAAGAATGCCTTACCCGCCGCTATCTTCTTTAAAGACTCAATTTCTTGGAGGGCTTTTTGGGCCTCGGCCTTAGCAGCTTTGGCACTCTCAAGAGCCGAGGCGAGCTCGGACTCGAAGTCTTGAGTCACGCTCCAAACTCTCGTGTTTTTCCACGAGAGCTTGAGCTCTTGCCGCATTTTGGCCAGCTGCGCCTCCCCTTCTCTCGCTCGGTGCGTTCCGCAGCCGCTTTGTTTTCGGCCACGGACACCGCTTCCTTCAGGGTCGCCACCTCGTTTGTGGCCCCTGCAGTACCCAAGTTATTCCTGTTATTTTTTGCAACCAAAGCCTTTTCTATAAGGCATTTCTTTAATAAGGTATTACTTACCTTCTTTGTCCTCGAGCTCCTTCTTGGCTTGTCCGAGCTCGTTCTCGGACCGCTCGAGCTTCTGCTTCAAGGCATTGACCTCCATGATCGGTCTTGGCAGAGGTCAGCAGCGCAGCCTGCATTCCCATATTTGACATACTTATTTTAGACTCCTGCGTATATCTTTTTAGATCCTTAGTCCGGCTTTTCTTTCCGAACACCGAACTAAGCATCAGGGGCTACTGTCTATGCGGTTATATTTTTACATATTCTAAAACTTACCTCAAAGCCTGTTAGAAGGCTGGTACAGGCTTCGGTCAGCCCGCTCTTGGCGGACTGAACTGTCCGGATCACCGCACTCATGACAGTGTGGTGTTCCTCCTTGATGGAAGCGCTGTTAAGCGCCTCCTGTAAGCTGTACGATGCCTCCGGTTGGACGGAGGACACCGGCGTCTTACCCTTCTTGCGAAGGATCCGCTGTCCGGACTCCGGAAGCGCTGATGGTTCCGGCATGGAGTCCGGACGAGGGTCGGGCTTAGAGCCTCGGGGTCTTGCCCCAAGGCGCTGAGTCCGGGAGGTCGCCTCGTGGCACCTCCTGCGCTACCTCCTCTTGACCAAGCCCCCCTTGGGGCCCCGCCACGGCGTCGCCCGCAGCGTGAGGCGAGGAGGTGGTCGGAAGCGAGGTACTCTCCATTTCCGACGAGCCCAGGGACCTGCTCAATGAATCGGCGAACTCGCCCTTGGGCGGGCTGCACGGTTTTTCAACATTAGAGAACACTCTGCAATAATAAAAAACCATGGGTATCCGGACACTTACGATCTCGCCAGGGGCTTGGCCCTTTTAGGCCAGTCCTCCTCGTCGTCGTCGACGTTGGTGGAGAAGTCCGGAGGAAGGATGCTTCCCTTCTTGGACCCTCCGGCCTCCCCAGTTGGGGCGGCCTTCCTTTTCTTCTCCTCCCCCGCTGGGGAAGGAGCTTCTTCTTCCTCCTCCTCGTCTTCAGGAGAAGATTCCGCTTCGGAATCTGACAGCACCTGGCATCAGGAGCTCCTTTGAGTTCCCGTGGAATCCTTTTTGGCCTTCTTCTCCGGCACCACGTACGGCGCGCCGAGCCAGCAGCCCTGGCTAATCGGGCGTCATTGGGTCTTCGGCAAAGGAGCCGGACAGTTAATCTGTCCAGGGACGTCTTCAGCCGATCTGTCAAAGATTAGGGAGTTTTAGATCCCATGTAGAGTCAATCTATGAAAAAGAGTCCCGTAAAGGGTAAAATAACTTACCTCGTCGGCTGGACGCCGCGAAATTTGTATCCGCGATCTTTGGTAGCGGATCTTTGGGCTTCAGCGCCTTGAACAGCACCTTCCAGGCGTCTTCGTATGTAGTGTCGAAGAGCCGGCTCAAGGTTTGGTGTTGTGCCGGATCGAACAACCACAAGTTAAAAGCCCGTTGTTGGCATGGGAGAATCCGGCGGATGAGCATCACCTGGATTACGTCGACCAGCCTAAGATTCTTGGCCACCAGGTTTCGGACGCATGTTTGAAGTCCGGATGTCTCGTCCGCATTCCCCCACGTCAGGCCCGTCTCTTTCCATGACGAGAGCCGTGTGGGGAAGCCAGATCTGAATTCGGGGGCCGCCGCCCATTTGGTGTTGTGGGGCTCGGTGATGTAGAACCACCCCGATTGCCACCCCTTTATTGTCTCCACGAAGGCGCCTTCGAGCCATGGGACTTTGGCCATCTTGCCAACCATGGAGCCTCCGCACTCTGCTTGACGGCCGCCCACTACCTTCGGCCGGACGTTGAAGACCTTCATCCATAGGCCGAAGTGGGGGTCGATACAGAGGAAAGCCTCGCACACGACGATAAACGCCGAGATGTTGAGGACAAAATTCGGGGCCAGGTCGTGGAAGTCCAGGCCGTAGTAGAACATGAGCCCCCGGACAAAGGGGTGAAGAGGAAAACCTAGTCCGTGGAGGAAGTGGGGGAGAAACACCACCCTCTCACGGGGCCTGTGGTCGGAATGAGCTGCCCCTCGCCGGGAAGCTCAGGCGCGATGTTGCCGGACAAGTATCCGCCTCCCAGATCTTGCGATGTGCCCCTCCGTGACGGAGGAGGCCATCCACCTGCCTCCCGCTCCTGACATGATTGGAGAAAGGTTGAGGTGGGGTGTGCAGACTTGGGCGCTGGAGCTCGAATGCGCGGGAATGGATAAGCAAAGGAGGAAGAAGGCGTAGGTGAAAAGGTGGATCCTTATCCCCTTATATAGACGGACGAAGCTATGCGTCCCCCACCAGGCTGGTAAAACTCGCTTATTTCCCAAGCGCCATAATCAATGGCTCGGATGGGTTACCCACGTCCGTATTGATGAGAATCCCGGAATAAGGGGTACGATCTATGCTTTGATAAGACGTGCCAAGGAAACCGCCTCGCTAAACACGCTGAGGTGGGAACAGTAAAAAACGATTCATATAAAGGCCTGACCGTTGTGTGATGTCACCTTGTAGCGGAATACGTCGGCAGATCTGTGCAAAATTATTCTCTCTACGGTGTTATGTGGAACTTGTTTTGCAGAGCCGGGCACTATCCTTGTGTTCAAAACCTTCTATGAAGTATTCGAGGAGGAACCCGCCTCGCAATGCGAAGACAATCAACGCTACCGGACTCATCGTCATTGAAGCCTGGTTCAGGGCTCTTGAGGGAGTCCCGGACTAGGGGTGTCCGGATAGCGGACTATCGTCACGGCCGGACTCCAAGACTATGAAGATACAAGATTGAAGACTTCGCCCCGTGTCCGGATGGGACTTTCCTTGGCGTGGAAGGCAAGCTTGGCGATACGGATATGTAGATCTCCTACCATTGTAACCGACTCTGTGTAACCCTAACCTATCTGGTGTCTATATAAACCGGAGGGTTTTAGTCCAGAGGGATCTAACAACAATCATACCATAGGCTAGCTTCTAGGGTTTAGCCTCCTTGATCTCGTGGTAGATCTACTCTTGTACTACCCATATCATCAATATTAATCAAGCAGGAGTAGGGTATTACCTCCATCGAGAGGGCCCGAACCTGGGTAAAAACATCATGTCCCTTGTCTCCTGTACCATCTGCCTAGATGCACAGTTCGGGACCCCCTACCCGAGATCCGCCGGTTTTGACACCGACACTGGTGATGGTACCAAAGAAGGATAAATCCTGGCGCCTGTGCGTCGATTTTAAAGACCTCAACAAGGCTTGCCCTAAGGATCCCTTTCCCCTCCCCCGCATTGATCAAATCATTGATGCTACCGCAGGACACGACTCACTGTGTTTCCTCGACGTATATTCCGGATACCATCAAATCAAAATGAAGGAGTACGATCAAGCTGCAACAACATTCATCACCCCATATGGGCCATTCTGCTTCAACATCATGCCCTTCGGGCTCAAAAACGCCGGCGCCACCTACCAACGCATGATCCAAACATGCCTGGAGAAAAAGATCGGAAAGACAGTTGAAGCCTATGTGGACGACGTCGTAATCAAGACAAGGCATGTCGAAACGCTAATAGACGACCTACGTCTCACATTTGACAACCTCCGCGCATATGACATTAAGCTCAATCCGTAAAAGTGTGTTTTTGGTGTTCCTGCAGGAAAGCTGCTGGGCTTCATCATTTCCAATAGAGGAACTGAAGCAAATCCAGCGAAAATCTGAGCTCTGTTGCAATTGGCTACACCAACAGACCTTAAACAAGTCCAAAAACTCGCGGGTTGCGTGGCAGCTCTAAGCCGCTTTATCTCCAGATTGGGAGAAAAGGCATTGCCACTCTATCGCCTTCTACGGAGAACCGATCAATTTGAGTGGACGGACGCGGCAACAACCAGACTAGAAGAAATAAAAACCGTTCTAGCGAGCAACCCAATCCTGGCCGCGCCAAACATCGGCGAACGCATGTTACTAGACATACCGCCAACACATCAGGTGGTGAGCGTCATGCTCGTCGTCGAACGAGAACAGGACAGACACAAATTCCCGCTTCAGAAGCCAGTATACTACGTATCCACTGTCCTCACGCCATGCAAATCCCGATACCCCCATTATCAAAAGATAGCATCCGCGGTCTTCATGGCATCCCGAAAGCTACGACACTACTTCCAGGAGTGTTCGATCACGGTGGCTTCTGAAGTACCACTCAACGACATAATAAACAACCGCGACGCCACGAGCCGGATTGCCAAATGGGCCATTGAGCTCCTTCCATTTGATATTACACACAAACCACGTCAAGCTATTAAATCCCAAGTACTTGCTGACTTCGTCGCCGAATGGACAGAGGTCGAACTCCCTAAAGAGTATGACACATATTCCAATTGGGTTATGTATTTCGATGGCTCCAAAATGCTGGCAGGGCTAGGAGCGGGCGTTGTTTTAACGTCCCCCACTGGAGACGTCGTTCAGTACGTACTCCAAATACTATACACAGACTCCAATAACGCAGCCGAATACGAGGCCTTATTGCATGGTCTCCGGATGGTTGTCTCCATGGGCATACAGCGCCTAGAAGTGCGCGGGGACTCAAACCTTGCAATATCTCAAATAAATGGAGACTTCGATGCCAAAGATCCAAAGATGGCAGCTTATCGTAATGCCGTACTAAAAATGTCGGCTCAGTTCGAGGGGCTCGAGTTACATCACGTGGCCCAAGAAAGTAATCAAGCGGCGGATGTTCTCGCTCGTATCTGTGCCAAGCGCGACCCCGTCCCACCTAATATCTTTCTGGAAAGGCTTTTTAAGCCATCTGTGGTGTGGCAGGGGGAAAGCGGTAACACTAGTCCGGATCCGAACACAACCCCAGATTCCGAACACACCAATATCATCGGAGGCTCAGCCACCGAAATAACACCGTCGGCCCATCTTATTATGGCAGTCATTGCCCCATGGACCGAACCCTTCTTGGCCTACCTTAATAGGAAGGAACTTCCTGAGGATCAGAATGAGGCCCGCCGCATTGTCCGGCGTTCGAAGGCCTACAAGGTTCACGACAGAGAGCTCTATAAGAAAAGTGCTACCGGAGTCCTCCAAAGATGTATCTCCGAGGAGGAGGGGCGACAGCTCCTGGCTGAGATTCATGCCGGTCACAGCGGGCACCACGCTGAAGCTCGGGCCCTTGTTAGCAAGGCCTTCTGTATAGGGTTTTATTGGCCGACGGCCCGAGCAGATGCACATGACCTTGTCCAACGTTGCGTCGGATGCCAACTCTTTGCCAACCAAAGCTATATGCCCCCACTTCCCTACGAAAAATCCCCATCACTTAGCCTTTTGTGGTCTGGGGACTGGATATGGTTGGACCCCTTAAAGGAGGAAGCCATAGAAAAATATCTGCTGGTCATGGTGGATAAATTCACTAAGTGGATAGAGGCCAAACCAGTTAAAACGGCCGAGTCCGGGCTGGTGATAGAATTCATATCTGGCATCGTCCACTGTTATGGTGTTCCACACAGCATCATCACTGATAACGGCTCCAACTTCACCGCCGACGAAGTGAAAACCTGGTGCGCTAATCTGGGCATCAAGCTCGATTACGCCTCTGTCTATCATCCGCAGACAACCGGTCAAGTCGAATGAGCCAATGCTCTTATTATGAGCGGCATCAAGCCTAGACAAGTGCGGTCTTTGAAAGTATCAGACAAGCATTGGGTTGAGGAGCTCGACTCCGTACTCTGGGGGCTGCGGACCACGCCCAATCGTACTACCGAATACACACCTTTCTTCATGGTGTACGGCGCAGAGGCAATGTTACCATGCGACATTATTCATGACTCACCTCGAGTGCGCATGTACGAAGAGAGAGAGAGAGGCCGAGCTTGATCGGCAGGACAACTTAGATGCCCTGGAGGAAGAGCGCGATGTCAGAAAAGCCCGTTCCGCATTTTATAAACAACAGGCTCGCAGGTATCAAAGCAGAGAAGTGCGGGCCAAGACTTATAACATTGGCGAACTCGTTCTACGCCTGCCGGAGAAGAAAAAGGACAAACTCAAGCCCAACTGGGAGGGTCCCTTCATCATTGACGAAGTTCTCACCTGAGGAGCATACCGCCCGTGTGATGCGTCAGACAATCGACTAGAGCCGAACCCCTAGAACGCGGCCAGACCCCTAAGATTCTATTCCTAGCGCCAAACTCTTCGTTCGTCTCCTTCCCCCTGTCGTTTCCATCATTTTTATTTCTTTTTCGTTTTTCTCTTTCCCATTAAAGCTCTCGTGAGGTTAGACCGTGCACACGTGACGCGTACATCTTTAAATATGTACGTCCGTTCTACCTAGGGGCTTCTTGCACAGAAGCTTGCTATTATTTTCCGAGCACCAAGCTCATCACATATGCGTTTTTCCCCATATGTACCTTTTCTTCGCCATTATATGCATCGATATGACTTAAGTTTTGGTCGAGCTGGGTTGCATGGCTCCTGTGCTTATGCCCTACGTTCCCGTTAGTTTGGCTAGGGCATAAAGGGAGCACCTCTGCGATTGTTACTGCTGGGTCATCCCTCAGAATGGGTGAAGCCGAAAGCTAGCGTTCTTAAGGGAATATTCAGTCGGTGGATTAAAGATGTTTTTTCGCATTCACTCCATTGTGAACCCCCAGAAGTTACATATACTGCGATTTTTTAATCATAGCTCGGACATGCACATTAACGCATGCACACCCAGGGAAAGGAACCCTTAACGGAACTATTCTCTCTGGAAGATGTTTCTTAAAATCTTACTGTAATATAACATAACTAGCCGGATACAACTTGTCTGTTCAAGCAACTATGACCCCTACGCCTGGTTTCCACACATACCCCAGTCTATTCGGCTGCTCTGGTATTTGGAAACACTCCGCACCCTCGGGTCCAGAGGTTGAAGCTAAAAGGTCTGCCATGACAATCGTTTTACAACTCAGCTAGATTCACATATGTAAAGGAAAGTACATAGTCACTTGGACTCATAAATTTCCTCCTCTATGACGTCCAACAGGCTGTCCAACTTACAATTCTGTTGGGAATATTTGGCAGCTACGACTACTTGGTCATATACCAAATTAACGGGCACTTCTTTCCCATCTGACCCTAAAGGTCTGACCCGGGCCATGTGATTCGGATCAAGCTTGGTATACCGTGTTTTCACCATGGCCCAGGCCTCTCGCGCACCTTCCCGGCAGGCCAATATTTTCCATAATCAGATACGTCGCCGCGCTCCCTTGAATAGCTCTACAAGCTCCTCCATACTTCCTAGAGGGGAGGAGGACGGCCATAAAGCCTTGGCAACATCTGCATTGCGTGCCGACCTTGCTCGTGCATTTGCGACAGACCTTGCAGCAGATCGTCCGACAATCCGGACATCTCCTCTTCAGGACGGCCCGTCAGCATACCTACAAACATAACTCTATCAGTTCCTTTCATCTCCGAACTATTATAAGGTAAGTTCGGCCACATACTGAATATGCCGCCTCGCAGCTTTCTATTCTCGACTCCGAGTCGGCCAGCTGGGCCCGCACATCTTTCAGTTCCTCGCCCAGCTGGGTGTAGGAATCCTGGAGTTTGTTTTTCTCCTCTCTGACTCGGGTCAGAACGCGCTCGCCTGCGACATGCAGTCTTTTCGCCTCTTTCTCGCCTGTTCGCGCGGCCTCCAGTTTCTCTTCCAGTTGGTCCGACGACCCTGTTATGAGAAAAACAACAATATTAGCACAGCTGGCATATAATTTTTGTTTCTCGATGGAGAGAAACATTACCAGCGTACGCCTTCTTGGACTCTTCAAGTTCGGCGGTAACAGGAGTTAGCTGTGTCCGACACTTTTCCAGCTCTTGGGCTAGCAGGTCGTTCTTCTTCGTAAGAACCTGGTTATACAACTGTAAGTGCATCTAGTGCCCCTTAGTGATTTTGGTGGATTGAAGACTTATAGGTTAAGGAACTAATGCGTTTGTGAGTGTACACAGGTCTATAAGTCTATGAGGAGTTTGATATTCTGAGAGAAAGTCGACCCTAAAAATGAAGTTCTTCGATCAAGACTTTGATATTACGAAGACTTTGAAAGTGAAGAAATTGGTGTGACCTTGAAGACTTGGTATTCATTTGATGAACATGAAGCGTGAAGACTTTTGTTTTCGTAGTTTCATTTTCTCTTTCTTGAGTCATAGGAAACACCGTCTCGTTAAAGGGGGTCGAGGAAATACTAAGGAAAAATTTCCATGTGATGCTCAACTCAAAATCCTACACCTACCAATCCCTTCGAGTGAAGCCTTTGGAAATCTCATACTGATTCAGTCAATTTCTTGATGCAGAGGCGAAGTTCTTACGTCACGAGGAATTTGTTCTGACTGAGGAGTTAGGAATTCGCCAGTGCAGATTGCCTACACAGTGAGGAACATGATAGCCCCGAGGAATTTGATATTCAAATTTCCGACCGTTGCTGTGCTGCGCGCCAGATGTCCCAAAATATCTTATCCACCTAACGGTCATATCATTGAAGGGAATTTATGTCTTATCATGTCGGGCTGCTCCCTAGGCTATAAATAGCCGCCCCCTACAACCACTAGCTGGTTGGCTGCTCCGAGAGAACTTGACACTTGTCATTTGAGAGCAACCCATCCTCCGAGGACTTTGAGCGAAAATCATCGAGTGAGGAAAAACCGAAAAACCAAACCCCTACAAAGCCAAAGTGATTGAGCATCACTGAAGAGATTGATCCTGCGTGGATCCGACGCTTGTTACCTTTGAAGACTGTGCTTCTTCCAGACGGTTAGGCGTCATGGTCTAGAGCATCCAAGAGGAATTGTGGATCGCCGAGTGACCAAGTCTGTGAAGGTTTGGAAGTCTCCTGAAGACTTACCACGAGTGATTGGACGAGGTATGTGTGACCTTAGTTCAAGGAGAATACGGTGAGGACTTGGTGTCCTGAGCTGCGTGCTCAGCGACTGGGTGTCCGGGACTGTGTGTCCTCGAGTTTAAATACTCGGCCGCTCCAACCAGACGCATAACCGAGACAGCGGTTGGAACTGGTCTACCAAATCATTGTCTTCACCAACCTAATTGGTTCTATTTCCTCAACCCTTTCATTTCCTCATTCTTGTGTTGAGTGTTTGTTCATATCTGTGTTTGAAGACTTTGATCAAGACTTTCTCAATTTCCTCAGTTCAATTTCTTGATCTGTTTGTCTTCATCTTGTGTTATCCTGTGATTACGCTTTACGTACTCTGTGCTTGTCTTCATTTCATCATGATGACCATGCATGTATTCTGTTATGCTTACTTCGAGTACTTGATTCTGCTGCAAGTAGTTCTTCGCTAAGGAATTTCCTCACCGCAAATTCCTCAATGAAGAATTCATAAAAATCGCCTATTCACCCCCTCTAGTCGATATAACGCACTTTCAATTGGTATCGGGGCAAGGTACTCCCTTGTTACGTGTGATTTTAGTTTAACCACACGGAGTTTTAGTTATGTCGACCGCAGGTATGATTAAGGTCTCAGCAGGGTGTCCTACCTTTGATGGGACGGACTACCCATACTGGAAGAACAAGATGCGAATGCATCTTGAAGCAATTGACAACGATCTCTGGTATGTTGTGGAAAATGGTGTTCCCTCAGTCACACCTTCTCTGAATGCTGCTGATGTGAAGTGATTCAAGCAACTCGATTCTCAAGCGAAGAATATCATATGTGGCCATCTGAGCAAAGGTCAGTATGGAAGAGTGAGTGCTTTAGAAACTACTAAGCTTATCTGGGATAGGCTGTCCAAAGTGAATGAAGGAGTCTCAACTCAGCGTGACTCGAGTTGATGTTCTTCGAATCTCTTCAACCGCTTCAAAAGACTCGACAATGAAAATGTTCAACAAACCTTCGATCGCCTCACCGACATCTCAAATGAGCTTCAAGCACTTGGCGCCAATCGACATCACCGACCATGAGGTGGTGAAGAAATTGTTGAGATCGCGATTCCTCATTTGATACTCGCACCGATGATACAAGAGCGTCTTTGACTACAAGTCACTTGATCCGGTGATATCCTCGAGAGGCTAAATACTCATGAGTTTCACTGTCAAAAGAGAGATCTCTATGGTTCTAGCTATGGAAAAACACGTGCCCTGAAACCCAAGGTTGTGTCTGAATCTGAGTGTGAAGACTCTGGGAGTAGCCTTGGAGATCCTGAAGAATTAGGCCAGGAGCTAGCATTGCTCGTGAAGAAATTCCAGAAGTTCTCAAGACGTGGTCGCTTTGGAAAATCCTTAAGAAGCGGTGATTCCTCATCCAAAGGACTATAAGAGAAGACTTTGTCACAAATGCAAGAAACCTGGTCACTACATCCAAGATTGTCCTCAGTGGGAAAAGGAATTAAAGAAGAAGAAACACAAGGATTACAGTTCTGATGACGCGAAGAAGAAGAAGAAGAAATCATCGAAATCTTCATCATCAAAATCCTCAAAGCCTTCTTCTCACAAGAAGAGCAGCTCCAAAAAGGCTCGGGCATTCATTGGCAAGGAAATGGACTCTGAAGCTGAATCTGAGGAACATGAGGAAGAGGAGGCATCGGAAGAATCGAGTCCGGTGTGGCGAGTCTAGCTCTCGCTACTACTTTCGTCGACAAGTCCATCTTCAATTCTCAAGAAAATGACCTCACCAACAAAGTCGATGAAGACGGTGATGACTACGCTCCCACCTATTGCTTCATGGCAAAGGGTGCCAAGGTACTCAAATATACCTCCTCTGAATCTAGTGAAAATGAATCGATGATGATCTAAAGCCCGATTACTCAAAACTTGCTAAGATTGCTGTAAAACAACAAAGGGCTTTGGAAAAGGTTCAAAACATGCTAGATAAGAGTGATGATATGTTAGGTGAAGAAATGGATCCCACTAAAGCCCTGACTGAAAATCTTCAGAGACTTCATTCTAGGTTTGACAGCCTTTAAGGTCATCATAACACTCTCTTATCTGATCATGAGAAACTTTCTTGTGAATTTCTTCAAAGAAAGAAAGACCTTGAGAAGCTAAGAGTGAGTTATGAAGATCTTCAGAAGGAGCGCGATTCATTACTTGCTCAACAAATTAGCGCTTCTCAGGAAGAATTTGTTCCTCCATGCTTAAAGTGCATTGAACGTGAATCGCTAATTCTTCACCGAATGTTCAAATACTTCAACTGTTACAAATTCTTCAACTGCCTGCTATCACTAATTCCTCATCCGAGGACATTGCTAGTATCCTTGACGATGCAGGGCTGAAGGAATTGTATATGATGAGCATGTACAAAAGCCTCAAAGGGCATCACTCTTTGTGATGTGCTTAAAAAGCAAATCCTCAACAGGAACCCTAGGAAAGAGGGTATTGCCTTTGAGAGGAAACTCAATCTTGATGGAACATATTGGAAACACAGCGGTATCCCAAAACCTCATGGGTTGCTGCAAAGGGACCTCGATTGATCCATCTAACTTATCTGGCTTTACATGCGAATCTCCTCATTCTTCTGATGAGTCATTTGACTCCAACTATAAACTGTTCAAAAATCAGAATGGTGAAGTTTTTGCAAGATATGTTGGCACTAACTGCAGGAACGGTTCCCCTATGAAGAAAATATGGGTTTCCAAGAAGAGCCTTGAAAGTCTTCAGGTGAATGTCCTCATGACACCACATGTGAAGAATAGGAACCCCAGATCGAATTCTTCATATGGACCAAATTCTTCATATGGATCCAAGCCCTCATACGGACCAAATTCCTCACGTGGATCAAATTCCTCAAAAGGATCAAAGTCCTCATATGATTATCATCGTGCTAACAACTCTGCTTTCGTAGGTAGAGCTAAGGGCTATGAATATGTGCATTATTCTTCAAACCAATATGTTCATAAGTCCTCGAAGAATTTCTCTGCTTATTCATATGCTTATCCTAACCCCTCTTATGTGAAACAAAATGGATTGGCCTCTATGTCACCATTTTCATATGGTGCTCGCAGAGTGATGAACTCTTTGCCACCCCTTCAGATGTGGGTGGTGAAGAAAAAGAACTAATCTCTTCTGCAGGGTCAGGTCTCCAGACGTGCCTTAACGTCTGAAGAATTTGCTGGGGACCTGACAAAATTGCCTGAAAGGACGCAGGCTAATCATAATGAAATGAACTTTCATTTCACACGTCCTCATACTGCTTATCTGTTAACACTAACTGATGAAATTCATCTGATGAACTTGATATCATATTCTTCACTGATGAAGTATATGAGATCGTAAGTTATACTAATTCATCTGCAGGATTATCAACCCAAGGCCACTGAGTGGGTTCTCGATAGTGGATGTACAAATCACATATTTGGTGACAAGAATCTATTGATGGATGCTCCCTTATCACCGTCACATCTGAAGCATATCATCTTTGCTGACAAAGGCAAAAGTCAGGTATTGGGTCTTGGTAAGGTTGCGATCTCTAAGGACATATACATGGACAAAGTCATGCTTGTTGAGTCCTTAGGATACAACCTCATGTCAGTCTCAATTCTTTGTGATCTTGATATGGTTGTTATCTTTGGCAAGTACCATTGTGTTGTGATTATGGAAGCTTACAATTCCAAAGTCTTCGAAGGCTTTAGGAGAGGAGACTTGTATATTGTTGACTTCTCTACAGGACCACAATCAGCCGTGTGTCTACTTGCGAAAGCTTTAGAAGGCTGGCTATGGCATCGGCGACTTGGTCACGCAGGCATGAGGAATTTGCACACGCTTGCGAAGAAGAAGCATGTCATTGGCATTGAGAATGTCAAATTCCTCAAGGATCACTTATGCGGAACTGTGAAGCTGGAAAAATGACCAAGGCCAAGCATCCAAATAAGACTATCATGACCTCTACTCGTCCCTCTGAATTGCTTCACATGGACCTCTTTGGTCCCAATCATTACTCAAATTGTCGTTAATGATGCATCCCTATATGGCTTTGTTATTGTTGATGATTACTCTCGCTACACATGGGTACACTTTGTTACTTACAAAAATCAAGTGCAGGAAGTCTTCAAACGTTTTTCCTCGAGGGCTTCAACTAACTTTGGTGTGAAGATCAAACACATCAGGAGGGACAATGGAACTGAGTTCAAGAATTCCGGTCTTGATGCCTATCTTGATGAACTTGGTATTAGTCATGAGTTATCTGCTCCTTATACTCCTCAGCAAAATGGCGCCGTGGAGCGCAAGAACAGAACTCTTGTTGAGATGGCTCGCACTATGCTTGATGAATACAAAACGCCTAGTCGTTTTGGATTGATGCAATTGATCTTGCATGCCACATCATCAACAGAGTATATCTTCACAAATTCTTCAAGAAGACTGCCTATGAACTCCTCACTGACAAGAAACCCAATAGCACCTACCTTCTGTGTTAGATGAACCAGCACCTGAGGATTCAATCAAGTTCAAGGCAACTGAGGATGTCATTCCGACTGAAGAATCTGCTGAAGAATTCATTCTGTCTGTGAAGAACGTCGAGTGATGCACTGAAGATAATCTTTGAAGACAATGGTGCTTTGAGGAAAATGATCAAATTCCTCGACGACAACCAGCTCATCCTCGTGTTGCAAAAGAAGTGCAAGTTGACAAGATCATCGATGACATTAAAGCGCCAGTCCTCTCACACGCTCAAAAGCTTCACATTTATCTAACTTTTGTGGGCACTATGCTTTTGGCTCTATCACAGAGCCCACTAAGGTAGATGAAGAATTTCTGGAGCCGGAGTGGATTCAGGCTATGCAAGAAGAATTACATCAGTTCGAGCTCAACAATGTCTGGGAACTTGTCAAACGTCCAGATCCTCGCAAGCATAATATCATTGGCACAAAGTGGATCTACCGCAACAAGCAAGATGAAAATGGTCTTGTGGTGAGGAATATGGCACGACTAGTAGCTCAAGGCTACACACAGGTTGAAGGAATTGATTTCGATGAAACTTTTGCACTGTTGCTAGACTTGAGTCTATTGCATATTACTTGCCTATGCTAACCATCACAATATCACTTTATATCAAATGGATGTGAAAAGTGCATTCCTCAATGGTAAGCTTGAGGAAGAAGTATATGTTGCTCAACCCCGGTGTTTTGAAGATCCAAAGAATCCTCGACAAAGTCTTCAGACTTAATAAGGCCCTCTATGGTCTCAAACAAGCGCCACCAGGCGTGGTATGATACATTGAAGGAATTCTTCGTGAAGAATGGCTTCACACCCATTCACTCGACCCTACTCTCTTTACTAAATCTTATGATGGTGAACTGTTTGTGTGCCAAATATATGTTGATGACATTATCTTTGGCTGTACTGACCAACGTTATAGTGATGAATTTGCCTATATGATGAGTGAAGAATACCAAATGTCTATGATGGGAGAGTTGAAATTCTTCTTCGGTCTTCAAATTAAATCAACAACACAATGGCATATTCATATCTCAGGAGAAATACCTCAAAGATGTCACGAAGAAATTCGGCATGCAAGAGGCGCAAAGGCGTCAAAATTCCTATGCCCACAAATGGCCATCTATGCAATCGATGAAAATGGTATTGACTTGATCACAAGGTATACCGCTCCATGATTGGTTCTTTATTGTACTTATGTGCATCTAGGCCAGATATAATGCTTAGTGTTTGCATGTGTGCCCAATTTCAAGCTACAGAAGGAATCACACCATAAGGCTGTGAAGCATATTCTTCGATATCTAGCTCACACACCAATGCTAGGATTATGGTACCCCAAGGGCTCGCTTTTGATCTCATTGGATATTCTCGACTCGACTATGCTTTGGTGATCGTGTGGACCGTAAGTCAACTTCGGCACTTGTCATTTCCTCGGACGATCTTTGGTCTGTTGGTCCTCGAAGAAAGCAGAATGCGTATCAGATTACCGCTTCTGCGGAAGCTGAATACATTGCTGCTGGCTCGTGTTGTGCTCAATTGCTATGGATGAAGCAAACTCTCAAGGACTACGGCATCAACGTGAAGAATGTGCCTCTCATCGTGACAATGAGAGTGCCATCAAGATTGCTCACAACCCAGTTCAGCACTTTCGAAGACAAAGCACATTCAAATTCGTCATCATTTTCTTCGTGATCATGTGTTGAAGGCGACATCTCCATCGAGCACGTGAAGATCAAGAACAGCTAGCTGATATCTTCACTAAGCCCTTGGATGAGAAGAGATTTAGCAAGTTGCGGTGTGAGCTAAATATCTTAGAATCTTGAATGTTCTTTGAAAAAGACACACATCCTAACACCTATGCAAAATTGATGACTTAGATGTGCAACACATGAAGAAACGTTTTTCTTCAATCAATGAAGAATAACACTCTAAGTGTGAAGAAATGAATGAAGAATTTGATTCTCAGAACCCTACAACAATTGTACGCGGTGTCTGAAATCATCATTCTTATACGGTGGGTCACGCCACCACCAAAGTTGAAAATCTTCAATTTGAGTTTTTCCCAGTTTTGAAATTCTTCAGTTTTTCAAATTCTTCAACTTTGCAAAATCTTCACTGTTTCCGTTGTTTTTCTTCATCGGCTATATATATATATGGGTTTATGTCCTCTACAACATTCACTTATGGCTATCTCTTCAAGTTGCTTTTTCTGCTAAGTGAATGTGATCGGACCCTTCCCCCTCTATGCTATACTCAACCCAATCTATTCACAAATTCTTCATGTGCGTTCTATTTGAAACTCGTTCAAAATCTTCACAGTGTCCTTGTCAGCTGAAGAAATTACGAACGGAACTTTAAAACTGATCTTACCCAAATTTTCGGTTTTGCCGCTCAAACCGTTCTGCATCCCATGATGCATTATTTTATTCACCCATGATCGTACACGATCTCCACTACACAGTATGTGGGTGACACATGTCGTGAGAAGGAGAATGGTCAGGGGCACGTTCGTCCTAAATCTTCGGGCGAACAGTTTTTCAACGCCTCTATAAATACCCCTCTCCATCCTCACTTCTTTTACCCGCTCGACCTCTCTCTCCGCCGAGCTCCTCAAACCCTAGCGCCGCCGCTACTCCATCGTCGCCGGTGAGGAAGAGCTTCACTGCCTCGACCTCGTCGCCGTCGTACTCACGCCGACCGCGGGAATATTCACTCCGCCGCCGCCGTAGCTGTCTTCCTCCGCCAAGTTAGGGCATGGAAGATCTGAACAGACGAGCTTCACATCTACAACACCCTGTTCGTCGTGTTCTTCATTTAGGGTAAATAAAAGTTACTTTTATTACTCTCTTTGATTCTCAAGCTTTCCTGAAAATCTTCAAAGGTGTTTATTCTTCAAATCCTCACACACAAACACCTCACAAGCTATCTGCTCTTGATTTGTTTCTCTAAGCAATTATTTTCTTCAAGATTCCTCAATTGTGTGGATCCTCGATCTGTACAACTCTGGAACCTAAGTCAAAGAACACTTAGTGAAATTCTTCAAGGCTCATCTGGTCAAAATCCTCAAAACTTGTTCTTTTTGAAAAACCTTCTGAGAACGCATATGACCTTCCAAATTCCTCGCAACTATACTATGTTCACAGGTACACATGTCTGCTGCTGAATCACTAGGTTCTCATCAACTTAACTCATTTGCAGCGTTCCTCGAAGAAAAACTGCATACTTCTTCAGAGAACTCAATTGTTCAATTTCCTCAACTGAAGAATATGGCAGACGGTAAGAAGCCACAGAAAGGAGGAAAGAAACCTGAGGTTATGACTGTGTTTGAGATCCCTGAGGAAATCTATGCTGACTATTGCACACCTGATGAAGCAAAATTTGGCAAAGAAAACAAAAATCAGCGCAAGGTGCGCATTCAGAAGATTGAACGGAGATGGGCAAGGGAATGGAGGGAATACAGATATGTGACTCCAAAGTACATGAAGAAATTCGCTCTCAATCCTCCATGCCCAAGAGCTCCATTGGCACTGGCCAAGTAGCTGATCCCACAAGCATCAAGCGTGGTGAGGACTTTCTGAAGAATGGGCTAAGCGCCAAGCTAAATTGGCAAGACAAGCCAAGGAGGCGGTGAAGAAATTCAATGAGGATTCTGCCATCGCTATCAAGCATCGAGGCCTCGGTCAAACCGAGGAAATCCATGCCTAAGAAGCCTGCTCATAAGCCAAGTGCTTCACCATCAGCGCCCTCACGGCCAAGTTCCTCAGCAGCACCCTCAAGGCAAATTCCTCACACAGCTACAGCTCCACCAAAGTCCTCAATAGCTCCTTCAAAGTCCTCAGTTCCTGTGCATCTGGCTACATGTCAAAGGACTGCTGGTTTCTCGATTGCCTCTGGGGTTTCAGCAAGTTCCTCAGCAGCACCAATTTCATCATCTGGCCCGACTCTGCTGAAGACCAAAGCAACAGCTGGACGAGGTCCTCGGCCAAGTCCAAAGAAGAAACAGGTTGCATTCCATGTGCCTTCTGATGATGAAGCTTACGATGATGAACTTGCGGAAATCATCGAGATCGCCAAGAAAGGGCCGCTAGAGCCAAAGGCACATTTGTGCCATCGCTGTTGGATCCGAAGAAAATCCTCGATTATATTGATCTACGCACAAGGATCCAAACACCCCTATGCCTGATTTTCATCGACCCTGGACAAAGTCATATGTTGACCCATTTCATCGCTGAAGAGAAATGGAAGTTTGAAAAGGCAAGAGAGATCAAGAAGGCTCAATACGAGAAAGGAGAAGTTCACGAAGAAAAATGTTGTCAAAATGACACACGAGGAACTTCTCAAGGTCCAGACCGAAATTCAAGACCTCAGCAAAAACTTCGACTCCTATTATGCTGATTGGCAAGGAGCCAAGGTCAGATTCGTTAATCTGACGAAGAAATTCACCAATGTTGTTGCCCCAACGCAACATGAAATTCCTCATGCTAACTATAATCCATATGATTCTGCTCGCATAAGGAAGAGGCGTTTCTGGACTGCCAGCCAAGCCAATTTCTATTCCTCAGTGCTCTTCAACAAAGACAAAGTCTTCGATCATGCTCATATTCCTCATGTGGACATGGAGTCTCTGCCAGGCTTTGAGCCAGTCCTCAATGTTCTTCACGACGCAGGACTTCTAAATTTCTGCACTGATATTTGTGACTGGAATGAAGAACTCATTCTTCAATTATATGCAACGCTGCACATCACCGGAGACGCTGAAGACGTGAACTCATGGGTATTAGACTGGATGTCTGAAAATACTCACTACAAGGCACCAGCAACTGAATTGCTTCGTGCTTTACCACTCAGTCCTCCACTTGATGGTGCTCGTTGTATCTACAACGAACCAGAACTGTCAAATCACTATATGCAAGTGCTTATGAAGCCTTTGAAGCCAGGGCAGGCCCCAAGAACCAAATTCCTCGTCAAGGAATTATTGTATGTGCCTCGGACTGTCTATCGGATTCTGACGAAGACAATGAGTCCTATCAAAGTCCACGAATCGAATGATGAAGAAGTCGTTGGCATCATGAAGAATATGCTTTTCAACATCATCCATGGCGTTCCCGTCAACTTCCATGATTTCTTCATGAGGACTCTGGCAAACATTGCTATGTCACCATTTGAGTTGAAGCCTTATGCGCCTTGGATAATGAGATTCATCAGGACAAGGTCTTCACTCAATTACAAGGCTGATACTCTGAACCACTGTAGCTACTTGTCCCCGATTGAAGTCCTCAAACGGACATTTACCTCAGCTGATGACAAGGGCAAGGCTACTGCTGTGATAGATGAAGGCATTCGTCCATTGGATGGACAGTTTAGCAAGCGACATCCTACTCCACCAATGATGACTACGCCACACATGACTACGCCACAAATACCTCGGTCAAGCAAAGTCCTCAAGCCATCGCACCTGTGGTGATGGTGATCGTGAGTTACTTCTCAGTCTTCATCAGAAGGTTGATCGCAATCATAAATGGGTCAAGCGTCAGTTTGGTTCAATTCTTCACAACATGACCTCAACACACAATGCAGTGAAGAAAAACCACTACTACCTCCATGAAACCTTCAAACGCACCTGGGCTGTTCTTTCACATGTCTATGATGCAGAAGAACCGGCGTCCATGGGACTCAAGGAAGAATTTGGTGATACGCACCTCCTCAGAAGAAATACAAGAAGGTCAAAGTTCCGTCCTTGGTGGCCAGCTCCTATTCTTCACCGCTACGACATCGATGAAAATGAAGACTTGGGCGACACCGCTGGCAGGTCCTACTACAACAACCGACCCCAACAACGCTGGGCGCTCCTTCTTCAACTTGAAATTCTTCAGAGGCGTTAGTCCTCGGTTCGATCCTTTTGGTCATCCGATGACAAAGGGGGAGAAATTTGAGTTAGTCTTCAAGCGGGTCTATTTTATTGCCTATATACAACAATTTATTTTTGTTAAGTTACAACTCTCGTTCTTATGAAACTTTTATTGGATCGAGTTGTAATCTTAAACCCGATGGTGCTTTGATACTTTTGATGCATTATGCTCTTGCACTATGCTCTGATTCTCTTGAGCTTCTTGAAAATCTTCAAAGCGGATCTATTTGAGCTCGATACTCTTGATGCGTTATTTTGCATGCTTGTTCCTCATTAATGTTATCGCATACGCATGCTGAATTACATCAAGCACCATATTTCATCATGCATTTCAAATTCCTCATATTATATGTCAAATGCGTGTATGAATTACAAGATATAGGGGGAGATCTCCATGATTCAACTCTTCAAATGTGCATTGCCTCAAAAGCAAATTCCTCACTATGCACATCTTGAGGAGGAGTTCTTCTATATCTTGCAATCAAATTCCTCATTATCGATTTACACTTCATATGTTTATCCCGTTGAAAACTTAACCTATATTGTCATCAATCACCAAAAAGGGGAGATTGTAAGTGCATCTAGTGCCCTTAGTGATTTTGGTGGATTGAAGACTTATAGGTTAAGGAACTAATGCGTTTGTGAGTGTACACAGGTCTATAAGTCTATGAGGAGTTTGATATTTACTGAGAAAGTCGACCCCTAAAAATGAAGTTCTTCTTGAAGACTTTGATATTACGAAGACTTTGAAAGTGAAGAAATTGGTGTGACCTTGAAGACTTGGTATTCATTTGAGGAACATGAAGCGTGAAGACTTTTGTTTTCGTAGTTTCATTTTCTCTTTCTTGAGTCATAGGAAACACCGTCTTGTTAAAGAAATTAGGAAATACTAAGGAAAAATTTCCATGTGATGCTCAACTCAAAATCCTACACCTACCAATCCTCGCGAGTGAAGCCTTTGGAAATCTCATACTGATTCAGTCAATTTCTTGATGTGAGACGAAGTTCTTACGGTCATTGAGGAATTTGTTCTGACCGAGGAGTTAGGAATTCGCCATGCGGATTGCCTACGATGAGGAACATGATAGCCCTAAGGAATTTGATATTCAAATTTCCGACCGTTCTTGTCTTCTTGGCCACTGTCCCAAAATATCTTATCCACCTAACGGTCATATCATTGAAGGGCATTTATGTCTTATCATGTCGGGCTGCTCCCTAGGCTATAAATAGCCGCCCCTACAACCACTAGCTGGTTGGCTGCTCGAGAGAACTTGACACTTGTCATTTGAGAGCAACCCATCCTCCGAGGACTTTGAGCGAAAATCATCGAGTGAGGAAAAACCCAAAAACCAAACCCCTACAAACCCAAAGTGATTGAGCATCACTGAAGAGATTGATCCTGCATGGATCCGATGCTTGTTACCTTTGAAGACTGTGCTTCTTCCAGACGGTTAGGCGTCATGGTCTAGAGCATCCAAGAGGAATTGTGGATCGCCAAGTGACCAAGTCCGTGAAGGTTTGGAAGTCGCCTGTGTTGGGTTCTACGGTAGGGTGCGTCGACTGCAAATTAAAAATTCCTAGGCGCAGAACATCCAGGAACATGCTACGGGAGATGGATCACAGTTCGTTACCACTAGACGCACAGTGCCGTGTAGCGGAAGAAGAGTTGGGGCAGCGCGTCTGCGTGGATCGTCTCCTCCTTGTTCGATCTCCCTCGAGCGGCCGGTCGTCCGATCCCACGTACGAGTTCGCCGGAGCGGCGCAAGTGCACCGCCTCTAACGGTATCCGCACGTGCGGGAGGAACGTCGTGCGGACTGCTAGGTCCGATCACACGATCGGCGGCGAGTGGAGGTGGCTATTCGCAACACATGCAAACCCTAGTCGCAGCACCGGAGCGATCAACTGCCTGAGTGTGCCGCACCTCCACTTTATATAGGCGTCCGTCGCGGGCTCAACACTTGGGCCTCGCACGGACCCTAAAGCCCAAAGTCTATTCGGTCACGTACCTAGTCCATATCGGATCACATCCGACCGGTCCTCTGAACTGACCACATAGGTTCCTTCCCTTAAGCGCGCGACCCCTTAGGTTTAAGTCGGCTTGGTCACAGTTCGGATCACCTCCGACCTATACGGTTGGTAGCGACCTCTAGCAAGGCGTGCCGACCACCAAGCGAGCGATGAAGCTGGTTAAGCGAACCTGTACAACATGTCACACTTCATTTCCCTTTGCCAGACGATATATGTTGTCGGGCTCAAGGCGAGATCATCCTTGTGCTAACCCGACCTCTTTCTCGTTCGGTGATACCGACCACAATCCAGATTATCTCATAATCCTTGTCGCATGGCCATGCTATTCTGGTCAGATCACACGAGGGGCCCAGTATATCTCTCTGATCGGAGGGCAAATCCCATCTTGCTCGACCGTGTCTCGCATGACATGGGACTGGACAAACCCGAAACCTACCTTTGTAACTACCCGATCCACGGAGTAGCGTTTGGTCGGCCCAAAGCAAGTCTGTCACCATCCCGAGTACATGTGTCAGCTCAGGTCTTAGGACATAGAACATATGTTGTACTAGAGACTCACAGATGACATATCGCTGCATCTCATAGTTGGGTCTGTCCGACTCGGACCTTATCTCGACTCGGATCCGACTATGTCGAATCCGACCAGACCTTTCCAAGTCCATATTATCCGGTTAGCATCCAATGCTCCATGGCTAGTGAGACCAAGCCATCGACCGTGTCATATGCCGGTCTAGTCTAGTCGGCCGCGTCCACACAGCCCTTTTGACTAGGGACCTTTTAGGACAGTCATCATACAATGCATAGTCCCACAAACAAGTCACATACTTGGCGATACACATCATTGATAATGTCCAAGGACTATCTTTATTCATAAACACATAGGAAATATCATCATACATGATTGCCTCTAGGGCATATCTCCAACGATCTCCCACTTGCACTAGAGTCAATCAAATAGACATCGAATGCCCATAGCTCTAACGTGCCCCTCATGCTTGGGTTGTGGAAGCGGCTTAGTCAGCGGATCTGCAACATTTGCATCCGTGTGAATCTTGCATAACTCTACATCACCATTCTTACGATCTTTCGTATCGGTGATATTTCGGTCTATGTAATACGGCCTTGTGGTGATTCCTCGGCTCCTTGGCTTGTGCGCGATGGCACCAGAATTATCACAATAAAGGTCCAACGGTTTCACCGAGGCTGGGAAAATACCAAGATCATCCAGAAAATGCCGGATCCAAACACCTTCCTTTGCAGCTTCACAAGCCGCAATGTATTAAACTACGTGGTAGAATCGGCCACCGTATCCTGCTTGGAACTCATCCGATTACCTTTGCTCCTCCGCTCAGGAAGTACGAATCCAGACTGTGATCGACAATCATCTCTGTCGGTTTGGAAACTAGCATCGACGTAATCCCTTACGACGAGCTCTTCCTCACCTCCATAAACTAGGAACATCTCTTTAGTCCTTTTCAGGTACTTCAAAATAGTATTTACCGCTGCCCAGTGACTCTCACCTGGGTTGGCCTGGTATCTACTTGTTAGGATTATTGCAAAAGCATCATCATGCCTTGTACATATCATGGCATACATGATGGATCCGATTCTTTGAGGCATACGGAATCCTACTCATCTGCTTCGCTCATCGGATGTCGAAGGACTACGAGTCTCGCTTAGCCTTATACCATGTGAGAGCGGCAAGAACCCTTTCTTCGCCTCACTCATGTTGAACCGCTTCAACACTTTATCTATGTCGTGCTCGGCTTAAGCCGAGCAGCCTCCTCGATCTATCTCTATAGATCTTAATGCCTAAAATATAGACTGCCTCACCAAGGTCCTTCATCGAAAACTTGCCATTCAATGATTCCTTGACCGAGTTTAGCATCGAAACATTATTTCCGATCAGTAGTATGTCATCCACATACAAGATCAAAAACACTATCGAGCTCCCACTTACCTTCTTGTATAAACAAGAGTCCTCTTCGCTTTTGATGAAACCGAGATCAGTGACGACTTCATCAAAACGAATGTTCCAACTCCGAGATGCGTGCTTCAACCCATAAATGGATCTCTTGAGCTTGCATACCTTACTAGTGCTAGTCGGATCGACAAAACCCTCGGGCTGTATCATATACACGTCCTCGGTTAAATTTCCGTGAAGGAAAGCCGTCTTGACATCCATCTGCCATATCTCGTAATCGAAATATGCAGCTATAGCTAGTATGATCCTCACCGATTTTAGTATCGCTACCGGCGAGTAAGTCTCGTCGTAGTCAATTCCTTGAACTTGTCCATAACCTTTAGCGACAAGCCGAGCTTTGTAGATCTGAACATTTCCATCCACATAGGGTTTCTTCTTAAAGACCCATTTGCAACCAATGGCGATTCACGCGGTGGCGGATCAACCAAATCCAGACTTGATTCTCATCCATGGATTTTAACTTTCGGATCTCATGGCCTCCAGCCATGCCTCGAATCTGGGCTCACCATCGCTTCCGCATACGTGGCGGCTCGTCGCTTTCTAGCAACAATACATCGCGCACTCTGCGCAATCTTTCCGACCTCCGTGGTTCGGTGCCGCTTCCACTACGGGTTCCCTGACTGACTCCGGTATGATTTCATCACCAGCCGAGTCGTTCCCGAGTGGTACTCGAATTTCTTCGAGTTGGACCGTCCTCCCACTGGCCTCCCGACTGAGAAACTCTTTCTCAAGGAAAACCCCGTTTCGAGCAACAAACACTTTGTTCTCTTCCTGGTTGAACAAGCTATATCCCAAGGTTTCCCTCGGATATCCCACGAATATGCATTTATCCGACTTGGGTGTAAGCTTGTCGACATAAGTCGCTTGACAAATGCTTCACAACCCCAAATCTTTAGAAAAGACAAGCTGGGACTCTTCCCGTCCACGTCTCATCACGGTGTCTTGTCTACGGATTTTGATGGTACCCTATTAAGTGTGAAAGCTGCGGTTTCTAGAGCGTATCCCCAAAATGACAAGGGTAAATCCGATTTGCTCATCATAGACCGGACCATGTCCAACAAGGTCCTATTCCTCCGTTCGACACGCCATTTCTCCGTGGGCGTGCAGGAGGTGTGGTGAGGTACTATACCTCGACTTTTCAGATGATCATCAAACTCCTGGCTCATGTACTCACCTCCACGATCAGATCGCAGAAGCTTTATAGTCTTGCCGAGCTGATTCTCAACCTCGTTCTGAAACTCTTTGAATTTTTCAAAAGTCTCCGACTTGTGCCTCATCAAATAGATATATCCATATCTACTCATGTCTCGGTAAAAGTCACGAAGTACTGATAGCCACCTCTGGCAGTTGTGCTCATTGGACCACACACATCACTGTGTATAAGCTCCAACAGCTCGGATGCCCTCTCGCAACTCTTTGCGAAAGGAGACTTAGTCATCTTGCCGAGTAAGCATGATTCACATGTCTCGAACGACCCGAAGTCGGACGAAGTTAGGAGCCCATCATCATCGTGCTTCTTCATGCATTTCAGACTAATGTGTCCAAGCCGGCAATGCCAGAAGTATGTCGGATTTATCTCATTTGGCTTATGCCTCTTGACATTCACGTTATAGACCGGTTCCTGTTCTAGATTCAATATAAATAGCCCATCAACAATGGGTGCATAGCCGTGGAACATACCATTCAAAAATATCGAACAACCATTGTCCTTTAAATTGAATTCATAACCTTGACTCATCAAACATGAGGCAGAAATAATGTTCCGACTAAGTGCAGGAATGTAATAACAATTATTCAATTCCATTATGAATCCGGAAGGAAGCTGGAGCTGCATCATGCCGACCTCCAACGCAGCAACTCTTGCTTTGTTGCCGACCCTGATGTCAATCTCCCCTTGTGCCACACGCCTAGTTCTTACCAGCCCTGCATCGAGTTGCAAATATGGACAACCAATCCGGTATCAAATACCCAAGAGCTACTAGGTATGTCAGCAAGGTATATGTCTATAACATATGCAACAAGTGTACATTTGCACGAAGAAGCATTTCCGGCCTTCTTGCCATGCTCGCAAGCCACTTGCTACTGATTTCTCTTCCAGTGACCGGTCTCCTTGCGGTGAAAGCAAACGGTCTTTGAGTCCGTCCAGACTTGGTATGGCGGCAAAGGTTACCGTCTCCGTGCCCTTTGCCTTAGCCTTTTCTTGGACCAACTCTTCTTGAACTTAGCCGATTTCTGCACCATCAACACTTGATGCGTGCCTTTCTTAATATCCTGCTCTGCCACCTTGAGCATCCCATGCAATTCAGTGAGCTTCTTATCCATGCCATGCATATGATAGTTCGAGATGAACGTCCCATAGCTGGGCGGAAGAGAACCCAGAACAGCATCGGAGACATATTGGGGTACAAAGTAGGAGATACCTTTGACGCCTTAGCCATAAGGCAAAAAGCAATAGATGATGGTGTAGGATCCCTTGAGGCACCATTAAACACCACATCTTGTTCCATGGAGTGTTGGGTTTCCTCTAGATTGTTAGCACAACAATTCGAGGAAATAGATGCATTTTATCATGGCAACAAGACATAGCAAGCATATCATCATGAGATTTAGTCAAGCAATTTCTACATGATATGCAAGGACTATCAACACAAGCATGTGAAACATTTGGAGTGCTCAAAGTGTTAAAGCCCAAAGAAGGAGCATTGCAATAATATAGTGATGAAGGATCATCCACAATAAGCATACTATCATCATTGCAATTACCAACACTACTCACCATATCATTACCTTGTGGCAAACCACATGTAGGTGAAGTAGAAGAAGTTGAGAAGACTATACGACCGGAGGTGGAGGGAGAACAATCATCCCCACAAATCTTGGACACACCATATTTATCTTTAAGCTTCGTCCACAACTCATGAGCATCCCGTAACGGCAGGAGTTGAAATATAACTACATTGCTCAAAGCATCAAAAAGCACATTAGAAGCTTGAGCATTGAGATAAGAGTTTTTCTCATCCTCTAAAGATAATCTTTGGGGATCCTTTGGAGGAGAAAAACCCATATCTACAATTCGCTCTAAATTTGGGTCCATGACCCTAAAGAGATTAAACATGCGAATTACCCAAACATCAAAATTTGTGCCATCGAAACTAAGAGTGTCAGAGAAACCTAATCCCCTAGTCGACATCTTTACTCTCTAGGCTGTTAAGCCCAACAAAGAGATATGGGGCTCTGATACCAATTGAAAGATCGAGGATGTCGCCTAGAGGGGGGGGGGTGAATAGGCGCTTTAAAATAATTACGGTTTAGGCTTGAACAAATGCGGAATAAACCTAGCGGTTAATTTGTCAAGCACAAAACCTACAACAACTAGGCTCACCTATGTGCACCAACAACTTATGCTAAGCAAGATAAGCAACTATGTGATAGCAAGATATATGACAAAGAACAATATGGCTATCACAAAGTAAAGTGCATAAGTAAAGTGGCTCGGGTAAGAGATAACCGAGGCACGCGGAGAACAATGTATCGAAGTTCACACCCTTGCGGATGCTAATCTCCGTTTGGAGCGGTGTGGAGGCACAATGCTCCCCAAGAAGCCACTAGGGCAACCGTAATCTCCTCACGCCCTCAAGCACAATGCAAGATGCCGTGATTCCACTAAGGGACCCTTGAGGCGGTCACCGAACCTGCATTACAAATGGCAACCCTTGGGGCGGTCACCGAACCCGTACACTTTGGCAACCCTTGGGGCGGTCACGGAACCCGTCAAGTTGCTCGGGCGATCTCCACAACCTAATTGGAGACCCCGACGCTTGCGCGGAGCTTTACACCACAATGATTGAGCTCCGAACACCACCAACCGTCTAGGGCGCCCAAGCACCCAAGAGGAACAAGCTCAAGGGCACCAAGCACCCAAGAGTAATAAGCTTCTCAACTTGTAACTTCCACGTATCACCGTGGAGAACTCAAACCGATGCACCAAATGCAATGGCAAGGGCACACGGAGTGCCAAGTCCTTCTCTCTCAAATCCCACCAAAGCAACTAATGCTAGGGAAGAAAATGAGAGGAAGAACAAGAAGGAGAACACCAAGAACTCCAAGATCTAGATCCAAGGGGTTCCCCTCACTTAGAGGAGAAAGTGATTGGTGGAAGCGTGGATCTAGATCTCCTCTCTTTTCCCTCAAGAACTAGCAAGAATCATTGGAGGGATTGAGAGTTAGCAAGCTTCGAAGAAGGTCAACAATGGGGGAAGAACACGAGCTCAAAGGATAAGGTTCAATGGGGAAGAAGACCCTTTTATAGGAGGGGAAAATCCAACCGTTACCCCACCGAACAGCCTCAAGACAGTAGCGGTACTACCGCTAAGGAAGGGCGGTACTACCACCGAGGGCGGTACTACCGCTCCTACCTAAGCGGTACTACCCAAGAAAAGAGAGAGGCAGGCCATCAGCCACAGAGCGGTACTACGGGGAGTAGAGCAAGATACTACTGGCGGGGAGTAGAGCGGTACTACCGCTCCTACTGCCGCAACTAGTGCCGCAAAACCCGACACGAGAAAACATCGTCTCGAATCGAGGCGGTAGTAGGCGCGGTACTACAGAGGTAGTATAGTCGAAGCCCGTGAGCGGTACTACCGCTCATCGGAGCGGTACTACCGCTCATCGGAGCGGTACTACCGCTCTGTGGAGCGGTACTACCGCTTGGGGGCTTCGGCGGTACTACCGCTGTAGGTCATGGGTACTATCACCGCACAGGCTAAACCGGAACGAATGAGAGAGGGGCAGCTCCAAGGAAAACCAGAACTACCATAACTTCTGCAAATGAGCTCCGAATTGAGCAAATGAGCTCCGAATTGAGCAAACTCAAGCTTGTTATAGTAAGAAGAGGCAGGGGAGGTATGCTTAGCAAACAAAGGAGTGAAACTTCCAACCGAGAAGAACCGGCATACCCTCCAACATCGAAAACATCATAGAAGATGCATGAGAACTCCGTTTCGATGAACTCGAGCTTGTCATAAAAATGACCATAAGCTCCAAATCTCACAAGGATAAGAACCAAACAAGAACCAAAAAGATGATGCAAGGATGCAATGGTTTGAGCTCTCTACGAACGATACGATCAAGCAACTCATCGAGAGCCTCCCTTGATAGTACGGCAAACGATCCTATAACCCGGTCTTCCACAACTACCATGAGACCGGTAAAATAGAAAACCTATCAAGGGCAAACCTTTGCCTTGCACATGGTCCACTTGATCTAGATGATGACGATCTTGACTCCCTCAAGTTGGACCACCTTTCTTGATTGCATTGGCGGGATGAAGACTAGTTGATTGCTCCCCCATACTCTACTGTGGGTGAGCCTCTCTTCCGCTCATCTTCACAAGCCCATTGTCACCACAATGGACGGCAAGCTTCAAGCACTTGATCTCTTCGTGATGCAGTAGTTGAACTTGCACACCGCAACCTAACCCCACAAAGAACTCTCACGAAGACCATGGGTTAGTACACAAAGCGTAATGGACAATGCTTACCATACCATGGGATCACTTGATCCCTCTGTACATCTTGTACGCTTTGTGTGTTGAATCTTTCCAACTCTCTTCATTTGGATGATGTCTTGAAGGTGGACATGAATGATCACATAATCTTATTCTTCAAGACATGCTTGCAATAAGCTCAACACTCACATGACCAATCTTTGGATAATTCCTTGAATAGCACCTTGGTCGACACAAAACTCTCCTTGAAACCAACACATGTACTCCAAGAAAAGCCTATGGACAAAACCTTCAAATAAACTCAAGGCAACCATTAGTCCATAGAGAATGTCATCAATTACCAAAACCACACATGGGGGCACCGCATGACCTTTCAAGGAGGCGTCATCTTCCCTGTTGTAGTGCCACGTGGGGAGTCCTATGTATTGGAGTGGCTGGACCCCCCGCACTATGGAGGACACCATTACTTCGACTATCGTATATTCGGACTGGGCAAGCATCCTTATCTTGCTCAAGAGTTGGCGAACCTCTGCAATATCTTCCTCCTCGAGGCTCCGAGGGCGCCAGCTCTGGCGTTTCTTTAAAGGGACACTTGGGAACTCTGGAAGACCCCTCCAAACTGGGTTTGGAAGTACGACGTCCTCGATATAGAACCACTCGGAGGTCCACTCTTCAGAAGCCTTCTTCGGTGTGCCGGATAGGTATCCTGTCTCAGCGATGCGCCATATTTCGGCTCCACCCACTTCAAATATTGATCCCTCATGGTTACGCGGGACAAGGCAGAATAATCTTCTCCACAGTTCAAAATGGGCCTCACATCTCATGAATAGTTCACACAAGGCGACTGTCGGTGTCAAAACCGGCGGATCTCGGGTAGGGGGTCCCGAACTGTGCGTCTAGGCGGATGGTAACAGGAGACAAGGGACACGATGTTTTACCTAGGTTCGGGCCCTCTTGATGGAGGTAAAACCCTACGTCCCCGCTTGATTAATATTGATGATGTGTGTTACAAGAGTGGATCTACCACGAGATCAAAGAGGCTAAACCCTAGAAGCTAGCCTATGGTATGATTGTTGTTCGTCCTATGGACTAAAGCTCTCCGGTTTATATAGACACCGGATAGGGTTAGGGTTACACAGAGTCGGTTACAATGGTAGGAGATCTACATATCCGTATCGCCAAGCTTGCCTTCCACGCCAAGGAAAGTCCCATCCGGACATGGGACGAAGTCTTCAATCTTGTATCTTCATAGTCTTGGAGTCCGGCCGATGATGATAGTTCGCTATCCGGACACCCCTAGTCCGGAACTCCCTCGGTAGCCCTGAACCAGGCTTCAATGTCGACGAGTCCGGGCGCGCATGTTGTCTTCGACATTGCAAGGCGGGTTCTTCCTCGAATAATTTATAGAAGATTGTGAACACCAGGATAGTGTCGGCTCGCAAAATAAATTCCACATACCACCGTAGAGAGAATAATATTACACAAGATCGATCTGCCGACGTGATACGTGGGCGTGACGTCGCACCACTACCAAGCCTTTACTCAAATTGTTTTTGTTGTTCCACCTCGGTAGCGTTTAGCGTAGCGGTTTCCTTGGCACGTCTTGTCGAAGCAGAGATCGTGTTCCCCTTATTCCGGGATTCCCATCAATACGGACGTGGGTAACCCAACCGCGCCATTGATTGTGACTCTTGGTAGATAAGCGAGTTTTACCAGGCCAGTGGGGACACGTGTTTTTGTCCGCCCATATAAGGGGATAAAGATCCAACCCTTTTACCTACGCCTTCTTCCTCCTTTGCTCATCCATTTCCGCGCACTCGAGCTCTAGCGCCCAAGTCCGCACTTTCCTCCTCAACCTTCTCCAACCATGTCAGGCGCGGGAGACAGATGGATGGCCTCCTCCATCACGGAGGGGCACATCACAAGACTGCGGGAGGCCGGATACTTGTCCGGCGATATCACACAAAGGCTGCCCGACGCGGGGCAGCTCATTCCAACCCCCAGGCCCCATGAGAGAGTGGTATTTCTCCCCCACTTCCTCCGCGGACTAGGTTTTCCACTTCACCCATTTGTCCGGGGGCTCATGTTCTACTACGGCTGGACTTCCACGACCTGGCCCCGAATTTCATCCTCAACATCTCGGCGTTTATCGTCGTGTGCGAGGCCTTCCTCTGCATTCAGCCCCACTTCAGCCTATGGCTGAAGACCTTTAATGTCAGGCCGAAGGTTGTGGGCGGCCGTCAAGCGGAGTGCGGAGGCGCCATGGTCGACAAGATGGCCAAAGTCCTATGGCTCGAGGGCTCCTTTGTGGAGACAATAAAGGGGTGGCAATCGGGGTGGTTCTACATCACCGAGCCACGTGACCCTGAATGGGTGGCGGGCCCCGAATTCAGATCTGGATTCCCCACACGACTCTCGTCATGGAAAGAGACGAGCCTGAAGTGGGGGGATTCGGATGAGCTATCCGGACTCCAAACATGCATCCGAAACCTGGTGGACAAGAATCTCAGGCTTGTCGACGTAATCCAGGTGATGCTCATCCGCCGGATTCTCCCATGCCAACAACAGGCCTTCAATTTGTGGGAGTTCGATCCGGCACATCACCGAACCTTGAGCCGGCTCTTCGATACTACGTACGAAGATGCACGGAAGGTGCTGTTCAAGGGCGCCGAAGCCCCACATCCGCTAACAAAGATCGCGGATACATTTCGCGCGTCAAGCCGGGCGAGGTAAGTTATTTTACCCTTTACGGGACTCTTTTTTTTATAGATTGACTCTATGTGGGATCTAAAAACTCCCTATTTTTTGGCAGGACTGGCTGAAGACGTCCGGACAGATTAGCTGTCCGGCTCCTTTGCCAGAAAACCCAGCGGCGCCTAGTTGACGGGGCTGTTGGCTCCGGCACCCCATGTGGTGCCGGAGAAGAAGGCCAAGAAGGAGGCCACGGGAACTCGAAGGAGCTCCCGACGCCAGTCTTGTCGGATTACAAGCAGAATCTTCTCACGAAGATGAGGAGGAAGAAGAAAAGCTTCTCCCAGCCGGGGAGGAGAGGAAAAGGAAGGCCGCTAACCGGGAGGCCGGAGGGTCCAAGAAAGGAAGAACCCTTCCTCCGGACTTCTCCACCAACGTCGGCGACGGCGAGGAGGATTGGCCTACAAGGGCCAAGCCCTGGCGAGATCGTAAGTGTCCGGATACCCATGGCTTTTTATTATTGCAGAGTGTTCTCTAATGTCGAACAATCGTGCAGCCCGCCCAAGGCGAGTTCGCCGATTCATCGGCGGGTCCACAGGCTCGTCGGAAATGGAGAGTGCCGCTTCCGACCGCCTCCTTGCCTCGACACGATGCGGATAACGCCATGGTGGGGCCCCAAGGGGGCTTGGTCATGAGGAGGTGGCGCAGGAGGTGCCACAAGGCAACCTCCGGACTCAGGCGCGTGGGGGCAAGACCCCCAGGGGCTCTAAGCCCGACCCTTGTCCGGACTCCATGCCGGAACCTTCAGCGGTTCTGGAGTCCAGCAAGCGATCCCTTCACAAGAAGGGTAAGACGCCGGTGTCCTCCGTCCAACCGGAGGCACCGAATAGCTTATTGGAGGCGCTTAACGGCGCCTCCATCGAGGAGGAGCACCGCCTTTATTATGAGTGCGGTGATCCGACGATTCGATCCGCCAAGAGCGGGCTGACCAAGCCTGCATCAGCCTTCTAACATGCTTTGAGGTAAGAATTTCAATATATGTAAAATGGTACCGCATAGGCGGTAGCCTCGATGCTCGGTTCGGTGTTGGAAAGAAAAGCGGACCGAGGATCTTTAGAAAGATAAACGCAGGAGTCATAAAAAATATGTCAATATGGGATTGCAGGCTTTGTCTGCTTGACCTCCATTGACCTTGTGCGGAGGTCAATACTTTGAAGGAAAACCTCGAGCGGTCCGAGAACGAGCTCGGCCATGCCAAGAAGCAGCTCGAGGTTAAAGAAGGTTAGTAATACCTTATGAAAATTGTACCTTACAGAAAAAGATTTGGTTGCAAGAAAAATGACAAGGATAACGTGGGTATTATAGGGACCACTAACGAGGTGGCGACCACAGAAGGAGGCGGTGGCATGGCCGAACATAATGCGGACGTGAGCGCATCGAGCGAGAGATGCAGGAGGCGTGGGTGGCGGAGGTACAACAAGAGCTCCAGGATCTCGTGAAAAACATGAGAGCTTGGGCGTGACTCAAGACTCGAGAGTCCGAGCTTGCAACGGCTCTTGAGAGTGCCAAAGCCGCTAAGGTCAAGCCTACAAGGCCCTCCAGGAGATTGAGGCGGTGAAGAAAATAGCAGCGGTAAGGCATTTTTCATGCAAAGTAAGCATGTGAGAGTTAATTACTGTTGCTTACCTGAATTCGGAGCTCTCCAGAGGCGTTCGCAGATCTTCCTTGCAGCGTGTCCGATGCTGCCGCATTCTACCGGGCCGAGGAGGGAGCTCGGCGGAGAAGGTCTTCCGGTCTCGATATGTCGAGGCCGGACATCAGTGCCCCTTAGCGACCAGTGAAGCAGCTGGTCGAGCTCCACAAGGCGGCCGAACAGGCCATGAAGGGCCTCATAGTTCGGCTGTGGCCTAAGGAGGCCATGCACAGGAGCTACTGCCCTGGTGCGGCGGTGATGGATGCATGCCCGTGGGTAGAAGTCATCAAGCATTCCGCTTGTATTGAGGGTGCCCGTCGGCCCTTGCCCGCAAAAGGTGCACTGGGGCAAGATGGATGCCTGTGGCTCGTGACGGACCCACCACCGGAGGGCAAGGAGCATCGCACGCCCGAGATGTATTATAAGAGTGTGTCAAGGGCGCGCATTATTGCGGGTGAGTGCTCCAAAGATGTAATATTTGAGTAGACTCGCATTTTGTTATCCCGGCGCTGAAAACTTAGTTCATATGCGCTAAGCAACGCTTGTTAATTTAAAATATTACCTTAAATGCGGCTGTTTATCAAATCTGAGAGATGGCAAGTCGTCGGCTTCAGCCCCCATGCCACGAGTCTTTGGGGTGTTCGGGATAAACTTGAGCGCTCTTGTTCCCATTTTGGTTCCATCTAGGAGGCGCCAACACAACGAACAAGGCAACCGGACTTATAATGCTTGAACACTCTCACTTAGCCATAGAATTCTATAATTTTAAATTTCATGAAGCCCCTAGTCTCCGGAAGGCGAATTTGGGGCGCTATCCACGCCTTGGCCGGACAGTATCCGGCTCCTCGCTCTAAGCGGCATAAGTCTTTAAGGGCAAAAAACCTCTCAAACAGCGACCGGTCTCTCGCCTCATCATGACGGTCAGTTTTAGCTTTCTCCACTGAGGCGTTAACCCAGCTCAACTGGGCGGAATCGCAGTGGTTCTCCCAGTGCTACCTTAGCCGATATAACGGAACGTAAGGTACCAAAACATGGGAGCCGGGCAAACCCAACTATTGACCCAAGACATGATTCGAGCCGATGCATATAGTGCTATAAATTCGGGTGCCGCACTTGTGAAAGTGTTCGGACTCATCACACCATAATGCGGGAAACATAAGCTCCTGGTGTATATTAGCCGTACCAAAGTGTACGGATGCAACATGCCGTGAATGAACATATGTATGAAAAAGAAATGTAATTATAAGCAAAAAGGTGCTGCATTGTTTTATTCAATAAGTGCTTCTACGAATGCAGAACGATACAAATAGTGCGATAAGCAAGGTATGGGACTGTTAAACATGTCGCCCTCCAGGGGTAGGCTGCAGATTGGTGTATAAAAATGCTCGTAATGGAGACCACACAGTATATTCGTTGTAGCCTTTATCCTTCCCTGGCTGTTGCATCGTGAGTTCGGCAGGTCTGCTGCCGGACAGGGCCTCTGACAAACAGAGCCCTGTGGATAAAAAGTAAAAGGTAAAAAGAAAAGAAAAAGGAACGACACATTTGAGAGCCCCTGGTGTGGTTGAGCCGCAGTCTGGGTTTATTGTGGTCGTGCCCCTCTCCCCATGCCCATGGTATCTTCAGAGCGTAATGGTGTACGCGAAGGACCTGCTTTGACGTTTGAAGGAGGCTGAGTTGGGGCCGCCTTTCTGGCGTGCTCGAGCGTGCCGAGTGTGGTCTTGTTGTAAGTTACTTCAGCGCCGCTTAGCTGTGTCCAGCCGCTGAATGGCGGACTTCGAGAATTGCCTTAAGAGGCTGCATTGCACTTCGCCGCGAGAGCTGGCCAGATGTTCCTCCGTGCGGAGAGAACGCGTTCAGTTTCCGTTGACCGTGATGACTCCTCGAGGGCTGGCATCTTGAGCTTGAGGTATGCGTAGTGCGGCACCGCGTTGAACTTTGCAACGCTGCACGTCCGAGCAAGGCATGATAGCCGCTATGAACGGGACTATGTCGAAGATTAACTCCTCGCCGGAAGTTATCCGGGATCCGAAGACCACTTCCAGTGTAATTGAGCCTGTACAATTGGCTTCTACACCTGGTATGACGCCTTTAAAGGTCGTTTTGGTAGGTTTAATCCTTGAGGGTCTACGCCCATTTTGCGACCGTATCACGGTAAAGCATGTTCAGTTGCCGCCGCCGGCCCATCGTGACTACTGGTTAGGTGAAATCCATCGGCGATTGGGTCTAAGACCAGTGCGGCGAATCCGCCGTGGCGGATCTTTGGTGGGGTGGTCCTTCGGTCAAAAGTGATCGGGCAGGAGGACCATGGATTGAACTTCGGGCAACTGGCTCCATCGCGTAGACATCCTCGAGTGCACGCTTCCGCTCCCTTTTGGGTATGTGCGTTGCGTATATCATGTTCACCGTCCGCACTCGTGGGGAAACCCTTACATCCTCTATTGTTCGGCGGTTGGGTCTCGTCCTCGTCATCGCTATGCAGCCCCTTGTCATTGTTTTCGGCGATTAACTTGCCTGCCTGCTTGAATACCCAACAGTCCCTGTTGGTGTGGTTAGCTGGCTTTTCGGGGGTGCCGTGTATCTGGCACAAGCGGTCGAGTATTCGGTCCAAATTGGACGGACCCGGAGTAGTTCTTTTGAATGGCTTTTTCCGTTGACCGGGTTTAGAGCCTCTGAATCCGGCATTGACTGCCTATCCTCAATATTGTCGCCGTTGATGTGGCGTTTGTTTTTGTTACGACGCGGCCTGCCATTTCGGTCCTTGAAGTCCGGCCTGCCAGAATTTTTGCTGAGGTTGTTGCTACGTGCTAGCCAGCTGTCCCCACCCGCGCAGAAGCGGGTCATGAGTGATATGAGGGCTGCCATGGATTTCGGCTTTTCCTTTCCTAGGTGTCGGGCAAGCCACTCGTTGCTGATGTTATGCTTGAAGGCCGCGAGGGCCTCCGCATCCGGACAATCGACGATTTGGTTTTTCTTGGTTAAGAACCGTGTCCGTAATTGTTCCGCCGATTCGTCTGGCTGCTGAATTATGTGGCTTAGGTCATCAGCGTCTGGTGGTCGCACATAAGTGCTCTGGAAGTTATCGAGGAATGCGGCTTCCAGGTCGTCCCAACTCCCAACTGACTCTGCTGGCAAGCTGTTGAGCCAATGTCGGGCTGGTCCTTTAAGCTTGAGGGCGAGGTATTTGATGGCGTGAAGATCGTCGCCGCGGGCCATGTGGATGTGAAGGAGATAGTCTTCGATCCAAACCGCGGGGTCTGTTGTACCATCATAGGATTCAATATTGACGGGTTTAAACCCTTCGGGGATTTGATGATCCATTACTTCGTCTGTGAAGCATAGTGGGTGTGCGGCGTCTCTGTACTGGGTGATATCACGACGGAGCTCAAAAGAGCTTTGTCTGTTTTGTTCGGCCCGGCCGGACTTACTATGTCCGGCGCGACGGTTGTAAATCGCCACGCATCGTGGGCCCACGCGATCCATAGATCGATCTTGATTGTCTTGCCTTGTCCTCCAATATATCTCGTAGGTCCCGAGCGTTCCCCTCGTGGCCGTGTGCTTTTTGAGCGATGCCGGTGCACGGTTCTAGTAAAGGGCCTAGAGGCTGTTCGTCATCGCGACCACGGGGTGGTCGGTCAGCCGTATTGTCTCCTGGTGATGCGGGTTCGTAAGCCTCCTCCTCTAATCGGGGGAGCAGCTTGCATTTAGGGTAGCTTTTGGAGGGGTGTTCGAGCTCATGCTCTTGGGCTGCGAGGACTTCAGTCCATCTGTCGGCTAGCAGATCTTGATCAGCTCTAAGCTGTTGCTGCTTTTTCTTGAGGCTGTTCGCCGTGGCCATAAGCCTGCGTCTAAAACGCTCTTGTTCGACGGGATCCTCCGGCACGACGAATTCATCGTCGTCGAGGCTTGCTTCGTCTCCGGAGGGAGGCATATAATCCTCTACCTCTTCTTCGGCCGCTCTCTCGTGAGGGATGGCGTCTCCATCCTCCTGCGCTGGATCTTGCTGGAGTGGATTGTCTTCGGCACTGTCCGGTGTATTGTTATCTTTGGTGCCGGAGTCTTCATTCTTGCTTTGGCGGGATTTAGAGCGGCGCCGCTGACGCCGGCGCTTGGGCTGTTTCTTGGAGGGGTCATCCTCCGTTGTTCCATCGTCGTTCCCATCTTTTGGGATGTCCACCATGTATATGTCGTATGACGAGGTGGCCTTCCAGTGCCCGATAGGCGCTGGTTCTTGTTCGTCTCCGGCATCATCGTCCATACCGTCTATGTCCTCGGAGTCGTAGTCTAGCATGTCGGTTAGATCGTCGACAGCGGCTACAAAGTGGGTGGTGGGTGGGCTTTGAATTTCTTCGTTGTCCGCATCCCAACCGTCCTGACCGCAGTCCGGCCAGGGCTCTCCTGATAACGAGAGGTACTTTAGTGAATTCAGGATGTCGCCAAAGGGCGAGTGCTGAAAGATGTCCGCGGCCGTGAACTCCATAACGGGCGCCCAATCGGATTCGATTGGCAAGGGCGCGGAGGGTTCGGAGTCTTCGCAAAGGACATGGATGGAGTTCGGCTCGATCACCGTAGAGATTAAAGCCCCCGAGGCGGTGTCCAACCACTCGTCCTCGATCGGGGAATCCGGCTCCAGATTAAGGGTCGGAGTGGTTTCTGGTGCGGCCTCCGTGGCAATCGCTCGCCGCAGAGCTAGATCATGCCCATCGAGACAAGGCGGCGCTTTGGCTGCGGCTCGAATCCGTCAAGATCAAGTCTCCGTGGATATCGGCCGTATAGTTTAGACTTCCAAGTCGACTGACGGCCAGGGGCGAAGCTTCGATCTTCTCGGATGGCTGCTTAATTGGCCCAGATGCAAAGCCGCGAACACGAAGATCTTTCCGGGAGAAAAGTCTCACCGGACCGTCGTTGTTGATGACCGAAGAAGCCATCGAGCCTATCGGTGACGCATACGTAGGAACTCTCAATGAAAGCACCAATGTCGATTGTCAAAACCGGCGGATCTTGGGTAGGGGGTCCCGAACTGTGCGTCTAGGCGGATGGTAACAGGAGACAAGGGACACGATGTTTTACCCAGGTTCGGGCCCTCTTGATGGAGGTAAAACCCTCACGCCCCGCTTGATTAATATTGATGATGTGTGTTACAAGAGTGGATCTACCACGAGATCAAAGAGGCTAAACCCTAGAAGCTAGCCTATGGTATGATTGTTGTTCGTCCTATGGACTAAAGCCCTCCGGTTTATATAGACACCAGATAGGGTTAGGGTTACACAGAGTCGGTTACAATGGTAGGAGATCTACATATCCGTATCGCCAAGCTTGCCTTCCACGCCAAGGAAAGTCCCATCCGGACACGGGACGAAGTCTTCAATCTTGTATCTTCATAGTCTTGGAGTCCGGCCGATGACGATAGTTCGGCTATCCGGACACCCCCTAGTCCGGAACTCCCTCAGCGACATAACCCGCAATGTGCAGGATGGAGGCTGGAGTAAAGTTGTGCAGCTAGAGGCCATAATATTCCAGAAGCCCTCAGAGGAATGGATGAATTGGAAATCCGACGCCCCTTAGCAGATAGGGGACAAAGCACACTCGCTCCCCCACGGATGGATTGGGGAAATCCACCGCCTGGGTTTTGCCGTTGAAGGAAGCCAACCCTGCTCGAATAGGGACCAGATCCGCAGGAGGGAGAAACCCCTGCGTTTGCAGCTTCACCAACTAACTGTGGGATATGGAGCACTTCTCCCACTCGCCCCTCTCTGGGCCGCGGGAGTGGGAGGAGGAGCTGGGAGCGTTAGCAATGTTGGATTGCTCTTCCATGGCAATCTCTGAGGTTTTTTCCGTCTGGTGCCGAATGGATCTGAGATCCAATCTCCTTATAGAAGCTCTTTCTCGCATGGTTGGCGTGTTATGTGCAAAAAACACCCCGACCTCCGGCATTCGCTTCACACGTGGAAGCAAAAATTATTGATGCACAGAACCCGAGGGGTCCGATATTAAATGAAAGGCCGAATACATCACTTTGAAGTCATCAGGAGAGGAACCAGCCTTGCAATGCCAAAGATAATCTGTACGCGAACACCTCGTCATTGAAGATTGGTTCGGGGGCTACTGAGGGAGTCTTGGACTAAGGTGTCCTTGGGCGTCCGACCTGTTAGCCATGGGCCGGACTGATGGGCTGTGAAGATACAAAGACTGAAGACTGCACCCGTGTCCAGATGGGACTCTCCTTGGCATGGAAGTAAAGCTTGGGGACCAAATATGTAGTTTCCCTTCTTTGTAATAGACCTTGTGTAACCCTAGATCCTCCTGGTATCTATATAAACCGGAGGACTTAGTCCGGAGGGAGAGATACTCATTACCATAGTCATACAGGCTAGGCTTTTAGGGTCTAGCCATTACGATCTTGTGGTAGATCAACTCTTGTAAAACTGATATTCATCAAGATCAATCAAGTAGGAAGTAGGGTATTACCTCCATAGAGAGGGCCCGAACCTGGGTAAACATTGTGTCCCCTGTCTCCTGTCGGCCTTAGACGCACAGTTCAGGACCCCCTACCCGACATCCGCCGGTTTTGACACCGACACCTACCCCCTAGGCGCGCCCTCCACCCTCGTGGGCCCCTCGTGGCTCCACCGACCCACTTCTTCCTCCTATATATACCTACGTACCCCGAAACCATCCAGGAGCACCATGAAACCCTATTTCCACCGTCGCAACCTTCTGTACCCGTGAGATCCCATCTTGGGGCCTTTTCTAGCGCTCTGCCGGAGGGGGCATCAGATCACGGAGGGCTTCTACATCAACACCATAGCCTCTCCGATGATGTGTGAGTAGTTTACCTCAGACCTTCGGGTCCATAGTTATTAGCTAGATGGGTTCTTCTGTCTCTTTGGATCTCAATACAAAGTTCTCCTCGATCTTCTTGGAGATCTATTTGATGTAACTCTTTTTGTGGTGTGTTTGTCGAGATCCGGTGAATTGTGGGTTTATGATCAAGAGTATCTATGAACAATATTTGAATCTTCTCTGCATTCTTTTATGTATGATTGGTTATCTTGGCAAGTCTCTTCGAATTATCAGTTTGGTTTGGCCTACTAGATTGATCTTTCTTGCAATGGGAGAAGTGCTTTGCTTTGGGTTCAATCATGCGGTGCTCGATCCCAGTGATAGTAGGGGAAATCACCCGTATTGTATTGTTGCCATCGAGGATAAAAAGAGGTTTATATCATATTGCTTGGCTTTATCCCTCTACATCATGTCATCTTGCCTAGTGCGTTACTCTGTTCTTATGAACTTAATACTCTAGATGCATACTAGATAGCGGTCAATGTGTGGAGTAATAGTAGTAGATGCAGGCAGGAGTCGGTCTACTTGTCACGGCCGTGATGCCTATATACATGATCATGCGTAGATATTCTCATAATTATGCACTTTTCTATCAATTGCTCGACAGTAATTTTTTCACCCACCGTAATACTTATGCTATCTTGAGAGAAGTCACTAGTGAAAGAGATGGCCCCCGGGTCTATTTTCCATCATATTAATCTCCCGTCAACTAGCTATTTCTACCTCCGTTTATTTTGCTTTATTTACTTTTAGTCTTTATCATAAAAATACCAAAAATATTATCTTATCATATCTACCAGATCTCACTTTTGCAAGTGGCCGTGAAGGGATTGACAACCCCTTTACCGTGTTGGTTGCAAGTTTCTTATTTGTTTGTGTAGGTACGAGGGACTTGCGTGTAGCCTCCTACTGGATTGATACCTTGGTTCTCAAAAACTGAGGGAAATACTTATGCTACTTTGCTACATCACCCTTTCCTCTTCAAGGGAAAACCAACGCATGCTCAAGAGGTAGCAGTCCCATGCAATATTTTTGAATTGTGATTTATTCCTTTTCTTGCCTTTCTGAGGAATAAAATCCAAATGCATAGCTAGCCATGTCCTAAATTCATGAGAATTGGTGGAGTTGACATTTATGCCTAATCCAAGCTCTGTCCAATATATTGGCCACAATTAAATAAGGAAAATTGCATTTTCTTATTTTATACCAATATTCCAATCCTGCCATTTTCTAAAGGAACTTCTCTTTTTATAGCAGGGAAAATTCCCATGTAAATTGTGGAGCTTGTCCTTGCTATATATTCACTAGTTCCATCCTAATCTTATGATTCTATAGTTCAAAATTTGGCACATGATCCAATGCAAGTTTCTGCCTTCTCTGAAATTTTGCAAAGGAAGTGCTTTATTCCTAATTCCAATTGAGCTGCAATTTAGTAGGGTGATTAACATGGACAAATAACCCATGGATACCAAAGATGAGCTCAATCCCTTCCTCCTACCTCCCTGTGCAATTTTTCAAAGTTTCTGACCAGATTGCAACTTGGTGAAGGAAGTACCTTCATAGAGTTTCCAAATGGGATGAAAGTTTGCCATCTTCTCTAGTATCTCAAATCATTAGCCTCCACCTAAATTCAGTTCATTTCATTGAACTATGTGAGCCTAGGAGAAATTCTTGTTTTCTGCCCGAATTTTCAGTTTGTGAAGCAAGTGTATTTTATCTTGCTCCATTATAGCTAAAAATATTCCCATGCCTTATCTTATCCATATTATCTAGCTCCAACAAATTTTGGCTCCTTTTAGTTGGCCATTTGCCTAGGATTTTTCCCAATTTTCTGGACAGAGGAGATGCTTGTGAAACAAGTACCACTTTGGAAGCTCCAAATGGTTTGACACTTCTACAACATCTCTGTATGTCCAAATAACCTTGCCATGATCATTTTCAGCTCAATCCATCACTCCTAGTGAGTGCTTCTTCATCATTTGATTTCTGGACATAATTTGGTAGTAGCACAATAGCTATGTTAAATACTTGTCCAAATGACCTCAAACTTAGCAGGACCATAGTTCTTACTAGCCTACGGCTCCTAGACATCAAGATTACCTTTTAACTCTCTGGTTTTATCTCTAGAGTGTGGCCAAGTTTGCAACAGCAAACTTGTGCAACTTAGTTTACTCAGCTCCCTTTGTGTTTGCCCGTTTATTTACGGTAGTAATACTCTACCTTGGATGGACTACGCTGTAGACATGGTTTGGCCTGGAGTAGAATGCCAGAGTGCGTGTTGTCGGTGGTGACCATGGGCAATGCCAGCCCAAAACGGTGGTCTAGACACTGTTCTCGTCGGCAGCGCTACCCCGATCGGTTCTCGCCTCGCCATTAATGTCGTACAGTTCTCCCTCAACGTCCTCTTCCCGCTGGACCACTTGCCCCCTCCGTTTTCTTCTCCCACGAGCCGTGCCAACGACCGAGCAGTGCGTGCCCGTGAGCTCGTCTTCTTCCCCGCCCCTGTACTCTTCCTCCTTTCGTCTCCGAGCGTTGCTCGTCTCCATGAGCCTCTGCGCCGCGTCTCCTTCCTCCTCGTTGCCTTCCCCCCGCTTCCCATGAGCTTTGGCCGCGCCTGCCGACACTGCGCCCATCGCCGGTGCATGGACACGTCGCCTGCCGCGTGCCACCTCCTCCCCTCCCCTTCGAGCCCACCCCGCAGCTATTTAAGCATGTCCCAAGCGTCCTCGCAGTCCACAACCCCCTCCCCGAGCCTCTCCCCGAGCCCAGGGCCCCTCTCTGACCCCCACCATCGCCATGGTCGCTGCCTCGGGCTCTGCTCAATTCCGGCGATGCCGCGCTCCTCTCGCCGTTCCTTCACCACCACTTCAAACCCCAGGGTCCGGCGAGTCTTCCCGTAGCCTCAGCCCCTCCTCCGCAACATCGTAGCTCCATTCTATCCGGTGACCGAAGCCCCTCCCCGCCGTGGGCGATGCTGCTCCAAATCCCGAGCTCCTTGCTGGCAACGGAGACTACCTCTGGATGCGCCTCTCCCTCCTGCGCATCTGGGTAGGTCGCCCGTCCAGAATGGTGGCCGGAGTCGATGACAATCGCCGTCGAGGAGATCCCCTGCCTCGGCTTGTCGCCCGTCCACGAACGTCTTCTGTTGTCCGAAAGCGTATTCTAGTGCTTCTTTAGATCAAAACGCGTTTTCACTGATCTGAAGGCGTATTTCTTAGAAAACGCTTTCTGTTTTTCAGCCCCGCTCGCCGAAAGGGTTAAATTGTGAACGCTCACTGTTTAAGTCAGTTTTATGCCCAAAAAGTGCACGACCACAACTTTTTAACCGTAACTCCGGATGAGGTGATTCGAACCCTCACGTTCTCTGTTCGTCGAGCTCTTTCCGTTGGTATCATTTTAATTATGTTTTCACACAATGAAATGACCATTTTGCCCTTGCCCGTAAACAGCCCCCTTCGAGAGAGAACTATTTCCGGCAAATCTTTCCGCGATCGTTCCGCACTTTTTCCCAGAGTATTTGTCGGCCCCCAAGCAAGTCAACCTCTTATCATGAGCCCCGAACTTGCATGTTGACTTTGCTTGCACCTCGTGTGTGTGTGTTTAGTTTTAGTAGTTTCTTGTCTGTTCCGTCGGCTATTATTTCGGTCGTGCTATATGTTTTTGCTATCTGCTTTCATAATTTGACATGCTAGATGGATGCTGCTACTAATTATATCATGCCTCTGTCTAGTTTAGTTTCATGTTAGTAGTATCGATGTTATGATAATTTTGTTGCACTAGTCAGATTGGCTGGTACTTGGTATTGCCATGTTTTACATGCTATCACTGTTCACTTGAAAAGATTGATGTTTCGTTACCGCATCTGTATGTTGCATGCTAGCTGTTGCATTCATATTAAAAATGCTTACATGATGATTGATGATGGAGAAGTTAATAATATGACTTCATAACGAACCTCCTCCGTCGTCGATGGGATCGAGTCATAGTGCCACCAAATCGAACCTTTTTCCAGTGCAGCCACATTTGCTTGTTATGGGCAGGACCTAGCTGGGTCTATTGTCATGCCTCTCGCCAGTGCCTCCAACGAGGGAAGGTTATGGGCGTGCGCTACCCCGATCAGGTAGGCAGACATAAGCCGTGTGTGCCCGTAGTTGGAAGATAAGCGCTTTTGTCCTTGTTTGGGACCATTTTTGTTTTGCCACGACTGTGGCCGTTGGTGTCTTTGGTAGGCACGGGGCCACCCAGGACTGAACCCCGGGGGGGGGGGGGGGGTGTTGGTCGGAGTGGCCGGGAGAGTGTCATGGTAGTAGGACGGCTTTGTCGGAATGTCGTTGGTCCACCCGAATGGGAGTGCGAGGCCATGGATTATGTGGTGTGGGTACAGTGTGCTACCTCTGCAGAGTGTTTATTAAGTCTATCAGTAGGTCACACTATGAGATCTTGGTCGAAATGGAGGATAAACCTGGAATAACTAAGATGATGAATAATCGGTAACAAATAATGTGGTGACTTGGACTATGAGATAGTCGTGAGAAGTCACGGTAATGTGTTAATATGGTCACGAGACGAGGTCTCGGTGAGTGTTGAACCAAGTGTGGTTCCGTTTGTGATCCATGAGTGATCACCGTTTGGTTACAAGGTAAACCATTGAACCGAGTATGGTTCCGTTTGTGATCCGTCATGATCATCGTTTGGTTACAAGGTAACGCGTTGAACCGAGTATGGTTCCGTTTGTGGTCCATGAATGATCACCGTTCGGTTGCGAGGCAACCCGTTGGTAAGAAAGTCTGAGGGACTCAGTGCGCAAGTTTGGTTGCATTGCATGAGTAATATGTTGTTATTTTCATTTAAAGAACCATGGTAGAACAGAAGATGGTTGCATAAAGTTAACATGTTATGTCTGCATTGGATATGACTGGTAGTTTATTTTCAGCATAGTTTAATGATGCCATGCCATGTCTTGATTGAACTTATGCCATGCTTTGATATGCCATGTTATGGTTAAGATGTGATGCTATGTTTTGTGTTCCCATACTAGAAGTAAGATTGATATGCCATGTTGTTGCCATGCTAGTAGATGCCATGATGTTGTTCATGCTTATTTTGATCCATGTCTCCAGTTAATATCATGCCATGTTTAGCTTCTCCTATGAGATAGGTTGTTGCAGACGCTTGGTTCTTGCTTTGTCATATGTTTGTTTGGATGCTATGTGTTTGGTTGTCTTGCAAGTACATTCAATGTACTGACCTGACGTGTCATGCCAGTTTTGTAGGTCATGCCCAAACTGTTCGCTTGTTCCGTCGTGCTAGGCCGTAATCTTGCCAGTCCTGTGAGTTGTGGAGCCCAGCCAGAGTTGTTATGCTGCCAAACCAAGACTTTCGCCGCCATTTAACTAGCCTTAGGGCTATGCCAGATAATTGTATTCATCAATGATGTAATCATATACACATGTATTTGATGAATATTATTGTACCGGGAATGCTGTATCATGGACCTGTCGTGCGTCAGGTGTTATCCTGGGCTGCCGTGCGAAGGCCCCCTGCTCCATGCAAATCGGGGTGCCACAGGAGACGGTATCAGAGTAGCCAGGATGGCATAGTTTATCCTAGCATTAGATCACTACTACCATCAACCCGTAATGACCCTAAGGGATTTGACCCATCCCTGGCATCCGACATGGCCACTGTTAATCAGCAGGTGGCGCAGTCGGGACCAACACGTCCTCACCCCGCTATCCCCGCCTAGTTATTCGTAGAATGAATCACAACCGTATCCTTTCTGGTCGGCCACACCGTTCACCCTTCGCCATTAAGGGAAAGGGGCCACACCATGCGGCCATGTCCCGCATAGCTGCCTATAAAATCCCATTTCCGCTAGCCGTATCGCTCACTCCTCAGTCAGCCATGTCCCTGCAGAGAAGCCTAGCTAGTAACACCCCAGCCATGACTCGCGCTCTCAAAGCTCCCAAGTTTTACACTCGCACCTTTGTCGTCAACCATGCAGGCTTTCCACCTCTTCTTACTGAGATGCTCACCAAAATCTTTGGCTGTAATGCTAGCCCAGGTTACCTGGTGTTCCAATTGGCGCCCGTCCCTCACCTTCACCGCTATGATGCAAGAGTGCAAACTGCCCAGGTCTCGCATTAGATGGTCAGCCATTGGTTTCTCAGAGCAGAGCCATGCCCACTACTGATTTGGCCATTCAGGCCGCTGCTGTGGAGCATATCCTATACCTCCGAACCAAGTTCCTGCAAATGGCAGAGAGGCGAGAGTTCTGCTTTTTCCCCGTTGTGACATAAGCAGGAATTCAGCCTCCTACCAATGTTCCTGGAGATGACCCAGCAATCGCTCGCCTGGTGCAATATATCACTGCCTAGGGGATGATGTTTACCAAGATGCTTGCCGAGTTTAGAACTATAGACAACAATGCGTTACGAGTTGTCACGAAAGCTTATCGTGAGGCTTGTAAATTTGCATCCCAAGCCGTTCACCCAACGCCAGCCGAACCAGTGCTACCCTCTCAGCCTGTGTTGTGGCCTAAGCCGAACATCGTCACTCTCGACAAGGCTCTTTACTGAATCCACCAACAGCATTTGCTTGGATCAATTTCAGCCACACCCCCAGCAGTCGAACCCCAACCCATAGTAGTGTCGGGCAATGAAGATGGAGATTGGCTCAGTCTTTGTCCTCCCAAAGAGCCCCAGCAAGGCTAGACCTCTGCATGACCTCGGCCACGCAGTGAGGTGATTCTGCGAGTAGGTCAGTCAGTCTGTTCATCCTCGATATGAGGATAGAACTATGTATCCCGGAACGAGTCATTTATTTTAGCACGTAGCGCATTCGTGCTTTGTTGTATGTTTGTACTATTGTAGCCCGTATGCTGTGTTTCTTTGTATGCTTCCTTGCTTTTCTGGTTATGTTTTTCCTTGTCTCTCTGTCAAGCAGAAATATTTGACAGGATTGACACTGTGTTGTTAACAAGATTTTAATCAGTACGACACATACACTAAAACAACATTGACTCGTCCCGAGTCTTCAATAAAATGTGTGCTGGTGTAGGTATATGTATAACAGGATTGCATATACCCACTAGCATTAAAACACTTCAGTACGATTTGTCAGGTGTGCTTTTTCCTTTTAGCATGTTTATTGCCTCTGTCTATTTGCTTGTTTGGATTGTACTGCATACTACACACATACCCGGTTCACCCACGAGTACATTCGGACAGTACTCGGGGGAATGCAAAGTCACATATCCCTCTCTATCTGTGCATACCCCGTGTGCTGGATTTCTAGATCCGGAGCCTCGCAGAGGCATTTCCGTCTGGCAATTCCTCCTCTCTAAATCTTTTTCCCGATTTCATTTCCGGATGAACACTGCCAACTTTATTTCACTCGATCCAGCACAAATTTAACCCTGAGGTTTTTTTTCCGGAGTGGTTATCCTTCCATTTGTGTTGTAACCCTAGGAATCTCGAGGACGAGATTCTTTTTAAGGGGGGACGAGTTGTAACAACCCCAAAATTGGGTTATCAAGTTTTGTGCTATTATTCCTTCCAGGCAATCATTTTTGAAATTTTTCTCCTGAGTTTGCTGGATGACTCTGAGAATTCTTGTCATTTCCAACCTTTCAAAATCCTGCTCATGTCTTTGTCAGTGGGAAAGACCTCATTTGCATCATCTCAAACCCTCTCAAACCCTAATTCCAAACTTTTGGGGTTTGAATATGGCCTTTGTGATTCCAAAGGAGCCATTATTTTCCTTGATCTGTTGATCATCTCAATTGTTCCCAAAGACCCTTCTACCTTTCTGAACCCTGGATATGCCAAAATATTGCTAAGTCCAGTGCAATATTTTTGAATTGTGATTTATTCTTTTTCTTTCCTTTCTGAGGAATAAAATCCAAAGGCATAGCTAGCCATCTCCTAAATTCATGAGAATTTGTGGAGTTGACATTTATGCCTAATCCAAGCTCTGTCAAATATATTGGCCATAATTAAATAAGGAAAATTGCCTTTTTCTTATTTTATGCCAATATTCCAATCCTGCCATTTTCTAAAGGAACTACTATTTTTATAGCAGGTAAAATTACCACATAAATTGTGTAGCTTGTCCTTGCTATATATTCACTAGTTCCATCCTAATCTTATGATTCTACAGTTCAAAATTTGGCACATGATCCAATGCAAGTTTCTGCCTTCTCTGAAATTTTGCAAAGGAAGTGCTTTATTCCTAATTCCAATTGAGCTACAATATTCCAGGGTGATTAACATGGATAAATAACCCATGGATTCAAAGACGAGCTCAATCCCTTCCTTCTACCTCCATGTGCAATTTTTTTAAGTTTCTGACCAGATTGCAACTTGGTGAAGGAAGTACCTTCATAGACTTTCCAAATGGGATGAAAGTTTGCCATCTTCTCTAGTATCTCAAATCATTAGCCTCCACCTAAATTCAGTTCATTTCTTTGAACTATGTGAGCCTAGGAGCAATTCTTGTTTTTTGCCCAAATTTTTAGTTTGTGAAGCAAGTGTATTTTATCTTGCTCTATTATAGATAAAAATATTCCCAGGCCTTCTCCTATCCATATTATCCAGCTCCAACAAATTTTGGCTCCTTTCAATTAGCCATTTGCCCTGAGGATTTTTCCCAATTTTCTGGACAGAGGAGATGCTTGTGAAACAAGTACCACTTTGGAAGCTCCAAATGGTTTGAAACATTTACAATATCTCTGTATGTCTAAATAACCTTGCCATGATCATTTTCAGCTCAATCCATCACTCCTAGTGAGTGCTTCTTCCTCATTTGATTTCTGGACATAATTTTGCAGTAGCACTGCAACTATGTTAAATACTTGTCCAAATGACCTCAAACTTAGCAGGACCATAGTTCTTACTAGCCTACGCCTCCCAGACATCAAGTTTACCTTTTAACCTCTCTGGTTTTATCTCTAGAGTGTGGCCAAGTTTGCAACAACAAACTTGTGCAGCTTAGTTTACTCAGCTCCCTTTGTCTTTGCCCGTTCATTTACCGTAGTAATTGATACGTCTACAATGTATCTATTATTTTTTATTGTTCCATGCTATTATATTATCCTTTTAGGATGTTTACATGCATTTATATGCTATTTTCTATCATTTTTGGGACTAACCTATTAATCCAGAGCCTAGTGCGAGTTTCTATTTTTTCCTTGTTTTTGAGTTTCGCAGAAAAGGAAAACCAAATAGAATGAAACCTTCGGGAGAGTTATTTTAGGAACGGAAGCAATCCAGGAGACTTGGAGTAGACGTTAGGGAAGCTTCGAGGAAGCCACGACGCAGGGAGGAGCGCCCTACCCCCTGGGCGCGGCCCCACCCTCGTGGGCCCCTCGTGGCTCCCCTGACCGACTTCTTTCGCCTATATATATGCATATGCCCTAAAAACATCGAGGAGGAGAATAGATCGGGAGTTCCGCCGCAGCAAGCCTCTGTAGCCACCAAAACCAATCGGGACCCTGTTCCGGCACCCTGCTGGAGGGGACCGGTGGCCATCTTCATCATCCCGGTGCTCTCCATGACGAGGAGGGAGTAGTTCACCCTCGGGGCTGAGGGTATGTACCAGTAGCTATGTGTTTGATCTCTCTCTCGTGTTCTTGAGGTGATACGATCTTGATGTATCGTGAGCTTTGCTATTATAGTTGGATCTTATGATGTTTCTCCCCCTCTACTCTCTTGTAATGGATTGAGTTTTCCCTTTGAAGTTAACTTATCGGATTGAGTCTTTAAGGATCTGAGAACACTTGATGTATGTCTTGCATGTGCTTATCTGTGGTGACAATGGGATATCACGTGATCTACTTGATGCATGTTTTGGTGATCAACTTGCGGGTTCCGTGACCTCGTGAACTTATGCATAGGGGTTGGCGCACGTTTTCGTCTTGACTCTCCGGTAGAAACTTTGGGGCACTCTTTGAAGTACTTTGTGTTGGTTTGAATAGATGAATCTGAGATTGTGTGATGCATATCGTATAATCATACCCATGGATACTTGAGGTGACATTGGAGTATCTAGGTGACATTAGGGTTTTGGTTGATTTGTGTCTTAGGTGTTATTCTAGTATGAACTCTATGATAGATAGAACAGAAAGAATAGCTATGATGTCTACTACGCAACCTTCTTCTTATAGACGTTGTTGGGCCTCCAAATGCAGAGGTTTGTAGGACAGTAGCAAATTTCTCTCAAGTGGATGACCTAAGGTTTATCAATCCGTGGGAGACGTAGGATGAAGATGGTCTCTCTCCAACAACCCTGCAACCAAATAACAAAGAGTGTCTTGTGTCCCCAACACACCCAATACAATGGTAAATTGTATAGGTGCACTAGTTCGGCGAAGAGATGCTGATACAAGTTCAACATGGATGGTAGAGATAGGTTTTTGTAATCTGAAAATCTAAAAACAGCAAGGTAATAATGATAAAAGTGAGCACAAACGGTATCGCAATGCATTGAAACATGGCCTAGGGTTCATACTTTCACTAGTGCAAGTTCTCTCAACAATAATAACATAACTGGATCATATAACTATCCCTCAACATGCAACAAAGAGTCACTCCGAAGTCACTAATAGCGGAGAACAAACGAAGAGATTATGGTAGGGTACAAAACCACCTCAAAGTTATCCTTTCTGATTGATCTATTCAAGAGGCCGTAGTAAAATAATACGAAGCTAATCTTCAAGTTCGATCTATCATAGATTTCGTACTAGAATAACACCTTAAGACACAAATCAATCAAAACCTAATGTCACCTAGATACTCCAATATCACCTCAAGTATCTGTGGGTATGATTTTAGGATATGCATCACACAATCTCAGATTCATCTATTCAACCAACACATAGAACTTCAAAGAGTGCCCCAAAGTTTCTACCGGAGAGTCAAGACGAAAACATGTGCCAACCCCTATGCATAAGTTCACGAGCGGAACCCGCAAGTTGATCACCAAAACATACATCAAGTAGATCACGTAATATCCCATTGTCACCATAGATAAGCACATGCAAGACATACATCAAGTGTTCTCAAATCCTTAAAGACTCAATCCAATAAGATAACTTCAAAGGGAAAACTCAATCCATTACAAGAGAGTAGACGGGAGAAACATCATAAGATCCAACTATAATAGCAAAGCTCGTGATACATCAAGATCGTACCACCTCAAGAACAAGACAGAGAGATCAAACACATAGCTACTGGTACATACCCTTAGCCTCGAGGGTGAACTACTCCCTCCTCGTCATGGAGAGCGTTGGGATGATGAAGATGGCCACCGGTGAGGATTCCCCCTCCGTGGCGCTTGAACGAGGTCCCATTGGTTTTGAGTGGCTATAGAGGCTTGCGGTGGAACTCCCGATCTATTCGATATATATATATATATATATATATATATATATATATATATATATATATATATATAAGAAGTCGGTAAGGGAGCCACGAGGGGCCACGAGGGTGGGGCGCGCCAAGGGGCAGGCGCCTCCTGCCTCGTGGCCACCTCAAGCTTCCCCGACGTCTAGTCCATGTCTCTGGATTGCTTCCTTTCCAAGAATAACTCTCCGAAGGTTTCATTCCGTTTGGACTTCGTTTGCTATTCATTTTCTTCGAAACACTGAAATAGGCAAGAAAACAACAATTTGGGCTGGGCCTCCGGTTAATATGTTAGTCCAAAAATAATATAAAAGTGTATAATAAAGCACATAAACATCCAAAACGGGTAATATAATAGAATGGAACAATAAAAAATTATAGATACGTTGGAGAAGTATCAAGCATCCCCAACCTTAATTCCTGCTCTCGTCCTCGAGTAGGTAAATGATAAAATTAGAATTTTTGATGTGGAATGCTACCTAACATATTTATCAAAGTTATCTTCTTTATTGTGACAAGAATATTCAGATCCATAAGATTCAAAACAAAAGTTTAATATTGACATGAAAACAATAATACTTCAAGCATACTAACAAAGCAATCATGTCTTCTCAAAATAACATGGCCAAAGAAAGTTATCCCTACAAAATCATATAGTCTGGCTATGCTCTATCTTCACCACACAAAGTATTTAAATCATGCACAACCCCGATGACAAGCCAAGCAATTGTTTCATACTTTTGATGTTCTCAAACTTTTTCGATCTTCACACAATATATGAGCGTGAGCCATGGACATAGCACTATAGGTGGAACAGAATGGTGGTTGTGGAGAAGGCAAAAAGGAGAAGATAGTCTCACATCAACTAGGCGTATCAACGGGCTATGGAGATGCCATAAATAGATATCAATGTGAGTGAGTAGGGATTGCCATGCAATGGATGCACTAGAGCTGTAAGTGTATGAAAGCTCAACAAAAGAAACTAAGTGGGTGTGCATCCAACTCGCTTGCTCATGAAGACCTAGGGCATTTTGAGGAAGCCATCATTGGAATATACAAGCCAAGTTCTATAATGAAAGATTCCCACTAGTATATGAAAGTGACAACATAGGAGACTCTCTATCATGAAGATCATGGTGCTATTTTGAAGCACAAGTGTGGTAAAAGGATAGTAGCATTGCCCCTTCTCTCTTTTTCTCTCATTTTTTTGTTTTTTTTGGGCCTTCTTTTTTTATGGCCTCCTTTTTCTCCTTTTTTTATTTGGCCTTCTTTGGCCTCTTTATTTTCTTTTATTTTTTTGACCATGAAACAGTAGGGTAAAACCCTACTGTGTGTCATTTTCATTATAAGGAATAAAAGTGCATAGTACAATGGTTGTTGGGAGTGCAACCAGAGTGGAAAGGTTTACAGAAAAGAAAAGATAAGATAAAATACAGAATTATTCAAAAGTTGTCTATCCAGGATGACATGCCATCCTTAAGGCTAGGTTTGGCTCTCAACATGGTGAGCTTGAAAGTAGTGATGAAATCAAACTTACATGATGTGATGGAGCATGGTATATTTTCAAATATCAGTCCATTTCTCTGATTCCATAAACTCCAGCATCCCACAATCACAATCTCCATGAAGAAAGGTAGGTTGTATCTCAGCTTGCCATCAGAAATCATATCATGAATGTATAAATCAGTGTTCCATTCAATACCAATATTCCACCAGAAATTTTGGCTGAATGTGCATGAGAATAGTAGATGGGTTCTGTCCTCCATATCTTCATCATTACATAAAACACAAGAAGTGGAATCCAAGTGAAATGATTTCCTTGTAAGCATCTCACATGTGTTAATTCTATCATTTAGCATCAACGAGCAGAAGAACTTATGTCTGGGGAGGCAGCAGGATTTCCAGATCCACTTAATGGGTTCAGCAGTGTTATATCGTCCCATAAGAAAGTTGTAAATCTTCTTAGTCATGTGAGTACTGTTACCCCATTGGAAAATCCACTTATCATTGTCATTGTGTTCCCTAATATTTTTAAGTTGATCTGACAAGCTGTGAAGCTGTTGGTGTGCAATAATTGACAGAGGAAGCTGGAATAAATCATATATGTTTTCCATATTTTTGGCTGTCATAATGGAAATTTGTTCCTGGAGGGCGAAAGAGTACAGCTCAGGGAATTTAAGTTTCATGATATTGCCATCCCAGTTATCATTCCATAGCGTGGCAGTATTGCCAGATTTGACTTGACACGTAGTCATAGATTTAAATAGGTCTAAGAATTTGAGACAATCTTTCCACCAGAATGATCCTTTCTTGTTACCAGGGAGTGGAACTGCATTAGAATCATAGTAGGCATTCTAGATCAGTTTAACCCAGGGGATATCAGCCTTGTTGAAGAACTTATACATGTCCTTAATAAGGAGAGCTTGATTTCGTATTCTGAGGTTGAGCACTCCCAAACCTCCTTTGTCTTTGGGTTTACATATCATTTCCCAGCTGGCAAGGCACTTTCCTTTTTTGTTAATGTCATTGCCATACCATAAGAAGTTCCTGCTAGATTTATCTACATGATCCAGGATGGTGTAGTGTACTTTAAGAGAGCACATAGCAAATATGGGCATGGAAGCAACAACTGAGTTAACATAGGTTAGCCTACCAGAATGGTTCATAAATCTGGCAACCCCAGACAGCCTCTTGTTAATTTTTGAGATAACAGGGATAAGATCATGAAAACAGATAGCCAAGGGGGAGTCCAAGATATGTGAAAGGTAGACTTTCAACTTTACATCCAAATGAGTTAGCCAAGTCAGAGACAGTCTGCTGGTCAATATTGATGGGGGTCATGGAAGATTTGTTGTAGTTCACAAAAAGTCCAGTTGAGAGGCTGAAGAGGTTTAATAGGTATTTGAGATGAATAATTTGGTCAGCATTAGCTGGCATTATCATAAGAGTGTCATCAGCATACTGAATGATCGGATAATCTTGTCCATAAGCATGATTTATAGGAAGAGATAATTCCCCATTTGCCCAAGTAGCATTAATTACAGATTGTAAGAGGTCAGCTGCTAAAACAAATAGAAGGGGAGAATATGGATTTCCTTGTCTGACTCCTCTTTTACACATCATTTTTTTCCCACAACTCCATTGAGTAATACAGCAGTAGAAGCAGAATTAAGAATGTTGGATACCCAATTGATCCACCTTGGTCCAAAACCTTTGGCTTTAAGCATGGCAATAATGGCCTTGTATTCAGTCTTATCAAAAGCCTTTTCAAAATCAAGTTTGAGAATGATAATGGGTCTTTTTTTTATTGATGGCAGAGATGGAGATATTCAAAAGCATATCCCAAACAGTCTTGTATATTTCTGCCTTTGATGAAGACATATTGGTTTTGATGAATAACAGATGTAATGATATTTTGTGCCTTGTTTGCCAATAGTTTAGTAAAAAAACTTAAGAGGTAGGCTAACCAGAGAAATCGGTCTGAAATCATTCATGCTTTCTGGATTAGCAACTTTTGGGATGAGGGTAATGTAAGCAGTGTTGATACTCTGGATGTCACAATTTCCTTCAAAGAAATCCCAAATCATAGTATAGAAATCTTGTTTTATAATATCCCAGCATTTTTTTAGAAACATACCATTAAACCCATCAGGACCAGGTGCTCTGTCAGCATGGAATTCTTTGGCTACCTTTTCAATTTCATCCACAGTGAATGGAGCATCAAGTGTAGATAAATCATGGTGTTGTATTAATTCATCCAGATTGAATAGCATAGTGGGATTGATGGATCTACCCAGTCTGTCCTTGTATGATTGCCAAATAATTGCAGCCTTGTGGTCATGATTTTGATAAGCAATGCCATCTTCACTGAGAATGGAGGTAATTTAATTTTTCCTGAAACTTTGTGTTGCCATGGCATGGAAGAAGTCAGTATTTTCATCATCTAATCTGACACTTCTCATTTTGAACCTGGACTTCCAATAAATTCTTTTAACCTCTAATAATTTGCTGGTGTGTTTCCTCAGTATTTTCCTGAAGTTGGCATCCATAATAGATAGTTGTCTTTGCTCCTCAATTCCATCCAATAATGTAAGAACATAGTTGCATGCAGCAATGGTGGAGTTTAGCCTGGATAGGTTTTTACTCCATTTTTTAGGCCACGTCTGAGACATTTAAACCTGGCAGAGACATCCTTAGCAGAGTTGTTGAGATGATGATTTCTGTTAAAGCATTGTACCACAGTTTCATAAAAACCATGAAATTCAAACCAATAATTTTTGACTCTAAATATGGAAGATTTGGGTATGTCACTGCCAATTTGGATATGGATAGGAACATGGTATGATGTCACTCTGGCAAGAGGATGAGCCAAGGTGTTGGGGAAAGATATAGTCCAATTAGGAGATGTGAAAATCCAGTCAATCTTTTCTAACAGAGGAAGATCTTGCATATTGGACCATGTAAAGCTCCCGCCTTTGAGAGGGACCTCAACTAAGTCTAGTTGCTGAATCAAGATGTTGAACATTATCATGTTATTTGTATCACCACCAGGTCTGTTTCTGTCCATATTGGAAGCATCAATAGTGCCAACCAATGAAAAAAATCAGCCCTGAATTCATTACTGCATGGACCATACACATTTGTAATATGGAATATATGGCCTGATAAGTTGCAGGTTAGTTTGACAATAATTTGAAAATTAGACTGATCAATCACAGTCCCAGAGAAAAGACTGCCATCCCATATAGTGATGATGCCACCATATAGGCCAGCAGATGGCTGCTCCCTAACTCCCTCGCTCGGTTGACACTTGACTTGTGGACCAATCAGCGCTACAGACGCCAGTTGAGCCAACTGGCGCTCACTGCGCCACGCCAGTGGGCCGGCCCATGAGCAGCAGCACAAAAAGAATTAAATAGCGCGAAGAAACACTCAAATAATGGCTATCGGGAGGAATCGAACCATCGCCATTTAGAAACTCGCGCGGTCGGCTGACCACTTGTGCCACAATGCCTTAATGGTAACTAGATGAATCCCCGCGCGTTGCTGCGGGGCATTTGGATGACAAACAGCTCATGTGAGATATGTTTTTTGCAAAAAAGAAAAAAAAACATGTGAGAAATGCACACTGAGAAAAAAATAAAAGGAAGAGAAAATATTGATTGTATGGTGGTACAGTTTTTCCTTACGTGCATAAAAGGATTAGCCAAAAGACGTTTAGCAAAATGTCTGCTCAAATGAATCTTCTTGGCGTGGTTGAATCAGCAGACTATACAATCATATGCACCCAAATTTTAGAACAATCCCTGTGTATAAGTAAATAGAGTTCAAGAATTAACAACGTTATAAATAAATGTGGTGTAGAGTGGGCTGGAAAATTGTTAATATTCCAAATCTGCGACCACACGTGGGAAATGATATGCTCGATCTGTCTTGATAACCTGCAAAGCTTAGATACTGAAGAAACAATTGAGAACCCACCATATTTGCAACCAAGGTGAAAGCGAGAAGAGCTCAAATTAAAAAGGAGTTGCTTGGATCAATCAAGAAATGTCCTAATCTGAAATAGTTTCTTGGTGTGTAGGTTTGGACAGTTCAATTGGGCATACCTTCGGAGTGCCTAGAACTACTACTCTGAAGTACAGTAGAACATTGGCCAATGATACAGGAAAAGAACAAAGTAAAAAATCACATGGATCACCATTGAAAACCAAACATACAGATAGACAGGTAAACAGAAGCACGCTAGGTATTTGTGACGAAGACATAGCGGAAACAGGAAGAGGAAATGGGGACTGGTAGGACTCGAGGAAGATGAGAAAGACCAGATGTACCACTTCACAGACCAAGACAGCGGCAACAGGAAGAGGAGACGATGACGCGACAGGAAGAGGAGACGATGGCGCGACAGCGGTGGTACTCTGAGCTCAGCGCCCCTGCCGAGAGGTGAGGAAGAGGATGAGAGCCGAAGATGGAGTATGCGAGATGGAAAGAGAAGGGAATCCGTCTGTTTATTTTGATGGATATTGAAGAGGATGAAGCAGAAGGGTTGCCATGGAGATTGGAAAGGCAGGAGCCTGCAATGGGGCAATCCTAATCCTATACATGGAAATAAAAGAACCCTCCCGTGGAGAAGAAAGGAAGACAGGAGGCGATAGGTCTGTGTGGGAAATAAAAGACGCTAGCCTTGGAGAGGAAAGGAAGCGTCTCGACAGAAATCCATTAGAAAATTAAATAGATCGCTATCAAAATTCGTGGGAAAACCTTACGTGGCATCACCAGAATGCAGCAAAAATTATGTAGTGGATAAAAGATTGCTGACATGGCTTAGTGATGATGTGGATAGGCTGCATGTCAAGAGAAATCAAATAGTGGGGATGACCTATTTAGGTATTATAGATATGGCAGGTCAAAGTTGTCTCTTTTTGTTTCCTAGATACAGATAATACCACAATTGCTTTCATCAATTCTTGCACGCAGATCATCCCATCTAGTTTGTGAATTTATTCCTCTTACATTCCAATTAAGTATATTCCATTGTCTATTCATAGTAAAACTGGTTGGAGTAGGGGTCATGAGCAGAGAGTGAGTTAATCATCTCTGAAATTACTGGCAGTTCATGGGACGGGTGGGTTAAGCAAGCTCCAACAACAGACTTCCATTTCAACATGCATAATAGGATATCATTCATAACATAACCATTCAGACACCTTATAAATAAAGTTGATAAGCAAATAAAATTCTTCAAACCATAGTGCCTCACAGTGGAGCATAGCTCCTTACAGGCCAGAAATAAAAGTTCAACATATGAGTAACAAAAGCAATATAAACTGCCAAACATAACTAAGGGCCTATAGCCATAACTGGGCTTGACATTACAAGCCCATCTGCATTTAAAAGCTAACTTATTCATGATCTGCAGCAGAGTTCAAGAGGCTTCCAGAGACCTCCTCAGGAGGTATCTGATACTGCATAGTGGCAATAGCCTGAATGGTAGCGAGTGGGAGTTCTGGTGGGGGAGCTGCCAGTGGGTCCCTGAGCTCAAATTCAAAGTCATCTAATAGGCTTGCAGTTGGTCATCTTCTTGGCTTTATTAGCAGCAGCCTGGTCCTTGAAACCAACATTGAGACCAGCAAGTCGACGGCTGCGACGAAGATCTTGGACGTTCAGCAGGGCATTAACCTTCTTTCTTTTGTTGACAGAAGGTGATATCATCAGTGCAGAACTTGGAGCATCAGAGGGAACAACCATCTGTGGTTGCTGGATAGCAGCAGATATCGCCTGGGCAGGGCTTGGTGCATCAGAGGGAACATTCTCATGTGGTTGCTGGACAGTGGTAAGATCCAGGGGTTCGTGTATAACAGGTTGCACTTCATCAACATAATCAGCAGTGACAACAGTGGATGCAACAGGAGCAGGGAATGCTTCAGTGGTGATAGTCAGCAAACACTTCTTGACAGTGCCATGTTCTTCTTCCACATTGATGATCTGGCATCGAGTACTTAAAACAGTAGCATCTGCAAGCTGCTCCAAGATGGTTGGTGCGGTGGCCATGATTTTTGACACCATGTCTTGAAGCACAACAAAGCAATCAGTGGCCTCAATAGCAGGCTGCAAGGGGGGTTCATGGTGTTCAGGGCTGAGTAGGGGAGTGTGCACCATAGGTTCATCCTCATCAACTGGAGCATGGTGAGCAGCAGGTGCAGCATGGTGGTTATCATCCATGAAATCAGCATCGTGCCAAATACCTCCAAATGGAGCACGAGGCATGGGATGCAGAACACCATCGAGAGGGATGGGATCCTCATCACCGCCCATGGCCCCAAGGAGGTCGGCCTGAAGAATGTAAACGGCACAGGTCCAAGATTGACCGTGGCCAAAATCATCCAGACTCTCACATATAACATGGCTCACAGGAATCTCAAGAAGATCAGGCACACACACTTTGATCATGATACAGGCACGGTTTGATAGATCTCTGTTCCAAACGAGAAATTTACCAAAACCAGCAACAAACTCTCTAACTTTATCAGAGCGCCATGCCTCCAGGGGGAAGTTGACCATCATTATCCAGGCATCATGGGTAAAGGTGCAGTCACGATGATTGATACCTCGGTCATGGCGGAGAACACGGAGGACGGAGTCGCCGACGAAATATGGGTTGTTGGCAATGGAGGTGTCGATGTCGCAGGCGTGGGCGAAGCGAACGAAGGCCGCTCCCATGCCACAGAGTGAGATCTCCACAATGCGGAAACCGCGCTCGTGGTCGAGGAAGTGGCGGATGAGCATGGCGTCCGTCTCAAACTGGGCGGGGTCCGACGGCGGGGCCAGGGACATGATGGCCGAGTCCCCAGATTGAACCAGGGGCTTGCTACGTCTTGAGCTTGCGTTGGTTTTCCCCGAAGAGGAGAGGATGATGCAGCAGAGTAGCGTAAGTATTTCCCTTAGTTTTTGAGAACCAAGGTATCAATCCAGTAGGAGGCCACGCGCAAGTCCCTCGTACCTACACAAAGCAAATAACTCCTCGCAACCAACGCGAATAGGGGTTGTCAATCCCTTCACGGTCACTTACGAGAGTGAGATCTGATAGAGATGATAGATAATATTTTTGGTATTTTTGGTATAAAGATGCAAAGTAAAATAAAAGGCAAAGTAAAATAAAAGGCAAAGTAAAAAAGAAAATCAATAATAAAGCGTAGGAAGATTAATATGATGAAAATAGACCCCGGGGCCATAGATTTCACTAGTGGCTTCTCTCAAGAGCATAAGTATTTTACGGTGGGTGAACGAATTACTGTTGAGCAATTGACAAAATTGAGCATAGTTATGAGAATATCTAGGTATGATCATGTATATAGGCATCACGTCCGAGACAAGTAGACCGACTCACCTTTTGCATGTACTACTATTACTCCACTCATCGACCGCTATCCAAAGCATGCATCTAGAGTATTAAGTTAATGAAAACAGAGTAACACCTTAAGCAAGATGACACGATGTAGAGGAATAAATTCATGCAATATGATAAATACCCCATCTTGTTATCCTCGATGGCAACAATACAATATGTGCCTTGCTGCCCTTACTGTCACTGGGAAAGGACACCGCAAGATTGAACCCAAAGCTAAGCACTTCTCCCATTGCAAGAACTACCAATCTAGTTGGCCAAACCAAACGGATAATTCGAAGAGACATGCAAAGATAACCAATCATACATAAAAGAATTCAGAGAAGATTCAAATATTGCTCATAGATAATCTTGATCATAAACCCACAATTCATCAGTCTCAACAAACACACCGGCAAAAGAAGATTATATCGAATAGATCTCCATGAGAGAGGTGGAGAACATTCTATTGAGATCCAAAAAGAGAGAAGAAGCCATCTAGCTACTAACTATGGACCCGAAGGTCTGAAGTAAACTACTCACACTTCATCGGAGAGGCTATGATGATGATGTAGAAGCCCTCCATGGTGGAATCCCCTTTCGACGGAGCTCCGGAACAGGCCCCAAGATGGGATCTCATGGATACAGAAAGTTGCGGTGGTGGAATTAGGTTTTTGGCTCCGTGATCGACCTGTTGAAGTGCGTAGGTATATATAGGAGGAAGGAATGCGTCGGTGGAGCCGGGGCCCACGAGGCGGGGCGCGCCTCCACCCTCGTGGCCGCCTCCCTCCTTTCTTGACCGAGGGTCCAAGTCTCCTGGATCTTATCTGATGAGAAAATCACGTTCCCGAAGATTTCATTCTGTTTGGACTCCGTTTCTTTGAAACACTGAAATAGGCAAAAAACAGCAATTATGGGCTGGGCCTCCGATTAATAGGTTAGTCCCAAAAGTAATATAAGAGTGGAAAATAAATCCCAATATGGTCCAAAAAGTAGATAATATAGCATGGAGCAATAAAAAATTATAGATACGTTGGAGACGTATCAGGGCTCGCCACCAAGAAAGTGGTAGGTACGACGGCGGCCATTCCCGTAAGCTTCCATCATAGCGGTACCAGGAGGGAGAAGAGGAAGTGGGTCGCATGGGTACGTGGCATTGGCGGTGGAGGAGGTGGACGGTGCAAGCGAGTAGGAGGATGGAGCAAAGCAGGGTAATGAGGGTGAACAGATGGTTTGGCAGGGCGAGGTGACGGGCGAAAGGGTGGCAGAGGGGTTTTGGGGAGACGAGTCGTCGGCCTGGTTATTGGTGTCGGTAAGCGGTTTGGTAGGTGGTTGGGATTTAACCCGATACACTTGGAGTTTGTTCCGGAGATAGAGGCAAAAACGAGATAAATGACCGTAATGATAACAGCTGCGGCAATGGATTTGATTTTTGCAAGATAAGCGGGGGTGGCCATAAGATAGACATTTGCTGCAAAAAGGTAGGTGGGGCACTTCATGCGTTGGAGCCAGAGTGGTGTTGGGTCGAGTAGTGGCAGGAGTGCAACATGGGCTAGGTGGGATAGGAGACTCGGTGGTAACTAGTTGGTTAATGGGCTGGTCTGAGGGAGAGGCGGGATGGGCTGGGCTGGTGAGGGGCGTGTTTGAATTTGGACTGGCAGATGGTGGTTGGTGAGGGTTCGGCGCCCGATCCGAGGAAGATGCGCGGTGGTTAGTGATGAGGGCGACCGGAGTTGGACGGTGACCGATCGGAGTGAGGTTAGCACCGGAGAGGATGCGCCGTGTGGGTGAGCAATGGTGGAAGGGTGAGAGTGCGTATAATCCATGGACTCAACATTAGTCATAATGAACACACATACTTATTGCAAAAATCTATTAGTTATCAAAACAAAGTACTACGTGCATGATTCTAGGGGGATAGATTGGTAGGAAAAGACCATCGCTCGTCCCCGACCGCCACTCATAAGGAGGACAATCAATAAATAAAGCATGCTCCGACTTCATCACATAACGGTTCACCATACGTGCATGCTACGGGAATCACAAACTTTAGAACAAGTATTTATCAAATTCAAAACTACTCAACTAGCATGACTCTAATATCACCAGCTTCATATCTCAAAACAATTATCAAGTATAAAACTTCTCTTAGTATTCAAGGCACTTTATATGAAAGTTTTTATTATACCCATCTTGGATGCCCATCATATTAGGACTAAATTCATAACCAAAGCAAATTACCATGTTGTTTAAGAATCTCAGAATAATATAAGTGAAGCATGAGAGTTCATCTATTTCTTCAAAATAAAACTACCGTCGTGCTCTAAAAAGATATAAGTGAAGCGCTAAAGCAAATGACAAATTACTCCGAAAGATATAAGTGAAGATCAATGAGTAGTCGAATAATTATGTAACTATGTGAAGACTCTAACATTTAAGAATTTTATATCTTGGTATTTTATTCAAACAGCAAGCAAAACAAAAGAAAATGAAATGACGCTCCAAGCAAAACACATATCATGTGGTGAATAAAAATATAGCTCCAAGTAAAGTTACCGATGAACAAAGACGAAAGAGGGGACGCCATCCGGGGCATCCCCAAGATTAGGCTCTTGGTTGTCCTTGAATATTACCTTGGGGTGCCTTGGGCATCCCCAAGCTTAGGCTCTTGCCACTCCTTATTCCATAGTCCATCGAATCTTTACCCAAAACTTGAAAACTTCACAACACAAAACTCAACAGAAAACTCGTAAGCTCCGTTAGTATAAGAAAATAAATCACCACTTAGGTACTGTTGTGAAATCATTCTAAATTCATATTGGTGTAATATCTACTGTATTCCAACTTCTCTATGGTTCATACCCTCCGATACTACTCATAGATTCATCAAAATAAGCAAACAACACATAGAAAACAGAATATGTCAAAAACAGAACAGTCTATAGCAATCTGTATCAAACGTGTACTTATGGAACTCCAAAAATTCTAAAATAAATTGGTGGACCTGAGGAATTTGTCTATTAATCATCTGCAAAAATAATCAACCTAAAAGCACTCTCCAGTAAAAAAATGGCAACTAATCTCATGAGCGCTAAATTTCTGTTGTTTACATCAAGATCATAAAGACTTCACGCAAGTCTTCCCAAAGGTTCTACTTGGCACAAACACTCATTAAAACATAAAAACACATTTAACCATAGGCTAGATGAATTATTTATTCCTAAACAGGAGCAAAAAGCAAGGAACATAAATAAAATTGGGTTGCCTCCCAACAAGCGCTAACATTTAACGCCCCTAGCTAGGCATGATGATTTCAGTGATGCTCACATAAAAGATAATAATTGAAACATAAAGAGAGAACCATGAAGAATATGACCAGCACACTTAAGTCTAACCCACTTCCTATGCATAGGGATTTTGTGGGCAAACAACTTATGGGAACAATAATCAACTAGCATAGGAAGGCAAAACAAGCATAACTTCATAATTGTAAGCACATAGAGAGGAATTGATATTATTGCAATTCCTACAACAAAATATTCCTCCCTCATAATAATTTTCGGTAGCATCATGAGTGAATTCAACAATATAACCAGCACCTAAAGCATTCTTTTCATGATCTACAAGCATAGAAATTTTATTACTCTCCACATAAGCAAAATTCTTCTCATGAATAGAAGTGGGAGCAAACTCAACAAAATAACTATCATGTGAGGCATAATCCAATTGAAAACTAAAATCAAGATGACAAGTTTCATGGTTATCATTATTCTTAATAGCTTACAAGTCATCACAATAATCATCATAGATAGCAACTTTGTTCTCATAATCAATTGGAACCTCTTCCAAAATAGTGGATTCATCACTAAATAAAGTCATGACCTCTCCAAATCCACTTTCATAATTATAATCATCATAAATAGGAGGCATGCTATCATCATAATAAATTTGCTCATCAAATCTTGGAGGACAAAACATATCATCTTCATCAAACATAGCATCCCCAAGCTTGTGGCTTTGCATATCATTAGCATCATGGATATTCAAGGAATTCATACTAACAACATTGCAATCATGCTCATCATACAAAGATTTAGTGCCAAACATGCTAATACATTCTTCCTCTAGCACTTGAGCACAATTATCGGAATCCTTATTTTCACGAAAGACATTAAAAAGATGGAGCATATGAGGCACCATTAATTCCAATTTTTTATAGTTTTATTTTATAAACTATACTAGTGATAAAACAAGAAACAAAAAGATTAGATTGCAAGATCTAAAGATATACCTTCAAGCAATCACCTCCCCGGCAACGACGCCAGAAACTGCTAGATGTCTACTATGCAACCTTCTTCTTGTAGACGTTGTTGGGCCTCCAAGTACAGAGGTTTGTAGGACAGTAGCAAATTTCCCTCAAGTGGATGACCTAAGGTTTATCAATACGTGGGAGGCGTAGGATGAAGATGGTCTGTCTCAAACAACCCTGCAACCAAATAACAAAGAGTCTCTTGTGTCCCCAACACACCCAATACAATGTTAAATTGTATAGGTGCACTAGTTCGGCGAAGAGGTGGTGATACAAGTGCAATATGGATGGTAGATATAGGTTTTTGTAATCTGAAAATATAACAACAGCAATGTAACTAATGATAAAAGTGAGCACAAATGGTATTGCAATGCGTTGAAACAAGGCCTAGGGTTCATACTTTCACTAGTGCAAGTTCTCTCAACAATAATAACATAACTGGATCATATAACTATCCCTCAGCATGCAACAAAGAGTCACTCCAAAGTCACTAATAGCGGAGAACAAATGAAGAGATTATGATAGGGTACGAAACCACCTCAAAGTTATCCTTTCTGATCGATCTATTCAAGAGTCCATAGTAAAATAAAATGAAGCTATTCTTTCCATTCGATCTATCATAGAGTTCCTACTAGAATAACACCTTAAGACACAAATCAATCAAAACCCTAATGTCACCTAGATACTCCAATGTCACCTCAAGTATCCGTGGGTATGATTATATGATATGCATCACACAATCTCAGATTCATCTATTCAACCAACACATAGAACTTCAAAGAGTGCCCCAAAGTTTCTACTGGAGAGTCAAGACGAAAACGTGTGCCAACCTCTATACATAAGTTCACGAGAGGAACCCGCAAGTTGATCACCAGAACATACATCAAGTGGATCACGTGATATCCCATTGTCACCACAGATAAGCACATGCAAGACATACATCAAGTGTTCTCAAATCCTTAAAGACTCAATCCAATAAGATAACTTCAAAGGGAAAACTCAATCCAGTACAAGAGAGTAGAGGGGGAGAAACATCTTAAGATCCAACTATAATAGCAAAGCTCGCGATACATCAAGATCGTACCACCTCAATGACACGAGGGAGAGAGATCAAACACATAGCTACTGGTACATACCCTCAGCCCCGATGGCGAACTACTCCCTCCTCGTCATGGAGAGCGCCGGGATGATGAAGATGGCCACCGGTGAGGGATTCCCCCTCGTGAGTCTAACAGGGTCCCAATTTGTTTTTGGTGGCTATAGAGGCTTGCGGCGGCGGAACTCCTGATCTATTCTGCTCCCCGATGTTTTCAGGGTATATGGATATATATAGGCGACAGAAGTCGGTCAGGGGAGCCACGTGTCGGTGTCAAAACCGGCGGATCTCGGGTAGGGGGTCCCGATCTGTGCATCAAGGCTGATGGTAACAGGAAGCAAGGGACACGGATGTTTACCCAGGTTCGGGCCCTCTCGATGGAGGTAAAACCCTACTTGCTTGATTAATATTGATGATATGGGTAGTACAAGAGTAGATCTACCACGAGATCGTAGAGGCTGAACCCTAAGAGCTAGCCTATGATGGTATGATTGTAATTGTGATCGGCCTTCTAGGGACCAACCTCTCCGGTTTATATAGACACCAGAGAGGGCTAGGGTTTACATGGAGTCGGTTACAAGGAAGGAAATATAATATCCGGATCGCCAAGCTTGCCTTCCACGCCAAGGAAAGTCCCATTCGGACACAGGCCGAAGTCTTGAGTCTTGTATCTTCACGCTTAAATAGTCCGGACGTTGTACACAGTCCGGCTGTCCGGATACCCCCTAATCCAGGACTCCCTCAGTAGCCCCTGAACCAGGCTTCAATGACGATGAATCCGACATGCAGTCTTGTCTTCGGCATTGCAGGGCGGGTTCCTCCTCCGAATACTCCAAGGTAATTATCTAACACTCAAACCGTGTCCGGATCCACAAGATAATCTTCGCATGCCACCGTAGAGAGAATGATGTTTCACAAATGCAATCTGCTAACAACTTTTTAGGCAACGCGACGTGTCACTACGGTCAGGTCATTATTCGAACCGTCTTTCCACAACCAGCCAAAGCGCATATTGCGAGGCGGTTTCCTTGACATGCCTTGTCAAAGCAGAGATCATGCCCCCTCATTACGGGATTCTCATCAATACGAGTACGGGTAATCCCACGACATCATTAATCATGGCGCTTGGGAAGCAAGCAATTCCCATCGGGCAAGTGGGGAGGCGCACCGCTTTCGTCGCCTCTATTAAGGGATAAGATTTCCCCATTTTTACCCACGCCTTCTTCCTCCTTTTGCCCACTCTTGCCCAATCAAGCTCCAAATACCGAGTTTGAAAGTCTTCTCCGCACAGCTAGACATGTCCGAGCAGGAGGCAAGTGGGTGGCTTCCACCGTCGAGGAGAAGCACATCACAAATCTTCGGGCGACCGGATACTTGGTCAGACATAGCGCACCGCTACCGGATGCCGGGCAGGTCATTCCGACCGGGACCCCACGAGAGTCGTGTTCGTCGCCCACTTCGTCCGTGGACTGGGGTTTCCACTTCACCCCTTCGTCCGCGGGCTCAAGTTCTACTACGGGCTAGATTTCCATGATCTAGCCCCGAAATTCGTCCTCAACATCTCGGCGTTCATCGTCGTATGGGAGGCCTTCCTCCGCATCCGGCCTCACTTCGGCCTGTGGCTACAAATCTTCTGCGTGAAGCCGAAGATCGTGACGCGCCGACAAGCGGAATGCGGAGGGGCCATGGTGGGCAAGATGCCTAATGTCACCTGGCCGGACGGCTCCTTTGCGGAGACCGTAAAAGGGTGGCAATCGGGGTGGTTCTACATGACCGAACCGCGCGGCGCCAACTGGGCGGCGGACCCCGAGTTCAGATCCGGAGCCCCTATGCGGCTCAGCTCCTGGGAAAGGAAGGGCCTGACTTGGGGCGAACCTACAGAGCTGACCGGACTCCAAACCTGCATCAAGAGCATGAATGACAAGAACATCAAGCTCGTCAACGTGATCCAGGTCATGCTCGTCACGGATCCTGCCGTGCCAAAGGCGGGCATTCAATCTCTGGGAGTTCGTCCCGGCCGAACACCAGACGCTCCAGAGGCTCTATGGCATGAAGCACAAAGACGCGTGGAAGGAGCTGTTTAAGGCCTCCGAAGTGCCTCCTCCCACATCCGAGGACCGCGGGCTTCACGCCGCTCGGGCTCCTAGTCAGGTGAGTTCTCAGACTGCCACCGGACCCAGTTTTTTCCAGTATATTCACGGGAGTCCCTTAAGTAATCATGCATATTTGCTTCAGGACTATGTGGAGACGGCGGAGCAGGTCTACTGTCCGGCTCCGCTGCCGGAAGGCCCAGCGGATGCTCTCCTGACGAAGATGCTAGTCCGGCACCATACAAGGTGCCGGAGAAGAAGGCCGAGAAGAAGGCCCCGGGACCCGAAAGGGTCTCCGTCGTAAGGTTGTGCCAGAAGCCTCATCCGAAGATGATGAGGCAGACTCCTCCCACGAAGGGGAGGAGGAAGAAGAAGAAGACGCCCCATCCGGAAAGGATGAGGGGCCCCGTGAAGCGGGCCAGGGGGCCGGAAAAGGCCCTCAGCGCAAGGTCAAGATACTTGTCCGTCCGATGACGACGAGACAGATTCCTCCCGCAGAAGCGGGGGGAATCAAAAAGAAATTCCACCTCCCCGCACTGGGGGGATAAGAAGAGAAAAGCCGCCCTGGAGGGGAAGGCTGGGGCGTCCAAGAAGGGGAAAACATCCCTTCCAGACTACTCCACCACGGCCGCCTACAACGATGAAGGGTGGCTGCCCAGGGGGAAGCCCCTGGCGCGATCGTAAGTGTCCGCACTCTATCGTGGTTTTAAGTCATAGCTGTTTAATAACGCCAAGCATATATGCAGTCCGGCCAGGGCTCATCCGGAGGAGTCGTCTTTGGACGGGTCTCTGAGCGCTTCAGAGATGAACTCGCTCCCCACGGCCACCAGTCCTCAGCCTGCGGATGACACAGAGGTGTTGTCCCGAAGGTTCCCTGAGTAGGGGGAGGTGACCCTGGAGACGCCCCAAGGCGGACTTCCGAATGTCGGACATGCAGGGTTCAAGATCCCCGCGGATCGCGTCGATGAGAGCCACAACAAGGCGGACTTCCGACCGAACACTACTCCGGAACCTCCGACGGTTCCGGACTTGGGCGGGCAGCCCCTCGTTAGGGAGGGCGAGCCGCCCGTGCCGAGGACTTCCGTCGCGTCAATGGCACCGGATAGCCTGGTGGAAGCGCTTTGAGGCGCTTCCATGGAAGAAGAGTACCGTACTCTCATGAGTGTGGTGAATCAAAAGGTTCTGTCCGCCAAAAGCGGACTGACCGAAGCCTGCACAAGCCTCCTGACGGGCTTGAGGTAAGTAATAAAAATGTATGAAATTACCACCTGATAGGTAGTAGCCTCGATACTGCTTGGTGTTGGAAAGAAAAGCCAAACGGAGGGTCAATTATAATCCGCAGGAGTCTAATAATAAGTATTGTTGTGAATAAGGTGTCAGGCTTGCTGCCGCCGCTGCCCGTACTGCCGAGGTTGCCGAACTAAAGCGGGACCTGGAGCAGGTGCAGGGAGAGCTCGGCCTCACGAAGAGGCAGCTCGAGGAGACTAAAGGTAAGCGATTCTCCGTTCGGATATATTTAAAGATAGGCAAAATTTGTCAGTCTAACGCCAAAGCGTTGTGACTGTGTAACAGGGGCCACCGCCGAAGTGGCGTCCCTGAAGAAAGCGCTGTCCGAGGCTGAAAACAAAGCGGCCTTGGAATGCAAGGAGCGTAAAAAGCAAAGTGCTAGAGTGGGCGAGAGAAGAGGAGCTCAGGACCTCGGCAAGAAGTGCGAGTCCATGGAGCATAATCAAGATGAAGGAGGCCGAGCCATGCGAAGGCCCTTGTAAGTTTGAAGGATGCCAAGGTCAAGCCGAGTAAGCACAGCAGGAGATCCAGGAGGCCAAAAAGATAGCAGCGGGTAAGAAATTCTTTGTGCAAAGCAAACATGTGGAGGAGGCGTTTCTTTTACTTACTCGAATACGGAGCTCTCCAGGGGCATTTGCAGATCTGCCACGCAGCGTCTCAGACGCTGCGGAGTTCTACCGTGCCCAGGAGGGGAGCTCAACGAAGAAGCTGTTCTGGTCCCAGTATGCTGGGGCCGATCATCCGATGCCTCTGAGCGACCAACTAAAGCAGTTGATCGAACTCCACAGAGCGGCCGAACTGGCTATGAAGGACTTCATAGTCAGGGTGTGGCCTGGTGAGCTCCTGCCCAGTAGCTACTTTGGCCTGATCAAGCGGATGGTGGATGCCTGCCCGCGGCTTGAAGTGATCAAGTGATCCGTTTGCATCGAAGGTGCCCCCGAGCCTTTGCCCGCGTCAACGTGCATTGGGGCAAGCTGGATGCGGAAAGCTGGTCAAGGACGGGCCGCCGAAGGGCAAGGCGGATCGCCATCCCGAGATGTACTATGATGGCGTGATGAAGGGTGCTCGTCTCGTCACCGATGAGTGTACCAAGGACGCCATTTTTGAATGAGTTCAATTCTGTCATGTTTGTAATTTAAAGACGAAGTTACTTGCGCTATGTAGCGCTTTTGTTATTTAAAATATTACCTACTGTGTGGCTGTTTATAAAATCCTGAAAGTAGGCCAGTCGTCGGCTTCCGCCCCCATGTGACTAGCACTGGGGTGTTCGTGGGAAACCCGGACACTCTTTATCCAAATGTTTGGTCCCTTAAGGAGGTGTCCGGCGCAGCGAACAAGGCAATCGGACTATGCGGCTTTATAACTGTCACTTAGTCATAGAAGTCTACAATTTTAAATTTCAGCGAAGCCCCTAGAATCCGGAAGACCGAATCGGGGCGCTATACACGCCTAGATCGGACGAAGCCGATTTATCGCCTAAAGCGAAAAATCTTTAAGGATTTTAAAACCTCTCGAACAGCGACCAGCTCTCGCCACATCATGCCGATCAGTTTTCGGCTTTCCCTACTGAGGTGCTCGTCCGAAAGAACCGGGACACAATCGCAGTAGTTCTCCCTGCGCTACCTTAGCTGATATAATGGAACGTAAGGCACCAAAACAAGGGAGCCGGGCTATCCCAACTATAGACCCAATACATGATTCCGAGCTGATGCATATAGTGCTATAAGTTCGGGGTGCCGCACTGTTGAAAGTGTTCAGACTTTATTTGCCATATTACGGGGCGCCATGAGAAGCCCCTGGCAAACCGGCCACACCAAAGTGTACGGACGCAATATCAAATAAACATTTATAAGAGAAAAAATGCTCAAATAAGAATAATAAGCTGACTCTATATATAATCTCCCATTGACGAAAAATACGTTTAAGCGTACATTTACAATGGGTGAATTAAGCAGAGATAAATAGGACTATTTGACATGTCCTATCCAGGGGCAGGCTGTGTTCAGGTAGATAAAAGCAGGTATAATGATCGTAAATAGATTCCACCTAGGTATTTTCTTCTGTGCACAACGTCTATTGCCTCCTTGGATGTCTCTTCCCTATAAGTCCGGCAATTCAGCTCTTTTGAGGATGCTGCGCCAACGTGATGTCCTGAAAGGTAAGAGGGAAAGAGTATGAAAGTATTTGGCGGTTATCCGCACTATTGACTGAGTCGTTGATGCGCCTCCGCCTATGCCCATGGTATTTTAAGTGTGTAATTGTGTGCACGTGGCACGGATGCTGCTGTGATGGGGCTTAAGCGAGGCCGGACTGCTAGTCACGCTCTTGGCGTGCCTGATGATCCTGTTGCGGGGTGCTCCGGACTCGCTTGACTGTGCTCGAAGTTGTTGTCGCCGGATTGGTTTGTCGGAGAAGGCCGCATTGTACTTCCACTGCAAGGGCTGCTGTATGTTCTTCTGTTCGTAGGGAGCGGTCCATATTTCCGTTCACCGTTATGACCCCGCGTGGTCCTGGCATCTTGAGCTTGAGATATGCATAGTGTGGTACCGCATTGAATCTGGCGAATGCGGTTTGTCCGAGCAGTGCATGATAACCACTGCGGAAGGGGACGATATCGAAGATTAACTCTTCGCTTCGGAAGTTATCCAGAGATCCGAAGACCACTTCCAATGTTATAGAGCCCGTACAGCGGGCCTCTACTCCAGGAATTACACCTTTAAAGGTGGTTTTAGTGGGCTTGATCCTTGAAGGGTCAATGCCCATTTTGCGCACTGTGTCCTAGTAAAGCAGGTTCAGGCTGCTGCCACCGTCCATAAGGACGCGCGTGAGGTGGAATCCGTCAATGATTGGGTCTAGGACAAACGCGGCTGAGCCGCCGTGACGGATGCTAGTAGGGTGATCCCTACGATCGAAGGTGATCGGACAAGCTGACCATGGGATGAATTTGGGGGCGACTGGCTCCATCGCATAGACGTCCCTTAGTGCCCGCTTCCGTTCCCGCTTGGGGATGTGTGTGGCGTAGATCATGTTGACCGTTTTCACCTGGGGAGGGGGGGGGATTTCTTCTGTCCCCCCGTGTTCGGACGTCGGGGCTCCTCGTCATCGTTGTTGTGCAGCCCCTTGTCCTTGTATTTGGCGTTTATCTTGCCGGCCTGTTTGAATACCCAGCAATCTCTATTGGTGTGGTTGGTTGGCTTGTTCGGGGTGCCATGAATTTGGCATGAGCGCTCCAGTATGTGGTCCAGACTGGACGGTCCCTGATTATTTCTTTTGAACGGCTTCTTCCGTTGACCGGCCTTGGATCCACTGAATCCGGCGTTGACTGCCGTGTCTTCAGTGCTGTCGCCGTTGTTCTGTCGCTTATGTCTGTTACGCCGTGGCTTGCCGTTATTGTCGCGGCCATCCGAATTGCCAGGCGTAGTGCTGCTGCGAGCCAACCAACTGCCCTCGCCCGCGCAGAAGCGGGTCATTAGAGTTGTGAGAGCTGCCATGGACTTGGGTTTTTCCTGGCCGAGGTGTCGAGCGAGCCACTCATCACGGATATTATGCTTAAAAGCCGCCAGGGCTTCGGCGTCCGGACAGTTGACTATTTGGTTCTTTATAGTTAAGAACCGAGTCCAGAGTTTCCTGGCTGACTCTCCGGGCTGTTGAATAATGTGGCTCAAGTCATCAGCGTCAGGTGGTAGCACATATGCGCCCTGGAAGTTATCGAGGAATGCATCTTCCAGGTTTTCCCAGCTGCCAATGGAATTTGCTGGCAGGCTGTTTAGCCAGTGCCGGGCTGGTCCTTTGAGCTTAAGGGGAAGATATTTGATGGCATGCAGATCGTCTCTATGGGCCATGTGAATGTGGAGAAGAAAATCTTCGATCCATACTGCGGGGTCTGTTGTGCCATCGTATGATTCGATGTTTACGGGTTTGATCCCTTCTGGGAATTCATGATCCATTACTTCGTCAGTGAAGCAGAGGGGGTGCGCGGCGCCTCTGTGCAGCGCTATGTTTCTACGCAGGTCGAATTACTCTGGGTGGTTATATTCAGCCCGGCCGGACTTATTGAAGGTGTGTCTGGCGTGACGGTCCTCGTCGCGTACCGAGGCGCGCCCCCGCGATCCGTAGATCGATCTTGGCTGTCCTGTTTTGTTGCCCCGGGCCGTAGTATGTTGGCGTGGGGGTGTTGGCTGGTATGCGGACTGGTATGTCGTTTTATCCCGGCCACGAGGTGGCCGGTCAGCCGTATGGTGCTCGAGTCTGTATTCCTCGGCTACCGTGACTGGCCCATCCGTCTCGCGTGAGCAGTTCTTGATCAGCTTAGAGTTGCTTTGCTGTTTTACATTTCAGGCTCCTCGCAATGGCTATAAGCCGACGCTTGAAGCGCCTGCTCTCACGGGATCCTCAGCACGCCCGAACTCGTCGTCGCCGAGGCTAATCTCGTCTTCGAGGCGGGCATGTAGCCGCTGCCCTCCGGTATTCGGCCCGTCGCTTTGTTCTTGGGCTGACTCGCTCATCCTCCTGCTCGGCCCCGCTCAAGGCGGGCTGATCAGTGGTTGTATTCTTCTTCGGCACCATTCGGATTGTTTTCGCCTCGGGCCGGTATTGGTGTGGTGGGGCTTGGAGTGGCGCCGACGACGCCCATTCTTTGCTTTTTTTCCCTGAGGTTTTATCCTCCGTTGCCTCATCGCCATTTGTTTCCTTTGGAGTGTCCACCATATATATATCATAAGAGGTGGCTGTCCACCGCCCAATGAGCAGTGGTTCATGTTCTTCTCCTGCATCGTCGTCCATACCGTCGATGTCTTCGGAGTCGAAGTTCAGTACCTCGGTTAAGTCATCGACCGTGGCAATGAAGTGGGTGGTGGGTGGGCAACGAATTCCTTCGCCGCCGCCTCCCACTCGAGCGGACATAGTTCGCCAAGAGCCTCCTGACAAAGAAAGAGACTTTAATGAGTCCAGCATGTCGCCGAAGGGCGAGTGCTGGAAAATATCCGCAGCGGTGAACTCCATTACCGGAGCCCACCCTGGCCCGACGGGATCGGGAGTGCGCGGACAGGAACCAACATCGGGATACGAATCCGGGGGTTCGGAGTCACAGGCCATCGCCGAGGCAAGACCCGTGTTTGGCTCCACCGCCGGTGAGTGTGCGACCTGGGGGGCGGGGTCCATCCCTCCGTCCTTAGGCAGCACAGCCTACTCCGGATCTAGGTCCGGAGGTACTACGGGGGCGATACCCCGAGCTTCGTCCGATGGCAGGTCTAAGCCGTGCTCGTCGCGGCTGTCCGGCGCTCCTGGCATAGGCCCAAATCCATCGAAGATCAAGTCTCCGCGGACGTCCACCGTGTAGTTCAGGTTTCCGAACTTGACCTGGTGGCCAGGGGTGTAGCTGTCGATCTGCTCCAGATGGCCAAGCGAGTTGGCCCACAGTGCGAAGCCGCCGAACACGAAGGTCTGTCCTGGGAGGAAAGTCTCGCCCTGGACAGCGTCATTGATGATGATTGAAGGAGCCATCGAGCCTGACAATGATTTACGGAGGAACTCTCAATGAAAGCACCAATGTCGGTGTCAAAACCGGCGGATCTCGGGTAGGGGGTCCTGATGTCGCGTCAAGGCTGATGGTAACAGGAAGCAAGGGACACAGATGTTTACCCAGGTTCGGGCCCTCTCGATGGAGGTAAACCCCTACTTCCTGCTTGATTAATATTGATGATATGGGTAGTACAAGAGTAGATCTACCACGAGATTGTAGAGGCTGAACCCTAAGAGCTAGCCTATGATGGTATGATTGTAATTGTGATCGGCCTTCTAGGGACCAACCTCTCCGGTTTATATAGACACCGGAGAGGGCTAGGGTTTACATGGAGTCGGTTACAAGGAAGGAAATATAATATCCGGATCGCCAAGCTTGCCTTCCACGCCAAGGAAAGTCCCATCCGGACACGGGCCGAAGTCTTGAGTCTTTTTTATCTTCACGCTTCAATAGTCCGGACGTTGTACACCGTCCGGCTGTCCGGATACACCCTAATCCAGGACTCCCTCACCACGAGGGTCCCACGAGGGTGGGGGCGCGCCCAGGGGGTAGGCGCACCTCCCTGCCTCGTGGCCACCTTGAAGCTCCCCTGATGTCTACTCCAAGTCTCTTGGATTGCTTCCGTTCCAAAAATAACTCTCCCGAAGGTTTAACTCCGTTTGGACACCGTTTGATATTCCTTTTCTTCGAAACACTGAAATAGGCAAGAAAACAACAATTTGGGCTGGGCCTCCTATTAATAGGTTAGTCCCAAAAATGATATAGAAGTGTATAATAAAGCCCATAAACATCCAAAACGGGTAATATAATAGCATGGAACAATAAAAAATTATAGATAAGTTGGAGACGTATCAAGCTATGTGTTATTTTACTACGGACTCTGAAATAGATCGATCAGAAAGAATGACTTTGAGGTGGTTTCGTACCCTACAATAATCTCTTCGTTTGTTCTCCGCTATTAGTGACTTTGGAGTGACTCTTTGTTGCATGTTGAGGGATAGTTATATGATCCAATTATGTTATTATTGTCGATGTAACTTGCACTAGTGAAAGTATGAACCCTAGGCCTTGTTTCCTAGCATTGCAATACCGTTTACGCTCACTTTTACCACTTGCTACCTTGCTGTTTTTATATTTTCAGATTGCAATTACCCATATCTACCATCCATATTGCACTTGTATCACCATCTCTTCGCCGAACTAGAGCACCTATACAATTTACCACTGTATTGGGTGTGTTGGGGACACAAGAGACTATTTGTTATTTGGTTGCAGGGTTGCCTTAGATAGACCATCTTCATCCTACGCCTCCCACGAATTGATAAACCTTAGGTCATCCACTTGAGGGAAATTTGCTACTGTCCTACAAACCTCTGCACTTGGAGGCCCAACAACGTCTACAAGAAGAAGGTTGAGTAGTAGGCATCAAGCAGTTTCTGGCGCCATTGCCGGGGAGGTGAGTGCTTGAAGGTATATCTTTAGATCTTGCAATCAAATCTTTTAGTTTCTTGTTTTATCACTAGTTTAGTCTATAAACGAAAAATAAATAAAAAATGGAATGAAGTGTGCCTCATATGCTTCATCTTTTTAATGTCTTTCGTGAAAATGATGGGAAGGAAAATTGTTCTCAAGTACTAAAAGAAGAATTACATAGAATGCTTGCCATAAAATATGTGAATGATGAACATGATTGCAATGTTGTTAGTATGAATTCTTTGAATACCCATGATGCTAATGATATGCAAACCCACAAGCTTGGGGATGCTATGTTTGATGAAGATGATATGTTTAGTCCCCCAAGTTTTGATGAGCAAATTTATTATGATGAAAGCATGCCTCCTATTTATGATGATTATTATGATGACATGTATGATATAAATAATAAAGATAACCATGAAACTTCTCATCATGATTTTAATTTTCAACTGGATTATGCTTCACATGATAGTTATTTTGTTGAGTTTGCTCCCACTACTATTGATGATAATACATTTGCTTATGTGGAGAGTAGTAAAATTTCTATGCAAGTAGATCATGAAAAGAATGCTTTATGTGCTGGTTATATGGTTGAATTCATTCATGATGCTACTGAAAATTATTATGAGAGAGGATCATATGCTTCTACATATTGCAATAATATCAAGTTTCCTCTCTATGTGTTGAAAATCTTGAAGATATGCTTGTTTTGCCTTCCTATGCTAGTTGATTATTGTTCCCATAAGTTGTTTGCTCAAAAAATCCCTATGCATAGGAAGTGGGTTAGACTTAAATGTGCTAATCACATTCTTCATGATTCTCTCTTTATGTTTCAATTCTTATCTTCTATGTGAGCATCATTGAAATCATCATGCCTAGCTATGGGCGTTAAACGATAGCGCTTGTTGGGAGGCACCCCAATTTTATTTTTGTTCTTTGCTTTCGTTCCTGTTTAGTAATAAATAATCTATCTAGCCTCGTGTTAGATGTGGTTTTATGTTTTAATTAGTGTTTGTGCCAAGTAGAACCTTTGGTAAGACTTGGGTGAAGTCTTTATAATCATGCTGTCAAAAATAGAAACTTTAGCGCTCACGAGATTAGCTGCCATTTTTTACTAGAAAGTGATCTTAGGTTGATTATTTTTGAATATGATTAATAGACACATTCCTCAGGTCCACCAATTTATTTTATAATTTTTGGTGTTACAGAAGTATACGTTTGACACAGATTACTACAGACTGCTCTGTTTTTGACAGATTCTGTTTTCTATGTGTTGTTTGCTTATTTTGATGAATCTATGAGTAGTATCGAAGGGTATGAACCATAGAGAAGTTGGAATACATTATATATTACACAAATATGAATTTATAATGAGTTATAAACAGTACCTAAGTAGTGATTTATTTTCTTATACTAACGGAGCTTACGAGTTTTCTGTTAAGTTTTGTGTTGTGAAGTTTTCAAGTTTTGGGTAAAGATTCGATGGACTATGGAATAAGGATTAGCATGAGCCTAAGCTTGGGGATGCCCAAGGCACCCCAAGGTAATATTCAAGGACAACAAAGAGCCTAAGCTTGGGGATGCCCCGGAAGGCATCCCCTCTTTCGTCTTCGTTCATCGGTAACTTTACTTGGAGCTATAGTTTTATTCACCACATGATATGTGTTTTGCTTGGAGCGTGATTTTATTTTATTTTGTTTTTCTTGCTGTTTGAATAAAATACCAAGATCTTAAATTCTTAAATGTTAGAGAGCCTTCACATAGTTGCATAATTATTCAACTACTCGTTGATCTTCACTTATATCTTTCGGAGTAGTTTGTCATTTGCTCTAGTGCTTCACTTATATCTTTTTAGAGCACGACGGTGATTTTATTTTGAAGAAATAGATGAACTCTCATGCTTCACTTATATTATTTTGAGAGTCTTTAGAACAGCATGGTAATTTGCTTTGGTTATGAAATTAGTCCTAATATGATAGGCATCCAAGATGGGTATAATAAAAACTTCCATATAGAGTGCATTGAATACTATGTGAAGTTTGATTCCTTATGATTGTTTTGGGATATGAAGATGGTCATATTGGAGTCATGCTAGTGAGTAGTTGTGAATTTGAGAGATACTTGTGTTAAGGTTTGTGATTCCCGTAGCATGCACGTATGGTGAACCGTTATGTGATGAAGTCAGAGCATGATTTATTTATTGATTATCCTCCTTATGAGTGGTTGTCGGGGACGAGCGATGGTCTTTTCCTACCAATCTATCCCCCTAGGAGCATGCGCATAGTACTTTGTTTCGATACCTAATAAATTTTTGCAATAAGTATGTGAGTTCTTTATGACTAATGTTGAATCCATGGATTATACGCACTCTCACCCTTCCACCATTGCTAGCCTCTCTAATACCGCGCACTGATACGTCTCCGTCGTATCTACTTTTCCAAATACTTTTGCCCTTGTTTTGGACTCTAACTTTTATGATTTGAATGGAACTAACCCGGACTGACGTTGTTTTTAGCAGAATTGCCATGATGTTGTTTTATGTGCAAAAAACAAAAGTTCTCGGAATGACCTGAAACTCCACGGAACATCTTAGAAAAAATAATAAAAAATCCTCGCCAAAGATGAAGACCAGGGGGCCCACACACTGTCCACGAGGGTGGGGGGCGCGCCCCCTACCTCGTGGGCCCCCTGGAGACCTTCCGACGCCAACCCCAACTCTATATATTTTCTTTCGGAGAGAAAAAAATCAGAGAGAAGAAATCATCGCGTTTTACGATACGGAGCTGCCGCCAAGCCCTAAAACCTCTCGGGAGGGTTGATCTGGAGTCTGTTCGAGGCTCCGGAGAGGGGGATTCGTCGCCGTCATCATCATCAACCATCCCCGATCACCAATTTCATGATGCTCACTGCCGTGCGTGAGTAATTCCATCGTAGGCTTGCTGGATGGTGATGGGTTGGATGAAATTTATCATGTAATCGAGTTAGTTTTGTTAGGGTTTGATCCCTAGTATCCACTTTGTTCTGAGATTGATGTTGCTATGACTTTGCTATGCTTAATGCTTGTCACTAGGGCCCGAGTGCCATGATTTCAGATATGAACTTATTATGCCTCGTGGGCCCACAGTGGCCCTCCTCCACTTATTCCTGCACCCATCCTCTTCTTCTTCCTCCCACAAACACGAATATCTGGCTCAAACACGAGTTCCAGCCCTCGTTGCTGTGATTTTCGATCTCCTTGTTCAAAGCACCTCTCACAAAACTGCTTGGGGGAGATTATTCCTTGGTATGTGACTCCTCCATTGGTCCAATTAGTTTTTGTTCTAGTGCTTTATTAATTGCAAATTTGTGCTGCATAGGTGACCATGTTCCTGAGCTTGCATGTCAATTTTATGTGGTTCCAAGTAGTTCTAATGCATGATAAAGGCTCTAGGCACTTGTTAGAGTAGTTGCTATCAATTTTTATTGAAGTTGGTTCACTTTTGTTTGAAGTTACTAAAAAATTCAGATTATTTCAGAAAATAATGAAGAGACTTTTGAGGGGCTCGTCGAGCCGAAGCTCGAAGGAAAAACAAAATGAAGAAGCACAGAGGCCCAAATATAATTTGCCTCGCACCGCGGAGGTCCAGCCGTGTGAATGGCCTTCCGATGACTTCTTGAGACAAGCCGGAATTTATGAGGACTTTTATTCATTGATTGAGAATGCCGTCCTCACCGACTTCCTCCGCGACCAACGTCATCAGTATCTCTTACTCACAAATACTTTTGTGCAAAACTTCTACTATTTTCCTAAGGAATCACCCCCTTCAGTAGAGTTTCATTTATATGATATTTTTAAGAAGATGCCATTAGCTGAATTTTGCAAGGTTTGCAAAATACCCTCTGAGGGTACCTTAGATGAACCACACCGTAATGAAGTGGAAGCATTTATTAACACTATCACTGTGGGAGAAACCAGGAAGGTTTCTGATGCAAGAATCACTAGCATACATTTTCCTGTTTTACGCTACTTTGCCTTATTTGCTAGTCGTTGCTTGATTGGTCGCGGAAACTATGGAAACCTTAGTGTTCCTGATATTATCATTTTGTTCCATGGTTTATACCTCAATAACTCTGTTAGTATGGGCGGAATTATTGCTAAACGGTTAAGTTTTAACCGTACTAAAGGCCCCATTTTTGGAGGTATTTATGCTTCGCGCCTAGCTGCACATTTTAACATACCCATTAGGCTTTATGAGAAAGAAGAAAAATTGTTGCCCTGAGACTATTACTTTGCCTGCTCCTTCTTTGTTTAACTTGTCTGAAGGTCTTTACCTCATTCCATGGGCGGCCGTTCAAGCCTATCGGAATCCTGCACCGGCCCCGGAGCCGGAACCACAATACGAGCCTCCACGCCAAATTGCTTATTCTTGGGATCTCGAGGTGGCTGCCACCGATGGCGGTCAGAGTCCTCTTCATCGCAGTACGACCCCAGCTACACCTACGGGTATCCGCCAGGCTATCCCTGGCAATAAACCAACTTAGGCCAAAAGCCTAAGCTTGGGGGAGTACGTATTTCCCACCGACATTACATTCGTGTTCACACACTCATTGCTAGATGTCGGTGCTCATACTTTTTCACTGTAATATCCATGCTAGTTTATTTTCCTTTTCTTGCTTTCTTCTTGTGTGTTTGAAAAACCTTAAGAAAAAATCAAAAAAATTAGTGTAGCTTTTAGTTAGTTTACTTTTCCTGTAGTAGTAATAATTAAAAAGAAAACCCAAAAAGATTTCCCGTTCTTCTTCTGCTTGTTGGGAGCTTTCCCATGTAAATAGTTTTATTTCTTTTCTTTTCTTTGGGGGTCGATAGGAGAAGACCATGATTAAATTGTGAAGTGGCTCTTATATGCATTATTGTTGATTTAACCAAGAGCCCATATTGCCTTGTCTTCTCCTATTTATTGAATGCTCGCAGATTCCAGCTTAGTCCAATGCACGTGCACTCTTATTATTATTCACATCGTTCAGTCGTGCAAGTGAAAGACAATTATGATGATATATGATGGACGGACTGAGATGGGAAAAGCTGGTATGAACTCGACCTCTCTTGTTTTTGTAAATATGATGAGTTCATTGTTCCTGATTCAGCTTATTGAAGTGGCTCTTATATGCATTATTGTTGATTTAACCAAGAGCCCATATTACCTTGTCTTCTCCTTTGAATTGAATGCCTGCAGATTCCAGCTTAGTCCAATGCACGTGCACTATTATTATTATTCACATTGTTCGGTCGTGCAAGTGAAAGGCAATATTAGTTCATCGTTCCTGATTCAGCCTATTATGAATAAACATGTTTGCAATGACAATTAGAGATTATAGTTGCTCATGCCATGCTTAATTAGCTAGGAGCTTATAATGGTTTACCTTGCTTGCCAACATGCTATTAAAATGGTTGTGATGTGGTATGATGGGGTGGTATCCTCCTTTGAATGATTCAAGTGACTTGACTTGGCACATGCTCATGCATGTAGTTGAAACAAAATCAACATAGCCTTCACGATATTTATGTTCATGGTGGATTATATCCTACTCATGCTTGCACTCAATGTTTATTAATTTTAATGCATGTTCATGACGGTTGTCGCTCTCTAGTTGGTCGCTTCCCAATCTTTTGCTAGCCTTCACTTGTACTAAGCGGGAATACTGCTTGTGCATCCAATCCCTTAAACCCCAAAGTTATTCCATATGAGTCCACTATACCTTCCTATATGCGGTATCTACCTGCTGTTCCAAGTAAATTTGTATGTGACAAACTCTAAACCTTGAAATAAACATTCTGTTTTGTATGCTCGAATAGCTCATGTATCAACTATGCCTGTCCTTATCTTCCATGTTAGGCGGGTTATTCTCAAGAGAAGTGGACTCCGCTCCTCACTCACGAGAACATGGCTGGTCACCGGGATGCCCAGTCCCATGCTTTATGAAAACTAAATCAAAATTAATTGCAAACAAAACTCCCCCTGGGACCTGATGTATGTTGGAGGCACTCGTTGTTTCGAGCAAGCCGTGGATTGATGGTTGTTGGTGGAGGGGGAGTATAAACTTTACCATTCTGTTTGGGAACCGCCTATAATGTGTGGAGCATGGAAGATATCGCCATCTCTTACTTGTTATGTTGACAATGAAAGTATACCACTCAAAATATTATTTATCTCTACTTCATAACCGAGCTCTGGCACCTCTACAAATCCCCGCTTCCCTCTGCGTAGGGCCTATCTATTTACTTTTATGTTGAGTCATCACCCTCTTATTAAAAGCACTAGATGGAGAGTGCCTCTGTCATTTGCATTCATTACTATTAATTTATATTGGGTATGATTATATTGGATCTCTTTTACCATGAATTACAATGTCTAGTCAGTCCATGATCTTCAAAGGTGCTCTGCATTTATGTTTTGCGGTCTCAGAAAGGGCTAGCGATATACCATCCTGTTATATCATATTGTGATTATTTTGAGAAAGTGTTGTCATCCGAGATTTATTATTATGGCTCGCTAGTTGATTATGCCATTGATATGAGTAAACATGAGACCTGAGAATTATTGCAAATGTGGTTAGTTGTAATCTTTGCTGAAAACTTGAATGCTGGCTTGACATATTTACAACAAGAGCAAACCGAGTTTGTAGAAGTTTTTCTTTTTCTCTTTCAGTTTGTCAACTGAATTGCTTGAGGACAAGCAAGGGTTTAAGCTTGGGGGAGTTGATACGTCTCCATCGTATCTGCTTTTCCAAGCACTTTCGCCCTTGTTTTGGACTCTAACTTGTATGATTTGAATGGAACTAACCCGGACTGACGCTGTTTTCAGCAGAATTGCCATGATGTTGTTTTATGTCCAGAAACAAAAGTTCTCGGAATGACCTGAAACTCCACGGAACATCTTAGAAAAAATAAAAAAAAATCATCGCCAAAGATGAAGACCAGGGGGCCCATACCCTGTCCACGAGGGTGGGGGTGCCCTCCGTCTAGGGCGCGCCCCCCTACCTCGCGGGCCCCCTGGAGACCCTCCGACGCCAACTCCAACTCTATATATTTGCTTTCATAGATAAAAAAATCAGAGAGAAGAACTCATCGTGTTTTACGATACGAAGCCGCCGCCAAGCCCTAAAACCTCTCGGGAGGGCTGATCTGGAGTCCGTTCGGGGCTCCGGAGAGGGGGATTCGTCACCGTCATCATCATCAACCATCCTCCATCACCAATTTCATGATGCTCACCGCCGTGCGTGAGTAATTCCATCGTAGGCTTGCTGGACGGTGATGGGTTTGATGAGATTTATCATGTGATCGAGTTAGTTTTGTTAGGGTTTGATCCCTAGTATCCACTATGTTCTGAGATTGATGTTGCTATGACTTTGCTATGCTTAATGCTTGTCACTAGGGCCCGAGTGCCATGATTTCAGATCTGAACTTATTACGTTTTCATGAGTATATGTGTGTTCTTGATCCTATCTTGCAAGTCTATAGTCACCTATTATGTGTTATGATCCGACAACTCCGAAGTGACAATAATCGGGATACTTCTCGGTGATGACCATAGTTTGAGGAGTTCATGTATTCACTATGTGCTAATGCTTTGTTCCAGTTCTCTGTTAAAAGGAGGCCTTAATATCCCTTAGTTTCCATTAGGACCCCGCTGCCACGGGAGGGTAGGACAAAAGATGTCATGCCAGTTCTTTTCAATAAGCATGTATGACTATATTCGGAATACATGCCTACATTACATTGAATTGGAGCTAGTTCTGTGTCACCCTATGTTATGACTGTTACATGATGAACCGCATCCGGCATAATTATCCATCACCGATCCAATGCCTAGGAGCTTTCCATATACTGGTTTACGCTTATTTACTTTCCCGTTGCTATTGTTACAATCACTACAAAACACCAAAAATATTACTTTTGCTTTCAATACTCTTTTGTTACCGTTACCACTACTATCATACTACTTTGCTACTAAATACTTTGTTGCAGATATTAAGTTATCCAGGTGTGGCTGAATTGACAACTCAGTTGCTAATACTTGAGAATATTCTTTGGCTCCCCTTGTGTCGAATCAATAAATTTGGGTTGAATACTTTACCCTCGAAAGCTGTTGCGATCCCATACACTTGTAGGTTATCACGCACCTTTCACCGGTATCATACACCCACCATATACCTTCCTCAAAATAGCCACCATACCTACCTATTATGGCATTTCCATAGCCATTCCGAGATATATTGCCATGCAACTTTCCACCGTTCCATTTATTATGACACGCTTCATCATTGCCATATTGACATCGTATTTGTGGCAAAGCCACCTTTATAATTCTTTCATACATGTCACTCTTGATTCATTGCACATCCCGGTACACCGCCGGAGGCATTCACATAGAGTCATATTTTTGTTCTAAGTATTGAGTTGTAATTCTTGAGTTGTAAGTAAATAAAAGTGTGATGATCATCATTATTAGAGCATTGTCCCAAGTGAGGAAAGGATGATGGAGACTATGATTCCCCCACAAGTCGGGATGAGACTCCGGACGAAAAATAAATAAATAAAAGAGGCCAAAGAAGCCCAAATAAAAAAGGGGAGAAAAAAGAGGCCGTAAAAAAAGAGAAGGCCCAAAAAACAAAAAAAGAGAGAAAAAGAGAGAAGGGGCAATGCTACTATCCATTTACCACACTTGTGCTTCAAAGTAGCACCATGAACTTCATGATAGAGAGTCTCCTATGTTGTCACTTTCATATACTAGTGGGAATCTTTCATTATAGAACTTGGCTTGTATATTCCAATGATGGGCTTCCTCAAAATGCCCTAGGTCTTCATGAGCAAGCGAGTTGGATGCACACCCACTTAGTTTCTTTTGTTGAGCTTTCATACACTTATAGATGTAGTGCATCCGTTGCATGGCAATCCCTACTCACTCACATTGATATCTATTGATGGGCATCTCCATAGCCCGTTGATACGCCTAGTTGATGTGAGACTATCTTCTCCCTTTTTGTCTTCTCCACAACCATCATTCCAGTCCACCTATAGTGCCATGTCCATGGCTCACGCTCATGTATTGCGTGAAGATTTAAAAAGTTTGAGAACATCAAAAGTATGAAACAATTGCTTGGCTTGCCATCGGGGTTGTGCATGATTTAAATACTTTGTGTGGTGAAGATAGAGCATAGCGAGACTATATGATCTTGTAGGGATAACTTTCTTTGGCCATGTTATTTTGAGAAGACATGATTGCTTTGTTAGTATGCTTGAAGTATTATTGTTTTCATGTCAATATTAAACTTTTGTCTTGAATCTTATGGATATGAATATTCTTGCCACAATAAAGGAAATTACATTGAGAAATATGCTAGGTAGCATTCCACATCAAAAATGATGTTTTATATGCATTTATAAGCTATTTTCTATGATTTTTGGGACTAACCTATTAACCCAGAGCCTAGTGCGAGTTTCTGTTTTTCCTTGTTTTTGAGTTTCGCAGAAAAGGAAAACCAAACGGAATGAAACCTTCGGCAGAGTTATTTTTGGAACGGAAGCAATCCAGGAGACTTGGAGTACATGTCAGGGAAGCTTCGAGGAAGCCACGAGGCAGGGAGGCGCGCCCTACCCCCCTGTGCGCGCCCCCAGCCTCGTGGGCCCCTCGTGGCTCCCCTGGCCGACTTCTTTCGCCTATATATATGCATATGCCCTAAAAACATTGGGGAGGAGAATAGATAGGGATTTTCGCCGCTGCAAGCCTCTGAAGCCACCAAAAACCAATCGGGACCCTGTTCTGGCACCCTGCGGAGGGGGGATCCCTCACCGGTGGCCATCGTCATCATCCCGGTGCTCTCCATGACGAGGAGGGAGTGGTTCACCCTCAGGGCTGAGGGTATGTACTACTAGCTATGTGTTTGATCCCTCTCTCTCGTGTTCTTGAGGTGATACGATCTTCATGTATCGTGAGATTTGCTATTATAGTTGGATATTATGATGTTTCTCCCCCTCTACTCTCTTGTAATGGATTGATTTTTCCCTTTGAAGTTATCTTATCGGATTGAGTCTTTAAGGATTTGAGAACACTTGATATATGTCTTACATGTGCTTATCTATGGTGACAATGGGATATCACGTGATCTACTTGATGTATGTTTTGGTGATCAACTTGCGGGTTCCGTGACCTCGTGAACTTATGCAGACGGGTTGGCACACAATTTTGTCCTCACTCTCCGGTAGAAACTTTGGGGCTCTCTTTGAAGTACTTTGTGTTGGTTTGAACAGATGAATCTGAGATTGTGTGCTGCATATCGTATAATCATACCCATGGATACTTGAGGTGACATTGGAGTATCTAGGTGACATTAGGGTTTTGGTTGATTTGTGACTTAAGGTGTTATTCTAGTATGAACTCTATGATAGATCGAACGGAAAGAATAGCTATGTGTTATTTTACTACGGACTCTTGAATAGATCAATCAGAAAAAATAACTTTGAGGTGGTTTCGTACCCTACAATAATCTCTTCGTTTGTTCTCCGCTATTAGTGACTTTGGAGTGACTCTTTGTTGCATGTTGAGGGATAGTTATATGATCCAATTAAGTTATTATTGTTGAGAGAACTTGCACTAGTGAAAGTATGAACCCTAGGGGCCTTGTTTCCTAGCATTGCAATACTGTTTATGCTCACTTTTACCACTTGCTACCTTGCTGTTTTATATTTTCAGATTACAATTACCCATATCTACCATCCATATTGCACTTGTATCACCATCTCTTCGCCGAACTAGTGCACCTATACAATTTACCATTGTATTGGGTGTGTTGGGGACACAAGAGACTATTTGTTATTTGGTTGCAGGGTTGCCTTAGATAGACCATCTTCATCCTACGACTCCCACGAATTGATAAACCTTAGGTCATCCACTTGAGGGAAATTTGCTACTATCCTACAAACCTCTGCACATGGAGGCCCAACAACGTCTATAAGAAGAAGGTTGAGTAGTAGACATCAGTAATACTCTACCTTGGATGGACTACGCTGTAGACATGGTTTGGACTGGAGTAGAATGCCAGAGCGCGTGTTGTCGGTGGTGACCACGGGCAATGCCAGCCCAAAATGGTGGTCTAGACACTCTTCTCGTCGGAAGCGCTGCCCCGATCAGCTCTTCCCTCACCATTAATGCCCTACAGTTCCCTTCGACATGCTCTTCCCGCTGGACCGCTCGCCCCCTCCGTTTTCTTCTCCGGCGAGATGTGCCAACGACCGAGCAGTGCGTGCCCGTGAGCTCGTCTTCTTCCCCGCCCCTGTCCTCTTCCTCCTTTCGTCTCCGAGCGTTGCTCGTCTCCATGAGCCTCTGCGCCACGTCTGCTTCCTCCTCGTCGCCTTCCCACCGCTTCCCATGATCTTTGGCTGCGCCTACCGACACTGCGCCCATCGCCGGCGCACGGACACGTCACCTGCCGCGTGCCACCTCGTCCCCTCCCCCTCGAGCCCTCCCCACGGCTATTTAAGCACGCCCCGAGCATCCTCACAGTCCACAACCCCCTCCCCGAGCCTCTCCCCGAGCCCAGGGCCCCTCTCTGACCCCCACCATCGCCATGGCCGCCGCCTCGGGCTCTGCTCGATTCCGGCGATGCCGCGCTCCTCTCGCCGTTCCTTCACCTCCACTTCAAACCCCAGGGTCCGGCGAGTCTTCCCGTAGCCTCAGCCCCTCCTCCCCACCACCGTAGCTCCATTTTCTCCCGTGACCGAAGCCCCTCCCCGCCATGGGCGATGCTGCTCCACATCCCGAGCTCCTCGCTGGCAACGGAGACTACCTCTGGATGTGCCTCTCCCTCCTGCGCATCTGGGTAGGTCGCCCGTCCAGAATGGTGGCCGGAGTCGAAGACAATCTCCATCGAGGCGATCCTCTACCTCGGCTTGTCGCGCCATGAGCGGGAGGAAGAAGAAGCCAGGGCCAGGCGGGCCCCACCGCCGCGGATCCCACCCGCCAGTCTAACAGCGGCGTTGACAAGGTATACTTACGTGGATAAGTGGAGGCGTAATCCTCTGGATTACGTCTTCAGTTGTCCGAAAGCGTATTCTAGTGCTTCGTTAGATCAGAACACGTTTTCACTTATCCGAAGGCGTATTTCTTAGAAAACGCTTTCTGTTTTTCTTCCCCGCCTGCCGAAAGGGTTAAATTGTGAACGATCACTGTTTAAGTCACTTTTCTACCTAAAAAGTGCACGGCCACAACTTTTCAACCGTAACTCCGAATGAGGTGATTCCAGCGCTCACGTTCTCTGTTCGTCGAGCTCTTTCCGTTGGTATCATTTTCATTATGTTTTCACACAATGAAAATGACCATTTTGCCCTTGCCCGTAAACAGCCCCCTCCAAGAGAGAACTGTTTCCGGCAAATCTTTCCGCGATCATTCGGCACTTTTTCCCGGAGTATTTGTTGACCCCTAGGCAAGCTGACCTCTTATCATGAGCCACAAACTTGCATGTTGACTTTGCTTGCCCCTCGTGTGTGTGTGTGTGTTTTGTTGCAGTAGTTTCTTGTATGTTCCGTCTGCTATTATTTCAGTCGTGCTATATGTTTTTGCTATCTGCTTTCATAATTTGACATGCTAGATGGATGTTGCTACTAATTATATCATGCCTTTGTCTAGTTTAGTTTCATATTATTAGTATCGATGTTATGATAATTCTATTGCACTAGTGAGTTTGGCTGGTACTTGGTATTGCCATGTTTTACATGCTATAACTGTTCACCTGAAAAGATTGATGTTTCGTTACCGCATCTGTATGTTGCGTGCTAGCTGTTGCATTCATGTTAAAAAATGCTTGCATGATGATTGATGATGGAGAAGTTAATAATATGACTTAATAACAAACCTCCTCCATCATTGATGGGATCGAGTCATAGTGCCACCAAATCGAACCTTTTTCCAGTGCAGCCACATTTGCCTGTTATGGGCAGGCCGTAGCTGGGTCTATTGTCATGCCTCTCGCCAGTGCCTCCAACGAGGGAAGGTTATGGGCGCGCGCTACCCTGATCAGGTAGGCGGACATAAGCCTTGTGTGCCTGTAGTTGGATGATAAGCACTTTTGTCCTCGTTTGGGACCGTTTTTGTTTTGCCACGACGGTGGCTGTTGGTGTCTTTGGTAGGCAAGGGGCCACCCAGGACTGAACCCCAGTGGGGTGTTGGTCGGAGTGGCCGGGAGAGTGTCATGGCAGTAGGATGGCTTTGTTGGAATGTCGTTGGTCCCACCAAATGGGAGTGCGAGGCCATGGATTCTGTGGTCTGGGTATAGTGCGCTACCTCTGCAGAGTGTTTATTAAGTCTATCGATAGCACCACAGTTCATAGTAGGTCACACTATCATGTCTTGGTCAAAACGGAGGTTAAAACTGAAATAACTAAGTTGATGAATAATGTGTAACAAACTATGTGGTGACTTGGACTATGAGATAGTCGTGAGAAGTCACGGTAATGTGTTGATATGATCACGATACGAGGTCTCGGTGAGTGTTGAACCAAGTGTGGTTCCGTTTGTGATCTACGAGTGATCACCGTTTGGTTACAAGGTAACCCGTTGAATCGAGTATGCTTCCGTTTGTGATCCTTCATGATCACCATTTGGTTACAAGGTAACCCGTTGAACTGAGTATGGTTTCGTTTGTGATCCATCATGATCACCATTTGGTTACAAGGTAACCCGTTGAACCGAGTATGGTTCCGTTTGTGATCCATGAATGATCACCGTTCGGTTGCGAGGCAACCCATTGGTAAGAAAGTCCGAGGGACTCATTGCACAAGTTTGGTTGCATTGCATGAGTAATATGTTGTTATTTTCATTTAAAGAACCGTGGTAAAACAGAAGATGGTTGCATAAAGTTAACATTTTATGTCTGCATTGGATATGACTGGTAGTTTATTTTCAGCATAGTTTCATGATGCCATGCCATGTCTTGATTGAACTTCTACCATGCTTTGATATGCCATGTTATGGTTAAGATGTGATGCTATGTTTTGTGTTGCCATACTAGAAGTAAGATTGATATGCCATGTTGTTGCCATGCTAGTAGATGCCGTGATGTTGTTCATGCTTATTTTGATCCATGTCTCCAGTTAATATCATGCCATGTTTGGCTTTTGCTATGTGATAGGTTGTTGCAGACGCTTGGTTATTGCTTTGTCATCTGTTTGTTTGGACCCTATGTATTTGGTTGTCTTGCAAGTACATTTAATGTACTGACCTGGCGTGTCATGCTAGATTTGTAGGTCATGCCCAAACAGTTCGCTTGTTCTGTCGTGCTAGGCCGTAATCTTGCCAGTCCTGTGAGTTGTGGAGCCCAGCCAGAGTTGTTATGCTGCCAAACCAAGACTTCCGCCGCCATTTAAATAGCCTTAGGGCTATGCCAGATAATTATATTCATCAATGATGTAATCATATACACATGTATTTGATGAATATTATTGTACATGGAATGTTGTATCATGGACCTGTCATGCGTCAGGTGTTATCCTGGGCTGTCGTGCGAAGGCCCCCTGCTCCATGCGGATCGGGGTGCCACAGCGCTATCAGGCGCTGGACAAAAAGGCCAAGAAGAAGAACAAGGAGACCAAGGATGGCCTCCGTCACAAAGGTACTTCGGACGCAGTGTCCGGGGAGACCGAAACTCACTCCTCCAACAAGGAGGATGAGGATGAAAAAGAGGAGGAGGCAGAAAGAAATCCTTCCCCGAAAGGGAGGAAAAAGAAGAGGGTGGCCTCCAAAGACCCAGAGGCGGGGGTGTCCAAAAGGGAAAAAATATCCCTCCCCGACGGCTCAGATTTGGATGCCGAAGCGATCCCTGAGTGGCGCCCCAGGTCGAAGCACTACAAAAAAAATACACTTCCCTGATGATACGTGTTTGTCACAGTAGGTCGCGTTTTTTGTCATGCATGTACATCCATGACAAATTTATGATGTAATCAAGATAGTCATACATCTTTGTCATAGAAGTGTTCCATGACATTACCAAAATTATCATCACGGAAGTGTCCACTTCCATGACGATAAATCGCGCGTCACAGAAGTGCTTTCGTCAAGGGTGACCGACACGTGGCATCCACGGTAACGGAACACCGTTAATCTATCGGGTCAGATTTTGGATCTGATAACCCGTTAACAGCCCCGGCCAATGGGAAATTTCCAAGTGTAAAATTCTGATTTGCCGAAGGGAACACCTGTCAGCTCGTCAGTGGGCCAGATGTCGCCCGTCCATTGGAGGAGACATGCCTATGGTACGTCGACACGTGGCTGGGCCCAACAGAGGCCCATATAGGTTAAAAAGGGCGGCCCAGTCAAAGGCACGTAGAACTTATTCAGGTACTAGTGGGCCAGCCCAATAAATACCTGCTTAATAAAGGCCCATTTACAGCCCGAAACCAGATCTGGCCCGTTAATTGTTCGCCCAATATTTGGGCCCATTTACTGACGAAGCCGATCTGCCCGTTAATTGTTCGCCCAATATTTGGGCCCATTTGCGGCCCTAAGCCAGATCTGGCCCGTTAATTGTTCGCCTAATATTCGGGCCCAACTACAGCCCAGTGACTTTCGGCCTGTTAGAGGCCTGATGTAGACATGGGCCCATTTCAGCCCGGTGTGACTTTCGGCCTAGGAATGGCCCGTGCTGCCCATGGGCCATATATGGTCCGACGGGACATCGGGCCCACTAACGGCCCGTGCTAAAGGTGGGAACAGTTAAGCCCAACGTGACTTTGGGCCTGTTAAAGGCCTGTCGCGTAATTTGGCCCGTTGATGCCTGTACTAAGCTTTCGGCCTCTTAAAGGTCCATGATATCAGTGGGCCAACTAAGGCCCGAGAAATGTTTCGGCCTGGTAACGGCCCGTGAGCTAACTGGGCCCATAACGGCCCGGTCTACATTTCGGCCTGCTGAAGGCCCGTCGACGACTAGTGAAAATTGAGGCCCAACATGCATTTTGGCCTACTAAAGGCCCGTGGTTTCATCTCCGCCGTAATAGGCCAGTACAATATTCAGCCTGTTAATTGCCCAATGCTACCTTGGCCAAACTAAGCGCTGGGTCGACAAAAGGCCCAACTAAAATATAGGCCAGCGTAAGTTTGGGCCTGGCGCAATGTGTGAAGGCCCCAATCATTCGGGCCCAAGAAAGACGTAGGCCGGCCCAATTGTGGCCCGCTAGAAACCTAGCCCGTTATCGAATGTTTCGGCCCGGTCGACTACATCTGATTTTTTTTTCAGATAGCGAATGATGGCAGTAACTAGTAGGATTTAAGAACAAACCTACTCTATACAATAAAGAAATTACGGCATAGTAACTAAGAATAAACCTACACTATACAATAAAGGATTTAAGGTATATTACATCCAATGGGCATCGAAGTTCGCCACCAGTGATCATAAAGCGCAACGAAGAAGCATATTACAAAAATCGGGCACCATTGCAGCGTAACAAAATAATCTTGAACCGAGACCACTCCCAAGATAGTTCAAGAAAGGTTAGCCTTTATGGGGAACTGCTATGCAAGTCAGCCGAAAGCAAGGTTGTGAGACCGGCCTAGCATGTCGGTCATAGCTTCCAGGTGTAGCTGTTTAGCGATGAGGTTCTCATTGGTGTTCTCCGCAATCTTTCTTAGAGATAGGACTTCAACTCGAAGTTGAGTTGCAGAATGCCTTTCTGCTAGAACTTGGGACTGAAGAAGTCGAACTGATTCAGACAACGAATTATGTGAGCTTGTCTGACTGTTAGTCTCAAGTAACTTGAACATTGCATCAAGACAAGACTTTGGGGTTGTCTCGCTATCTTCAAGATGTTTTGCCTTCTTTGCTGCAATATATATTGGGTTTGTCTCACAGCCTTCATCAGACTTGTGCATGCCATCAGGCATATCACCCTGAAACAAAGCAGAGAGATGACAGGTTTTGCATGTGTATAAACAAAGATGATAACTGTTCTGTCAATTCTATCCAATTTCAAATTAGAAAATAAAGAGTAAGTTCGAAATATCAATAGCATAATTTGGCATTGTTGCTAATGCGGGGAGCTTCACCACACTACTGGATTACCATGTCAACATAACAAGCATAGATGAAGGGCAAAGAAAATCATTGTATCTATTTTTGATAATGTGCATGGCATGTTGTTCATATCATCAGCCACATCAATAAGATAAAACAAGAGATGACAAGGTGCAAACGTGGGCTGCTTCACCACACACTGGATTATAGATCCACAAAACCAAGCATACATATAGGGAGTATTAAGTAATGTGCATGGTATGAATACGAAATTTGGTTTTACAAGTAAAACTTAGAACTTACGGTTCTTACGAACATGCATTTTGGTAGAAACAGCAAACTAAACAGCAGTAAATGATAGGGAGTATGAGCAAATTAAACAGCAGTTGAGGATAAAGGCTTTAGAAGGACTGACTTACATTAACAGTTAACACCGGCTTTATAATGCCCTTCTCCATGTCAAGGGAAGGATAACTCAAGAATTTCAGCACGGAATCTTCTTCATAAGCATTGCCTGTACTCTACATTTTGTAGAGAGTAATTATAGATATGATAATACTAGAAGGGATAGAGGATAATGAAGATAAGATGCAGATTGATGCTACATAATCAACTACCAATCCCTAGAAGTACAAGCGTTACAGGACAGAATGTACTGACAACAGCAATGGGCTACACTTTTGCATTGGCATTGTCTGTGTATTCTACTTGTTGGTAAGATTAAATATAGATCTGATCTTTTTTAGTAAATGGTGGGCGAGGGAGATAATATACAGAATGCTACAAAATGAACCAATCCCTCTTCCCATAATAAAAGAGTGTTTTGAACACTGGTGTACTGTACAAAAAGTTCTTATATTATGGGACGGAGGGAGTAGCTGTTAATGTAAGTACAGTGATAGACCACGTTCAGTCCTTACAAGAGGACTGCAGAGCTAAACCTCTTCAAAAGCATTGGGTTGATTCTAAATTTGTCTAAGAGTCCATACGGATATTATAATGTCCACCAAATGGACGATTACGAGGCTAACATGTGCAGTGATGCTACATAATCAAACAACTATGAAAGTAAGTATGGTCATACAGGGCAAGAGGTACTCACAAGAGCAATGCAGTGTGCAGTATAGTTGCGAGATTCTATGGTCCCTTGAGAACGAATGTTCTTACGCTATGATTTTTCGTACAAGTGAGACATTAAGGCAAATGCAGAAATGTAGTTCAAATTGTGATGTGATATCATAGGCGATCGAAAGTGCAACTATCCCTAGGTGGTTTTGGTAATTCATAACAACATATAGCTCATTGAGCTAATGCTATTCCAAGACTATTATTTCAGGAAAGCTCAATGAATGGCATGGCATGGATGATGAAAGTGGATCCCTCAAAATACTAAGGACAAAGGATTGGCTCAAGCTCAAAAGCTCAAGACTCTTCATTACATTTTAGTGATCCAAGATCACATTGAGTCTATAGGAAAAGCCAATACTATCAACAAGGGATGAGGTGTTGCTTAATGAGCCTCTTGCTTCATGTGCTTAGTGATATGCTCCAAAACCCTCAACTACTTTCCCACATCCACAAATGACCTAAACCTAAAGCCAAAATCGGTCACACCGATTCTTTCTATCCGGCGCCACCGATTCCAAAAGTCATAGCCACTGCCACAAACCCTAAGAAAATCGGTCTTACCGATAGGGATCTCGGTCTCACCAAGATGGGGTTGCAATCTCTCTTTTTCCCTTCGTAATGTTTCAGTCTAACCGAAGTGAGCGATCGGTCCCATCGAGATTGCAATGTAAACTCTCTGTTTCCTTTTTGAAACATTTCGGTCTCACCGAAAAGAGCAAATCGGTCCCACCGAGTTTACCTGACCAACTCTCTGGAAAGCTAATTACCAAAATCGGTCCCACCGAGTTTGTGTAATCGGTCTTACCGAGATTACGTTATGCCCTAATCCTAACCATATCGGCCTCACCGAGATGCATGTCGATCCCCAATCAAAATCACTAACGGTCACTAGGTTTACTAATTCGGTCCGACCGAGTTTAACGATTCGGTCCCACCGAGTTTGGTAACTTGTGTGTAACGGTTAGATTTTGTGTGGAGGCTATATATACCCCTCCACCTCCTCTTCAATCGTGAAGAGAGCCATCAGAATGAACCTACACTTCCAACTTACCGTTTCTGAGAGAGAACCACCTATTCATGTGTTGAGGCCAAGATATTATATTCCTACCATATGAATCTTGATCTCTAGCCTTCCGCAAGTTGCTTTCCACTCAAATCTTCTTTCCACCAGATCCAAATCCTATGATAGAGAGTTGAGTGTTGGGGAGACTATCATTTGAAGCACAAGAGCAAGGAGTTCATTATCAACACACCATTGTTACTTCTTGGAGAGTGGTGTCTCCTAGATTGGCTAGGTGTCACTTGGGAGCCTCCGACAAGATTGTGGAGTTGAACCAAGGAGTTTGTAAGGGCAAGGAGATCGCCTACTTCGTGAAGATCTACCGCTAGTGAGGCAAGTCCTTCGTGGGCGACGGCCATGGTGGGATAGCCAAGGTTGCTTCTTCGTGGACCCTTCGTGGGTGGACCCTTCAACGGATTGTACCCCGAAGAATTCAACAAAATCAGCTGTCTTGAGAATGCAAAGGAAATTTGGGATACTTTGATTGATATGCATGAAGGTACCGAGTCCGTCAAGGAATCCAAGTTGGATGTGCTCCAAAGTCAGCTTGACAAGTTCAAAATCAAGGATGGTGAAGGTGTCGCTGAAATGTACTCTAGGCTTGCTCTTATCACTAATGAGATTGCCGGCTTAGGGAGTGAAGAGATGACCAACAAATTCATCATCAAGAAAATCCTAAGAGCATTGGATGGAAAGTATGATACCGTGTGCACATTGATCCAAATGATGCCAAAATACAAAGATCTCAAGCCAATGGAAGTCATTGGAAGGATTGTTGCTCATGATTTCACTCAAGGATAAGGAGGAACTTCACAACAAGTCAAGTGGTGCTTACAAAGTCTCAAGTGAAGCCCCCACATCATCAAGTGAGAAACCAACCTTCAACGAAGAATTGAGCTTAATGGTGAAGAACTTCAACAAATTCTACAAAAGTAGAAGCAAAGAAAGAAGCTCCAAGTCAAGGTCTTACAATGACAAGAGATCTTCTAGTCGAGAGCGCAATTGCTACAATTGTGGGAGACCCAGACACTATTCCATTGAGTGTACGGCACCCTACAAAAGAAGAGAAGATTCTCCAAGAAGAAGGAGCAAAAGAGAAGAATCACCACCAAAAGAGAGGAGGAGTAGAGATGATCGTTACGAACGAAGACCCTCACGGAGAAGCAAGGATTCGGAAAGGAAGGACAAGTCATCAAATAGCTACACAAAACGAAGACATCAAGCTCATATTGGTGAATGGGTTTCCGGCTCCGACTCCGACCATCACTCCGAGAGAAGCTATCACTCCGACTCCGAATATACTCAAGATGAAGGTGTTGCCGGTCTAGCACTTGTGTCAACCAACTCCTACGACATATTTGAATCACCAAATGAAGGAATTGGTAGATGCTTCATGGCCAAAGGTCCTAAGGTAACACATCCCGAGTATGTTGATTTTAATAGTGATGAAGATGACTTGCTAGGTGATGATGATTTACTTGTTGACAACTCTAGTGATGAATACTATGATGAAACGTCAATTAATCATGCTAATCAAACGAATGACAATGATAAGGAGAAAATTGAGCTTCTAACTAAAGAACTAAACACTCTTAAGTTGGCTCATGAAACTATCATCGAAGATCATCGAGAACTTTTAAGGGCTCATGAAAAGTTACGCTTTGAAAAGCTCAATCTTGGGCAAGAGCATGAGTTCTTAAAGGCAATCAATGATGATCTCCACAAGAAAAGTTCTTCTTACATTGCCAAGCGTTTACTCTTATCTACTTACATGCCTCAAGTCAAGTCTAGTAACAAATACAAGAAAGATACTTCCTCTAGTAGTAACAATAATAATGTCAAATCCAATGTTGTTGCTTCTAGTAGTTCTCTTGATTCCACTAATGATTCTCTTAGGCAAGTTACACTTGAGCAAGAAAATAGTTTATTAAAGGGAATTATAGAGAAAGGTGTTTACAAGAGCCTTGCCGGGAGTAAGCAATTCGAGGAAATTGTACGCAAGCAAGGAAGGCACCGGAAGAATCAAGGTGTTGGTTTTGAACGGAAGTTCAACGCCAATGGAGTTGAGTGGGAAGAAGATCAATACCCCAAGACAAAGTTTGTTACTCAACAAGAGAAGTATGATCCTACTTCCTTCAAGGGGACACAAGCTCAAGATGATCTTCCACCACAAGACCACGAACAAAGGCAAGGACAAGCTTCAAGAAGAGATTGATGCATATGAAGAAGCACCTAAAGCCTCGCTCGAGTGGGTCCCCAAGACTACGTCAAGTTCTACTTCATCAAGTACAACTACAACTCCAAGGATTCCCATCAAGATGATGTGGATCCCAAGAAGAAGAACTAGAGAGTTCTTGAGGGTGACTCCGCCAACATTCTTCACTCATATCATTTTGGCAAGAACAAGTGCAATCAACTTTCACATCTTGCAGTAGTTCAAGGAGTCACAAACCCTCATGTTGGTAAGGCAAGGGACAAGGTAACCTAATGTTTTCATGGACATAATCTTGTGTGTGCATCACTCTATGTCTATGGATATTCTTGTTTGTTCCTTGTGGGACTAACCCATGTAGGCAAGTTGAAAGTGCAACTCACTCCAAAGGATTGCTCCAAATGATCTACATCAACATTGAGCATCTACATCTTCAACACCTACATGAAGTCATCATCGACAAAACCCAAGGTTAGTTCATCCCTCTAAGGGGGATCTCACATCTAGGGGAGCTTAACTCTAAGATTTGAGTCAAAGCAACTCTAATGGTGTGAACACATTAATGCATTATGTAAAAGTGGTAACCCCACTTGAGCTTAAACGATGAGTATGACCTATGATCAAATGTTCTCATTTGACTCCTAAGTCAAAATACTCATATATAGATGACCTAGTCATCGCCAATTGCTTGATAGTTGCTAAAATTGGTTGTGCATGCTTTGCCACATATTTCAATTGCCATTTTATTGTGTGAGCAGGTTGGTGCATATTTTACTCATTAAAGGACATCCACTTGTTGTTTTGCTTGTTTGGATTCTCTTCTTTGTGCCAAGTGGAACAAGAATGCCTAAGAACCTTCTTTAGCTATCTATGCTTTTCTCGTCTCAAACTCTATTCATGCTACATCACAAAATTTGATCAAGTCAGATTCGAACCACTCTGTGTGAGGAGCACTCGGAGTCCCCGATTCGTCATAGACTTAAACTTCCAAAACCTCTTAATGATTCTCGGTTTGACCGATCCTTCCATTTTGGTCCTACCGAGATCATCAAGTTGATCTGAGTTTTCAATCTCGGTGCAACCGATTTGAACTTTTTGGTCTCACCGATTTGCTGTAACTGAACACAGTTATGCATCTCGGTGCCACCGAGTTGTTCCACTCGGTCACACCGACAGGGTCGAGCTATATATAGCCACGGGCAAAATTTTGGAAATTTCTCCGAAACCCTTCGCCCGCGCAACAGCTCGCTTCCGCCATCGTGGTCTCCGGATCGTCTCCTAAATGCGTGAGCCTCCACATCCTTTGGTCTTCGCCGCCGTCAATGGAATTCGTCCCCGCTGTTGCCGCCGTAGCAAGTCCACCGCCAAGTTAGGGTATGGACTTGAACTTTGTGCTATCCACGTCTGATTCCTGGCACATTGTTTTCATATTGATTCTTGCCACGATTGAAACTCATCTATCCAGCCAAAGTAGTTCTTAGATTAGATGTGATTCAAATTTTTAGGTTTAGGTTTCCGCCAAAACCATCTCGGACCCACCGAGTTGAAAAACTCGGTCTCACCGATTTGGCTTATGCCATTGCACAAGTGACTCTCAGTCTGACCGAGAATTACTAATTGGTGCAACCGATTTGAGGATTCTGTGAAACCCTAGCAGTCTCGGTACCACCGAACTGAAACTCGGTCCAACCAAGATCATCAGTTTAGGTTCCAAAAACTGCTTCGGTATCACCGAGTTTGAAAATCGGTGGATCCGAAATGCTTCGTGGAAAACTAACACTGAACTTTTGAGTCATTCTTTGCAAAAACCTCTGCATTTTGTGATGCTCATCTTTTCTATCTCATCTACAACTCTTCACAGGTGGTCGAGTCAGCTTTTTGGCAAAGGTATGTCCGATCAAAGTGACATGACGAGCAGTCGAGAATAGTAGATGAACTTGAGTGAGGGCACTAGTCCCTCAACTTCAGATGAAGGGAGTAGAAGTACTCCTAGCAACCTACCTAAGGCTGCAACTAGGCAAAGGAGGAAAAGAACTTCAGATTGAGAGGATGAAGATTATAGAGCTGAGGAAGATGAGGCTATCTCCAAGAAAGTGGTGCTCAAGAAGGAATATGGCTCAGCAAAGAATGCAAAGCCAGGCATGAATATCAAAAGGCCTGCAGGAAGACAACCAATGTCCAAGGCCAGAGAATCAACTAAACTGCCTGAGAAGCCTGAACCCAAAGAGCCAGCTGCTGAAGGGAAGAAAAGAAAGGAAAGGGTCAAGATGACCATGGCCAGAGTTATTGGGAAGCCTTCCATGATGGAAGAGGAAGATGAAATAGTTGCACCAGCTCCAAAGGCACCTAAGCTTATGGGAGATGCTATTAGATCAGGGGCTGCCACATCTAAGCCCAAGGAAGCACCCAAACCTGCCCCCAAGGCCTAGTCTGCACCAAAGATGAATACCGTGAGTATTCCCGGCTTTGAAAAGAACAAGGCCCCAAAGTGCTCGAGGATCTTGATGAGGAAGATGAAGAAGGACAAGTTATGAGGAAGCTCAAGCCCAAGATACTGGACCACAATGATGCCCATCCTGTGGCTGAGGACATGAGAATCGGGAAGGATCTGTGGTTGAGGATATGGAGGATGGAAGATCCATATGCATCAAGGAGAAGAACTGCTGTTGACTACAGGTTCCATACAAAGGAACAGCATGACTTCTATGAAACCATTCTGTTGGACAAGAAGCCCATTGTCTGTGATATGAGGTGGGTTGACTGGAATTTCATGAAGGAGAATGAAGAGCACTATCCTGGAGTGCAAGATAGTTTTGTTGGTTGTGGAGTTGCAGATTTTGTTGGGCAAAAGCTCACAAATTGGAATGATGAACTTATCATGCAGTTCTACTCCACAAAGACATTTTTACCAGATGGAAGAATTGTTTGGATGTCTCAAGGTACAAGGTACCAAATCAACTGTTGAAGAATGGGCAGAGCTGATAAATGCCCCAGAGGAAAATGAGGATGACCTAGACATTTATGCCAAGAAGAAGATGGGTTACAATTCAATGGCTCACATGTACAAGGAGATTCTAGACAAGGCATTAGCAACTCACAAGTTTGGATCAGTTCACTTTCTCATCGGGGTTGCCAACCATAAATTGGATTCGAGGCACACCTTGTTGCCCAAGTCAAGTGACCATAACATGATCAGAGGGCATGCCATCAACATGTTGCATGTGTTTGATGTGCCACAGAAGTTCAAAGTCATGAGCCTGATCATTGAAACAATCAAGAGGACTGCAGCAGATCAGAAGAGGAGCTGTGGATATGCACCTCAGATTCAAGAATTGATAAACTCAAAGTGGGCATAGGAAAATATAAGTTGGATAAGGAACACTTTCCACTTTATCCAGACTTTGAGGACAATGAGGTTGTCATGAATGAAGATGATCCACAATCAGTTCAAGATCAGGAGAAGAAGGAGAAGGCAAAGAGGGAGAAAGTTGCCAAGATGCCAACTCAAGAGGAGGCATCTGAGTATTTCTTGAAGAACAAGAAGGAGCAGCTCGGATACTTAAAAACATCAACCCTGAGGATAGAGAAGGGATTGGCCACCCTCACTCAAAATCAGGAGAGCCTGGAGAGAATCATAGAACAAAAGTTCTATAACTTAGATGTGAAAGTAACTGAGATTCAGTCTGCAGTGGAGGAACTACAAGATGACATGCAGGAGAGGAAGGGAAAAACAACAACTGATGCATTTGCCAGAGTGCCTAGAGCCCACAGGTCATCTGCTGTGCAAGTTTCTGACACAAGAGCAACTTCATCTGCACCAGCTACAGCCTCAGTGCCACCAGCTCCAGCATCTACATCAGCTCCTGCTCCATCTACTTCAACTGAAGCTTTCATCCTCGGCGTTATCCGGACTCCACCACCACCTGAAGATCAAGCCTGAGAGTCGATCTAGCACTATGCATTTTCTATGAACTTTTTGGTAACTTGTTGCCAAAGGGGAGAAAAAGTATAGATCATAGGCTTCGAGAGAGAGTGTGTTGCTTTTGTTCTCTCTTGCTTTATTTGGTGGTTTTTCAAACTTTGTTTGCTTTTGGTTGAGATACTATCCTTGTGAGACATTGATGATCATGTGTTTGATCATAAGCTACACTTATGCATGTTTGATGATATTATCCTATCTATCTTATGTGATCACTCACTATGCTTGGTGATGAGTGCATGTATTCATTGTTTATTAGTTTGAGCGCTCCACCAAGATGTATGTGACATGGAAGAGTAACCCATGAGCCTAATTCATTGTGCATTTGCAGTCCAATGCAAATCTAAAACTATGCACAAATTTAGGGGCAGCTCTTTCTTATCACATACTTCTCAAAGCGATGATGTTATTTAAATTTTATTATCATTTGTCGAAGCTTTGATCTATATGTTGTCATCAATTACCAAAAAGGGGGAGATTGAAAGTGCAACTATCCCTAGGTGGTTTTGGTAATTCATAACAACATATAACTCATTGAGCTAATGCTATTCCAAGACTATTATTTCAGGAAAGCTCAATGAATGGCATGGCATGGATGATGAAAGTGGATCCCTCAAAATACTAAGGACAAAGGATTGGCTCAAGCTCAAAAGCTCAAGACTCTTCATTTTACATTTTAGTGATCCAAGATCACATTGAGTCTATAGGAAAAGCCAATACTATCAAGAAGGGATGAGGTGTTGCTTAATGAGCCTCTTGCTTCATGTGCTTAGTGATATGCTCCAAAACCCTCAACTACTTTCCCACATCCACAAATGACCTAAACCTAAAGCCAAAATCGGTCACACCGATTCTTTCTATCCGCGCCACCGATTCCAAAAGTCATAGCCACTGCCACAAACCCTAAGCAAATCGGTCTTATCGATAGGGATCTCGGTCTCACCGAGATGGGGTTGCAATCTCTCTGTTTCCCTTCGTAATGTTTCGGTCTAACCAAAGTGAGCGATCGGTCCCACCGAGATTGCAATGTAAACTCTCTGTTTCCTTTTTGTAACATTTTGGTCTCACCGAAAAGAGCAAATCGGTCCCACCGAGTTTACCTGACCAACTCTCTGGAAAGCTTATTACCAAAATCAGTCCCATCGAGTTTGTGTAATCGGTCTTACCGAGATTACGTTATGCCCTAACCCTATCCATATCGGCCTCACCGAGATGCATGTCAGTCCCACCGAAAATCACTAACGGTCACTAGGTTTACTAATTCGGTCCGACCGAGTTTAACGATTCGGTCCCACCGAGTTTGGTAAATTGCGTGCAACGGTTAGATTTTGTGTGGAGGCTATATATACCCCTCCACCTCCTCTTCATTCGTGGAGAGAGCCATCAGACTAAACCTACACTTCCAACTTACCATTTCTGAGAGAGAACCACCTACTCATGTGTTGAGGCCAAGATATTCCATTCCTACCATATGAATCTTGATCTCTAGCCTTCCCCAAGTTGCTTTCCACTCAAATCTTCTTTCTACCAGATCCAAATCCTATGAGAGAGAGTTGAGTGTTGGGGAGACTATCATTTGAAGCACAAGAGCAAGGAGTTCATCATCAACACACCATCTGTTACTTCTTGGAGAGTGGTGTCTCCTAGATTGGCTAGGTGTCACTTGGGAGCCTCCGACAAGATTGTGGAGTTGAACCAAGGAGTTTGTAAGGGCAAGGAGATCGCCTACTTCGTGAAGATCTACCGCTAGTGAGGCAAGTCCTTCGTGGGTGGCGACCATGGTGGGATAGACAAGGTTGCTACTTCATTGGACCCTTCGTGGGTGGAGCCCTTCGTGGACTCGGCAGAACCGTTACCCTTCGTGGGTTGAAGTCTCCATCAACGTGGAGATGCGATAGCACCACCTATCGGAACCACGCCAAAAACATCCGTATCTCCAATTGCGTTTGAATCCTCCAAACCCTTCCCTTTACTTTCTTGCAAGTTGCATGCTTTAATTTCACGCCAATATACTCTTTGCATGCTTGCTTGAATTGAGTGATGATTGCTTGACTTGTCCTAAGATAGCTAAAATCTGCCAAACTCTAAATCTGGGAAAAGGCTAAGTTTTTAATTGGTCAAGTAGTCTAATCACCCCCCCCCCCTCTAGACATACTTCAAGGTCCTACAGATGGCAACACATCATTGGATCATAATATGTGGCATAAAGCACCATGTTCAAGTAGGGATTACAGCGGGTTGCGGGAGAGTGGACCGGGTAAAAGAGATGAGGATGGTGATGATGATGGTGATGTTGATGAATATGATCACCGTGGCGATCATTCCCCTCCCGATGGCACTCCGGCGCCACCGAAAGAGAGGAGGAGAGGTTCTCCCCCTTGTGCTTCCTCCTCCATGGCCTCCACCCTCTGGTCCTTGGCCTTCATGGTGATGATGGCCCCTCCAGGATACTCCTCCATGGCCACGGTGATGATGGCCCCCTCGGCGTGGTGCCGGAGAGGGCCTAGATTGACTCTCGTGGCTATAGAGGCTTCTGGTGGCGTAACTTCGATCTAGGTTTCTTTACGGAAGTTTGGGTATATATAGAAGAGTTTTGCATTGATTTAATGTCGGGGGTCTCGGGCTGTCCACGAGGCGGGCGCGCTAGGGGTGGGCGCGCCCCCACCCTCGTGGGCAGCCCGGGACTCTTCGGCCTCGCTATACAGTACTCTGTGGGCTTCTTACGGTCCAAAAATGATCTCCGTCAAGTGGCACGTCAATTGGACTCCGTTTAGTTTTCCTTTTCCGCGATACTCTAAAACAAGGAGAAAGCAGAAGCGGCACTTTGGGCTCTAGGTTAATAAGTTAGTCCCAAAAATCATATAAAATATCAGATAAATGCGTATAAAACATCCTAGAAGGATAGTATAATAGCATGAATACTTCATAAATTATAGATACATTGGAGACGTATCAAGCATCCCCAAGCTTAATTCCTGCTTGTCCTCGAGTAGGTAAATGATAAAAGAAATAATTTATGAAGTGTGAATGCTAGCAAGTGCTTAAGTTTGATCAATGATAATTCCAATCACTTTTTCTAGCATCATTGCATGTCATAACAGTAGCTCATCTCATAAAAATTCTCATGATAAAGTAACAAGCTAATCACATGTTAAAGTATAGACCATAAACTTTCTTGAAAACTAACAAACAATATTCTCAGTCGTCAAAAAATTGCAATTCATCTTATTTTCAGGAAGAGTCTATGTCAGAGCTTTGATTTAGCAAACTCCACATACTCAACTATCATTTAGTCTTTCACAATTGCTAACACTCACGCAATACTTGTGGTTATGGAGTTTTAATCGGACCTGAGAGAAAGATAGGGGCTTATAGTTTCGCCTCCCAACCTTTTACCTCAAGGGTAATGTCAACAATAATAGCTCATGCTAACTTACATCCAATTAGATATATATATATATCAGGATCTTTCCAACACAGTGTGCTTGCCAAAAGATAAAATGTAAAAAGGAAAGGTGAAGATCACCATGACTCTTGCATAAGGTAGTAGATAATAATAAAAGATAGTCCCTTCGCAGAGTGAAGCAGAGGTTGCAATTCTCTTTCAGGGTTGGATGCACAAAATCTTAATGCGAAAGAACATCACTTTATATTTCCCCTTATGATATGAACCTTTATTATGCAGTCCGTCGCTTTTATTTCTTCCACATCACAAGATCGTATAAAGCTTATTACCTCCACACCAATCGATCATACATATTTAGAGAGCAATTTTTATTGCTTGCACCGATGACAACCTACTTGAAGGATCTTACTCAATCCATAGGTAGATATGGTGGACTCTCATGGCAAAACTGGTTTAAGGGTTTTGGGAAGCACAAGTAGTATCTCTACTTGGTGCAAAGAATTTAGCTAGCATGAGGGGAAAGGCAAGCTCAACATGTTGGATGATCCATGACAATATACTTTATTTCAGATATAAGAAAACATAACCCATTACGTTGTCTTCCTTGTCCAACATCAACTCTTTAGCATGTCATATTTTAATGAGTGCTCCCAATCATAAAAGATGTCCAAGATAGTATATTTATATGTGAAACCTCTCTTCCTTCAATATTCTTTCATGAATTGTTCAAGTGACCAATTCTACGTTTGCTAACTTTCAATAAGTTTACTACCTATACTTATTATGTGTGAAGTCATTACTTCCCATGTTATAAGCATATGAAACATATATAAATTCAGGTTTATGACATTCAATTTATTCAACCATTTACTCATAGGATATATGTGAAGCACATGAGTAAATGACAAACTACTCCAAAAGATATGAGTGAAGAACGAACCTACACTTCCAACTTACCGTTTCTGAGAGAGAACCACCTACTCATGTGTTGAGGCCAAGATATTCCATTCCTACCATATGAATCTTGAGCTCTAGCCTTCCGCAAGTTGCTTTCCACTCAAATCTTCTTTCCACCAGATCCAAATCCTATGTGAGAGAGTTGAGTGTTGGGGAGACTATCATTTGAAGCACAAGAGCAAGGAGTTCATTATCAACACACCATTTGTTACTTCTTGGAGAGTGGTGTCTCCTAGATTGGCTAGGTGTCACTTGGGAGCCTCCGACAAGATTGTGGAGTTGAACCAAGGAGTTTGTAAGGGCAAGGAGATCGCCTACTTCGTGAAGATCTACCGCTAGTGAGGCAAGTCCTTCGTGGGCGACGACCATGGTGGGATAGACAAGGTTGCTTCTTCGTGGACCCTTCGTGGGTGGAGCCCTCCGTGGACTCGCGCAGCCGTTACCCTTCGTGGGTTGAAGTCTCCATCAATGTGGATCTACGATAGCACCACCTATCGGAACCACGACAAAAACATCCGTGTCTCCAATTGCGTTTGAATCCTCCAAACCCTTCCCCTTACATTCTTGCAAGTTGCATGCTTTATTTTCCGCTGCCTATATACTCTTTGCATGCTTGCTTGAATTGTGTGATGATTACTTAACTTGTCCTAAATTAGCTAAAATCTGCCAAACTATAAAATTGGGAAAAGGTTAAGTTTTTATTGGTCAAGTAGTCTAATCACCCCCCCCCCCTCTAGACATACTTCAAGGTCCTACAAGTACCTTACGCTGCAGCCGAGACCAATCTGTAACAAGATTATTCCAGTCACCGTCGGATAAATGTAGCACTGGAGACTTTACAGAAGTTTTGTTCAGAGGCTTTCCATCGAAGTGCCCTTGCCTCGGGTGGGAACGATACTTCAACAACGAGTTCTTGAAAAGCGCAACCAACTCTTGCTCGTCATCACAATCCAGTTTGCTCCTCGCCTATTTAAAAGAATGAAATCTTGTGTCTTCTGTCAGCAGAAACATATGCAGTACTGACCATGAATAGCATTAGTACATTACTTGCACGTAAGTTGCGGAGGAAGACTAGAAATTGTTCTGTGTCTGCGGTATAATCTTTCCATGAAGGAAAGATGCGCACAAACTTCCTGACAACAACATAAGCTTCGTCTTCTAAACTGGGAAGAAATGGAACAGAGGTCCTATTTGCTGCAATTGGGGCTCTCTCTGGTTCGAAAAGGGATTTGGCAATTGGATTTTGTGCACTCTTTGCTGGAATGGGGTTTCGTCGTCAGACAATTTGGTGCTATGTCAACTGGCATAATCATATTGTTTGCTGCAGTTGGGGTCTGCTGAGTTGGGGTATCAAAAATGACCAGTGTAGTAGGGCTAGAGTCTACTAGAGTTGGGGTATTTTGTGGGTCATGTGATATTGCAACTACACCTAATGGGCTATTTGATTTATCAGGTGCCACTACCTTTTCCATATACTTTGTTTGTGCTCCTCCACGATCAGCAATCGCCCTCTTCCTTTTGAACGTCTGATACACAAGAACAACATTTGAATGGATAAATATGGTATGATGATAGATGGAATATGTACGAAAATGGATAGGCAGGGTGTATTCACATACACGATGTGTAAACTAAGCTAATGGCAGTTCAACAAAGTAGAAGCAATGCAAAGCATCAGTTGCAAGATATGTGCGAGCAATGTAACCTTGGAAATTTAGAGCAAGTACCTTGATGGGTGAATAAGATAGGGCATCCTCCTCTGACTCCTCCACTAGGGAGCTACATTGACTTAGGTCTCCCTCTAGCTCAGAATCATTGTTAGGATCATATTCTGAGCATGAATATGTAGGTGGAGAGCGTTTGCATTGCATTGCATCCAGACTTGATTTCAGTCCCTTAATGCCAAGTTTGACAGCCATGGCATTGTTCTGCTTTATTATTTTCATGCGCGCAAGCTCATAATCATTATGATGCTGTTCAAAATCTGAGATTCATGAAAACATAAAAAGTAGTCAGATTATCTATGGAATGCATTGCAGATTCAACTCGGAGAGTGTCTCCTATAAACCCTGCATATGCAAAGTTCACGTCCCCAACCGTGCCGCTGACCACACACGTAAATACAAACCCCTTATGTCTTTATAACAGTGGGCACACATTTCAAAACTGAAGTAGGAACATTAGAATCATATGAAATTCGTATTTGAACAAATAAACTAAGCAATTATGAGTGGCGTAATGTTTAGCTTCAAGGGTGGAGTGTTGGTAGTGCGACACAAAGCAAGTAGGCAGATTGTATTCCATGTAAAAGATCAAAACCTATGTAAAAGCTGGAAATGACACTTTCTTTCTATACAATGCAGTGTTCGTTACCCACACATGATGGAAGAGACCACATAGAGAAATACTATTCACTCAGGTCTCACGGTTCCGATTTAGAAACAGGGTGGTCCACCCTAAAAGAATATTGACAACAAATATGACAAGGCAAGCATAGATGTCGTGAATCAATCATTTACTTGTGAGCTTATTAGGACAAGTATGCAGAATGTAACTGCAGTAAGAGACCGTCCAAAATCTGAATGAAGAAGTTTGTCTAGCACTTATTGTTTGCAACTAATCGACGTGAATAATTGGATATTATATCGAATGAGTAAGAAAGACAAGTAAAATTGTCAACAAACCTAGCTTGCAGTAGTAATCTGGGTCAATGTCACTACGACCAACAAACCAAAATGACTAGTTTCTGTTCCGAGGGCCGGAATTTTGAAAACCCTGTGAACTTTAGATGTACTAAAGATTACCGAAATACATCTAAACCATTAAGTGTAGGTAGCACTGAGCACACAACAAACCCTAATGATAGTCCTGCCTAATGAGTAATGAATCAATTAGAAAATGGGTGATGAGGAGTGGCTGCTGAGTGTTGAGGACATATCTCAGGATAAATCGGGTTGGCTTGGTGGGTGCTGCACGCCTGAGCCTTGAACGGACTGGGAAGGTAGGCACGGCGGCGCGCCCGGGCAGCGGTGACGCTGTTGGGCGAGCGGCTCCTGGCCTCCTGTTAGTCCGGCGTCTCCTCCTAGAGTCATGTCGTCCGGGGACGGCAAGTCGCCGGCGAGGCAAAGGAAGTAGTAGAGATCGGAAGCACGCAATGTAGCAGGGGAATCGTGGCCCGACGACCCAAAATCCCAGGTGGGCCGGCCCACCGTGGGCACCCTGTAGAGATACACACCCGAGCGGCGAACATGCATTTTCGAAACTAATTTAGAAACATTTAGCTGACCAATTAAACAACTTTGTTTTAATAATATCATATTCGTATTTGAACATCTAAGCTTGTTAAGCTTGATGCGTTGAGCAGTGTTATTATGACACGAAGCACGATTACGATCGTATAGTGATCATAAAAGGGAAACTCTAAGCATTTTTTTAGCAAAGAGGGTTTCCTCCGATTTCTATTAAAGAAACCACCACGGAACCAACATGATCAATTAAACCCTAAGCATGATCAATTAAACCGTATTATGGTTGTGCCATGGCAGATTTGAAGTCGCAAACCGGAGAAATGATATTTAGCATCTATTGTTTGCTTGAACTAAGAACTAAATTCTAAGAGCTGAAAAGAAAGTAGAGTAACCAAGTTAAGATCTATTTTCTGGTTGAGATCAAAAAGTTGAGGAGATATGAAGTACCACCTCTCTTGCGGCGCCGTGTAGGCATCGGGGGTTTGATGGCTGTCAGTGGCGTTGAAGCAGATCTGCGGCGGTAGACGGGTGCATTGGGGGATAAGTCTGGTTGCGGTGGAAGATAAGGTCGTGTGAGCGGCCCCGGCAAAGAGGACGACGGTGCCGATGAAGCGAGAGGACGCGGTGCAAGGCTATTGGTCCGTCGCCGTGGATGAGAAACGTCCATCTCTAGCGATGGGACGACGCGGTCTTGGTAGGCGCTCCAGCATGGTGGAGGACGGTGGCGATGGATGTGGTGGAGGACGGCGACGATGGATGGGGTGGCGGACGGAGGCTGGTGTGGCGATGGGGTGTTCTAGCGCGGACGGTGTATGAATGGGAAAATGGAGGGAGAGGTACGGCGAACCATGTTTTTGGGACACGCCTGTCTGAAATATGGGAAAGTTACGAACTTAGCCCCTATTTAAAATTTGGACGTCTCATCGGTTGGGGATAGGACGGTAATCTCGCATCTCGCCAATATTTGCCCACAGCGATTTCGGGCGAGGAGAGGGTGGTTGGCGCCCATGGTTGGCGCCCACGGTGTATGAACGGGGCTGACAGGTAGGGCGGTTGTGTCACGTCTGACTGAAGTTACAAACCTGCCCCTATTGAAAATATTTGCCTACATCGATTTCGGCCGAGTCGAGTTTGTTTTGTCGCCCACCGTGTATGAATGGGGAATAGAGGGAGAAACAGAGGTCTTTCGAACGAGCTCTAATCAAATGTGTTTTACCGCCCATTTTTGACGCCCACCGTGTCGGAATGGGCTCAGAGGCGGTCGTGTCACGTCAAATTGAAGTTACTAACCTACCCCTATTTAGAGCAGTGGAAATCGGGCCGATGGATTGTCCGTGTAATGGGTAGACAGTAATTTCCATCTCCCAAACACTTGGCTTCGGGCAGCCGACGTGGGAGTGGACATTTTGCGGCTTCTTTCGAATTTTGGGACAATAAGCATCCACGTTTACCCTGGCAACTAAATTTGAATCCATTTTGTATTCCTATATGAATCTTTATAAATCATTCTATGTGTTTTTATATATCTTCAAAAGGACGACAAAGATATATTCCTTTGTCATATATCAATATGGTTTACAAATGCCGATACTCAAATTCAGAAACTAGTATCCAGTTTAAGGTGAATTGAATATTTGGAGCACTTCATGTCCAACTCAAATGTCACACGCAGCATAATGTGTACTCCCATTTAGATATGTACACAAGCGATGTATCAAGATTCAAATACCGAGTCAATCAACCAAGAATGTACAGAACTAACAGACATATCAACACTTATAGAGTATATGGATCAATAATATCAACTAACATACATAAGCCATGCCACTGTACTTTTTTTTGGCTACAACAACATCCTTTTTTAGCCAGCATCTTGGCCCTTTCCGATGCGTGCCACTTATGGTCCATCTATACTACTACTATTGCTGAATGCACATTCAGCCCGATTGGCATATTTGTAGGTCTGGCACAGCAATCCAAATGAAATGTCTCCGAGTCTTATCAATTAATACAGACTTGTGCTCAAATAAAATTACAAACCAAAAAACAAAAAAAAACAATTATTACATGATCTCTAAAACAAATGGTTTGATTGATTACATGAACAGACAACACAAAGGTTATTCAACTATGGAAAGAACATTTCACCTATGATTTACCAAGTAGGAATTTAATTTCCTTTTTTCCTTCAGGACCTTAACAATCTGATCAGTCTCAGCTTGCTTCTTTTGAAATCCACCAAAAATTTAATGGTTTTCTTGAGTACTGCTTGTGATTGTGTTGTTTGCTTCCTCAACATGTCAACTTCATCTCTAAGTGCAGAAGCAAAATCTCTTTCTACCATTAGTTTAGCCTCTAGAGCATCAACAGTTGGCAATTCATTATGCACGATTGGGCCGGTGCCACTGTTGTGGGATGATGCAGCGTCCATGGGGACCTCGCTCTTTGATCTCAACTGGGAGTTATAACAGCAAACCAGTTAAACAAACAAGGAATTAAAGAGATTCAATTGGATGCTGAAAAGTACTCCCTCCGTCCCATAATGTAAGACGTTTTTAACACTATGCTAGTGTCAAAAAACGTCCTATATTATGGGACGGAGAAATAGTTATTAACATCATTGTAACTCATTTGTTGCAGCAGCAAAGCGATTAAACAAACAAGTAGATATTTAAGTTAAGGCAAACAGGTAATTCTTAACAGTAAGTATCAAACACATAGATACGTAGCATGATCTACAATATGATTAACAGGCTGTGCCATTATGTAATCAGTAGCAAACTAAATTAAGCCAAGCAACATAATTGAACAATTTTGCAATAAGTGGCTAACTAAAATTCCGAGAAGCAGGTAACTGAACTTACACTAGTTCTTTGTACAGGCACACTGCAACTTCTTTTCGCTTACAAGGTTGTACAAAGGAGTCCATGGCATCAATTGCTTGGATACGCAGTCCCAATACTTCTTTCTTCCCACACTGCATGGGTAAGTCGAATGGTTAATCTGGTAAGATGGTGCGTCCTTGATATGTTATATGAGGACGTGTAGTCAGACTAGTTGTAGCCAAACACATCACACTGGCTTTTACTGTATATTTCATGCGATTACTTTTGGCATATCGAGATCTAAGCAATCTACAATAGGATGAAAAGACTGCCATCCTTCACATTATTGGCGAACTCAGTTCATAGAAACAAGCAATTCAACCATTCTATGGGTAAATCAAAAGCGCCCTTTGGAATATTTTTCACTATCCAATCATACGCATAAAAGGCGGCGCCACCATAGGGGCTGGTATGGGCGGCCGCCTCAGGTGGCTGGAAAGTGTGCACCTAGTTTGAGTCGTCCAGGTTGGCCCATGCTAGTTTTGTTCGTCCCAACGCACGAGAAGGCAATGTAAAAAATGAAGAAAAATGTTTCAATTTCGACGGGCCAATAACATAAGTGCAAGACAGGCCCTATAGCAGGCTCGCGGCCCAAATGAGCGCCTCCCATGTCGATCGACAGCAGGAAAAATCCCAATTCATTCACTCCAGCCTCCAGTCTGGTTCGCTCCTAACCTAGCCGCCGCTGGACAGACCGACACATCACTTCCTCGCGCCCTCTTTGGAGGGCGGTCGCCGGGCTTCAAGCGAACGGAAGTACAAGAAGATGAAGATCCAACCCTGGGTGTAGCCTGCGTGGGAGGCAGCGGCGGCAGCACGGGCATGGCATCGAGCTTGCATAAGCGGACGATCATGACTTGCAAGAGTAGCATGCATAGCAGGCAGGTACATCACATCCCTGATTATATCTAATTCAACTCTTCAATTTCTGGCCAATAGTTAAACCTGACGGTGTTGTAAAACTGCTTGTATGTAGGGAATCTATGAGAAAATGAAAGCAATTTCTACTTATTTTATAACTCCCCAATCAATCTTGAACCGACTGAATATGATGTATCTAATCAAGTTTCCGGTGCAAACATACAAGCTCATGTTGTTCTTGAGCACAGAAGTGTCTAAAGAATGCATCGCTAATGAAGGATTTGATGCAAACATTTTACATGCTCCTGGTGATGAACATATAGTGTCTAATGAGGGATCTAATGCAAGCATTTTGCAAGCCCATTGAAGGATTTAGTGTCTAATGATGATATACTATGTTGGGAGAGACAGAGATTTGCAGGCATTGATGACAAGCAAATATAGTGCATTTTCATAGCTTGAGGTAACGTCGACGCCATCTACCAGTAAGTCCCCGTATCATGACAACATAGCATAAATATTTTTCTAATCTGTTGTTTGAAACTATTGGCATACTTGTGCGGGATAGATATATTGATATGCAGTTTGTGTACTGGTTATACGTGCAATTACACTTCGATATTTTCAGCCAGAGAACGAATAATTCAAGTAGGTACAGACCATGTTTGTAGTCCTTGTACACCATGTTGCATTTTGTGTTTTTTGGTGCTTGCATCATTTAGTGTTTATAATCTGAACTACTTTGGATCATTAGCTAGTTTTCAAAGTGCATGTAGCTTCACATTTCTCAAGTTATGTTGATTTCCAGAGTGCAAGTGCCTTCGTATTTTTTAAGTTAAATGTTTGCCCCTGGTAACTTGAATTCATGGATCAGCCACTGCACACAAATCATACACGAATGCCAGTACGAATTAAATGAAATGCAGGGACTTACGCTAGCTCGTTGTACAGGATCACTGCAGCTCTGCTTGTGCTTGGGATGTTCCATGTACAAGTCCATGTTACCACTTGCTTGGATGTGCAGGCCTTGTGCTCCTTGCATCCCCCTCTGCATTTTTGACACGGCGAATGGCTGATCAAATAAGAGGAATCGACCTTGATGTTGTCTTTGGAGGATGAGATACTTACAAGGTTATACTGGTGTGCGAGGATGTGTACCAGATCCCGTAGCCCCATCATGCTTCGCTAAAAATGGATTTGCTTGTTTTAGATGATATCTCCGGAAGAAATAAGAGTTAAAGTCGAGTTGCATAGGCGTGTAAGCTAAGAGAGCAGTGAAAGGATATCCAAACATCGTCGGAACGAATGCACAAGGGAGTGATGTGTGGATACCTAGTTCGGCTGGCGTTTGGGCATGCTCGCCTAGCTAGAGTGCGGGTCACTTGAGCTGTTGAGGGTGATCTTGTTGGCGTTGGCTGGCCGCGCACGGATGCAGATCTTGAGTGGCAGCGGAGCGCTATGATGCGGTGGACGAGACCGTTGGTGAAGCCCCAACGGCCTCGGGGGGCGTAGGTGCGATGATGTGCTCGGTGAAGTAGCCCCGGTGAGCTGGGAGACGGCGTCGGTGAGCGCACCTGATGCGGTGGAACTCGGTGTCTGTGAGGCACGTCGGTTGCGGCGGCCGACGTTGTCGGTGGACCACCCGGTGGGGTGGACGAGGGCGTAGATGAGGTAGCTCCGGTGCGGTGGTGAAGCGCGACTGTCGTCTTCGTCGTCCGACACAGAGGTGGGGAATGGTGGGGAAAGACACGAGACGAGGGGCGATTCGAGGGATGGCGGCGAATTAGGGATTTGAGCAATCTGGGCGCGGAAGGGGATGGTGGAGAAGAGAGATTTTGCAGGGCTGGAATTGGGGCCGCCAGATATTTCAATCCGAAACGTGGAAGCGCGAACTTACATTGTCATCATCCTTTTTTTGGGGGGAGGGGGGTGGGTGGCTTGGAGCTACGCGTCCGTCCGACACACGCGACCACCCCGACAGGACCATGCTTCGGTGCCTTAAGGCACCTACCTTTGTGTCCATGACATGTGGACCCTACAGGTGGCTGGCCCACATTTCAGTCACCCAAGGGCAGTTGCCTTTAAGGCACCGAAGCAGCGTCCACCCCGACACGACCCTGGTCTGCCTGGTGCGCCTACATTTGAGAATGCAAACGAATCTTCTTTCATTTGCAATCGAATCTGTATGTATTACCATGCCCGTGTTTTCCTTGCAGTAATTAGTCATTCGAAACGAGATACTCCATCCGTTCATTTTTGTAAGTCGTTTCAGACAACTTAAAATGTATTGTTTTGCACATTGTCTGAAATGTCTTCAAGGTCTTATAAAAGTGAACAGAGGGAGTACTATAAATTAATTAATGAGGAGTTATTTGAGAAAAATCGAAACGGTACCCACGCTAACATGGATTAGAGTGTGTCACATAATTAGTTATTTGAATCATTGTTGAGGAAACCGTTAACTGGTAGCTGCTCGGTTGGCTGGCGAGTAGGGGATTAATAGGCTAATCGGCAAGTTAATCGGCCATTTAATCAATTAATCGGACGATTTATCGGTTTATTGGCTCCTCGGTGACCCTACGAGTAGGGATTAATCAGCAAGTTAACTTGTTAATCAAACGAATTCTTGAACAGGGATCTGAATTAGAGTGTGTGTCACGTAGTTAGTTATTTGAATTAGAGTGTGTGTCACGTAGCGATCTCCAATTCTAACGTGGATTTCGCATTTCACTATATCCATGCTACTTTTTAATACAAATTCATATGTATATGATGAACACCATGGTAGTGAGAAAACTTTTGGATGGATTCAAACATATAACCTACAAAATAGCACAACAAATTGAGCCAATGTCAACTTTTCGAAACTTAGTACGGCACGAATTGAAATAATTACCCGTATGCCTGGTCCTCGGTTCAAATCTTACAATGTACAATCGAATTGAGACATCAATATTAAGTCTCGTACTATGTACATTCAAATGTTATTTTAGCCCCCCGCACAAGCGTTACATACTTCTGTATCGGTCAATCTTCCTCTCCTAACCACCTTAGCAAGCTATTGGTTTCCAACACACGTTCATTCTTTCTCTCCATGTTTCGATCTCTAAGTCTCTCAACTACACAACCCCTTTTTCCACTCCTGTTACCAAATGTATTTACCTCACACACCCGCCATTGCACCCCATGCCGAGCTCTCTCTCTCTCCCCCCCCCTCTCCCTCTCACCCTCTCGCGCTAAATACATGCATTGCCAATCTAGCCCCCCAAAGATCTCGCGGCGCATTTAACGCACGTTGTATATCTAGGTCACTCCCTCGAGACTGTCTCACTCTTTATTCCGCACGGCGGGCCACACTCGCTCAATCTAGCTCTCTTTATCTGAGTCTCGTTTAACCTCTTTTTCTTTCACACACAAATGACATATCTCCCTGTTCGGGCCTCGATCGACACACTCTATACTCTCTCACGCAGATTGTCTATCTAGGTCAGTCCATCCAAGACGCCGCCACTCTTTCGACCTCATGGTGGGCCACGCTCACTCAATCTCTCTCTCGCTCTCTCTCTCTATATATATCTCTATCTCTCTCTCTCTCTCTCTCTCTCTCTCTCTCTCTTTCTCTCTCCGTATGTCTCGATTTACCTTGCTCTTTCTCGGACAAAAACGATATATCACCATATTTGAGCCCAATTCGACCTATTCACATTGTATACTCTCTCACGCACATCGTCTATCTAGGTCACTCTCTCCAACCCGTCTCACTCTTTCGATCGCTTGGCGACCCTGTGTGATCGGTTGACCTTGCTTCCTCCCACGCACAAAATATATCTACACGTCTGTGACTGGATCATCTCTCAAGCTCTATCTTACAGCCCTCACCCTTACCAAAAGCTCAATCGGACAATATATCTCCGGAGCATATATATTTGTTCAATGAATGTCGGACCACACTCACTTTGTCTCTATCTATATGTCTCTCGATTGACCTCGCTTTCTCATACCGTATCTTCCACGCATTGAAGCTACTACCTCTCCATCCTCGCATAAGTCGGAGCTATTTACATTGCGAGGGCACTCCAACCTTGGATTAATTTGTGTAGGCATTTATTCCGGTCGGTTTAGATTATATTTTCGTAGCATTCGCCCACAACTACTCCAAACGCCGTTGCAACCCACGCATAACTCCCCTAGTTGATTTCCCTCTGGCTCGGTCATCGCTCTCTCAGACGTCCTTTCTCGCCTTCAACGTCGCACCATGGTATTATTGAAAAACTATGTTGTTCTTTTTAATTATTATAAATAAGCTACAAAACTACACACCGATAGTCCACTTGGAATGGAACAAATTTCGAACCACAAATTAAAGTGCTACAAACTACACACCGAGGGGCCCACATGTCATGAAACAAATTTGGACCCATATACAAATTAAAGAATAAAGGACGAGGATCGAACATGCGACCGGGCCTTCAAGCCGCACGTCAATAGGCAACATACGTAGAATAGCAATGTTTGTTGTACCCCTTTGTTCACATAATGTTTTATATTACCACAGCCTAATTAATGGATAACATGTAATATTATTTTTAGTACTATTCGCCTTTCACTTACTATTGGGTTCCATGTGTGCTCTCTCTCTCCTCCCCTTCTGCGTTTAGGCCTTGCAGGCAAATAGGAAGAACTCGCGGGCGATGTTGCCGTTGACCATATCTGGACGCGTTCACAAGTCACGAAACCAGTTTCACGTACTAGCAGCACTAGTCAGTGTGTACGTGCAATGCACGTTAATTTGGAAGTATATTAAGTGCATGCGGATATTAACTACTAGGATATTATTTGCGTGTTCTCATGTGATTAGCACTATTTTTGGTATGAAATTAACTGCACGCTAAACGTGTTGAGCGCTCGACATTGAAGCAGTCTAGGTTGTTGGATGACAAGGAATACATGTGGCTTGATGACGTTTTATATTTAATTTGATACGGCTCTAGCAGAACATTCAATCGATGAAACCATACATTTCGTTCAGTCTGACTCCGACTTTAAATTATACGACGGTCGATATAAAATAAATGGAAATGATAAACGTTCGGATTTTAATCATGGCAATCCGAATGTTTTTCATGGCAAATTTAGATTACGCGGCGGCGGCGGCGTCTCGCGGTGGGAAGCGGCTCCTCTGTGGTGCTCTGTGTGTCATCGGGCCACTGACCGACGGCGACGGCAGCGTCTTGTGCCGTTGTTGGCGTACTCCTGGACGTTGGCCTAGCTTCAAGGAAGGCCAAAATGTTCTAGACTTCGGAGCGAGTCAACTGGCGGGAGGAGGCGACTGGCGTTGGTGCAAGGAAGCGGTCGACGGCGGCCATCCATGCCGCTGAGGGGGGCACTGGCACCCGCGCGGGGACAAGCGCTGTCAACGGCGCGGCGGAGACATTCGTGTGCACGGGCACCAAAGACGGGCGCCAAGACGCTGCAGCACGCAGCAGCACATGCGCTGGCAGTTGCACGGCACCGCACAGCGCAGCGTTGCTGCAGCACGCGCAGCGCATGTGTTGGCAGGTGCACGGGCGTGAAAGTCGGGCGGGACCTCGTGGAACCCCGTGGCATCAAGCTTCGGCGACAATGTGCGGCTCCCAGCTCATCAATGCCACGAGGATGGGCCTGGCGTGGTCGGGCGACGGAGCAAACAGGGCGGGACAGGCGCGGCGTCTTCCCGCAAGGCCAGTTCAAGCTCGTCCCAAAGCGCCTTATGTCCTTGAGACTCTGGCTGGGTGTCTTCCTCATGAAACTGGAACACTAAGGGCAGACCATCGTGATGCGGCATGGCGTACGTTGAGGTCAAGCTAGTTGGAGGTAGACGACAGGAGAATCGGAGAGGAAGAGAGAGGATTGTAGCGATACCGGGTAGTGCGGGGTTGATTTTAAACTGCGGCGCTGGCGACATTAAAAGTGGGAGCAGTTGGGACGACGGTGGGCGGTGGAGCCTGGTCAAAGGGCTCGCCTCCCGATGAGACTGCACAGCAGTCTGCTCGCACGCCTGCCTGACAGCCGGCGCAGCGGTCTGCTCGCATGCCTCCCGTCGACTCACACGCTTGCTGGGACGGCACCTGCGGATGAGAAGCGGGGACTCGTGGTGGCACGTAAACACCCATGGTTTCAATAGTGAAAGCGTTCGCCTTAACGTGACAGGTTTTTATTCCAAAATACCTTGGCTCTTCATTTGTGCAACTTGTCATAAGCAGTTTGTCTCGAATTGAAGAAAAAACTTACGAAGTAATATTTGTGCCATATCACATGACCATGCTCAGTTTCAAGAATTTATGCTCATTTTTGAATTTTCTGAAATTTAAGATCCAGGATTCGAAATAATGTCATAACCTGCATCATGCAATAAATTTTCAAGCCGTACGTCTGTCCTGTTGTATTTCTTAAGAAAGGATTTGGTTAATTTTTCTTAGTTAAACCTCCTTTCCGGTTTATAGGGCTCAATTCAAAAATCTCACCAACCAAGGTAGATGGTGACTGGTGGAACAATTGTTGTAGTTTGCAAAACCACTCAATTAATGCGCTTGTTTTCCTCAAAATTGTGTTTATTTAATGCATTAATTGCAATGCATGCATGCATAAAGTACATGCATTGGTCAATTTTCTCTTAATACTTGCATGTAATGATTTATTGCACGTTGAAATCTGAACATGTGATGGGGAACAACCAAATTGAGACTTATAAAATGGGAAAACTAAAATTTTGAGATAAGCCCTATAAACCGGAAAGGAGGGAGTAAAAGGATAATCCCTCCGCATCAAAGTGCATTGCCTGATATATTAACTCAAGTACTAGGCACGAACAAACGGGCTCAATTACGCGCTCATCCTGGTGTAGTAGTAGTAGTACTAGGCATCCAGTTGACGGGTGACCTTGACGAGCGGCGACCGAGGTAATTGAACCGTGCTCGGCACGGTAGGTAACGTTGTCTAGTTACTAAAGCATCCCTCCGTTGTTCATCGGTAGTCATTATGGACCGGGGACATGAGGGGAATTTCCTAGGGCTGGAATTCTGGCCGCCAGATATTTCGACTTGAAACGCCAAGGCTCGACTGGTTGGGGTTGCCTAATGTGCGTACCACGCACGCCACCGAAGGACATGAGCCCTTTTTTTAGGATCAACACGAGCCAAGGTCTGGCTGGTACGCCGTTGGGTCCTACCATTTGAGAATACGAAAGGAACCTTTTAAATTGTCGAACGAATCTATGTGTATTACAATACCCGTATTTTCCTTGCAAATACTAATATCAACGTGGTAATTGATTTATGACGAGTTGTTGAATTAGAGTGAATTTGTGATATAGTGATCTCAATGTGGATTTTACATTTCATGGTATCCCTAGTAAGTTTTCCGATGCAAATTCAAATTTAAAAGATGAACAATATGGAGGTGAGAAAATTTTGTATGTATCAAGCATATGACCACACACACACACACACACACACACACACGCACGCACGAACACAGCAACAATCCAATAAGTATAGTGCATCTATTTTTCCAACCCATGCATGTATGACACGAGTTCAAAAATACTCCTTCTATTCCTAAATATTAGTCTTTTAGAGAGTTCAACAAATGACTACATACGGCGCAAAATGAGTGAATCTAGACTCTAAAATATGTCTATATACATCTGTATGTGCCAGTGCATTTGAAGCCTCTAAAAAGACTAATATTTAGGAACGAAGGGAGTAAAATGTAAGACATCCATGGTCCTCAGTTCAATATTTAAAATGAACACGAAACTGAAACATGAATATTAAGTCTAGTACTACAGTACATGCAAATGTTGTGTTTAGGCGGAGCTATGATTGTCGGGGGTCAACCCCTTGACCTTAGATAAAATTGTGGAGTTCTGTTTAGGGTTGTTTAGATTATATTTGTCCCCACCCTCCCAACCACCGATTGGTTGTGCACCCCCACCCCTCCTTCCCAGGAGAATATCATGTGCCCCCATACCTTAGATGCTATATACCGATACGAGTTGCTTGGAGCTTGTAGATCTGAGATATAGCAGCTCACAAGATGTGTCTTAATTTTTTTGCAGGAAACCTTGATGAGTTTGAGAATTGCACACAATTTGTACAAAAACTACTTAGATGCCCTTTGATCCCATATCCAACGACCTCGAAGCTCGTATCACCGTAGCATCTAAAATGAAGGAGGACATCATATTCTCCTGTTTGTAAGAATATCATGTGCTACCACACCTTAGATGCTTTGGTGATACAAGCTCTTTGGAGGCGTTGGATTTGTGACCCAACACCTCCTCGGTGGTTCAATGGTTTTTTGCAGAAAAGCTCCAAAAGAGTTCGGCCACTGCTTACAAGCACAAAGACTGCTCAGATGCCATTGGATCTCAGATCAAACGACCTCCAAGCTCGTATCACCGTAGCATCCAAGCTGCAATAGCACCTTATGTTTTCTCGCACGGGAGAGTATGAGGTGCTCCCTCACCGTAGATTCTATGGTGATACGAGTTCAGTGAGATCTAACGGCCCACAATAGAAGGTTTGAATATTTTTGCAATATACAGCTGATAGAGTTTGGGAAATGCGCAGAAAGTACAAGTACTATGCATGTGCCATCTGATCACTGATTATACGACCTAGATGCTCATATCACCGTAGTGGGTAATTAAGCTACAGGGAGCACCTAATATGAGCACCAGGGAGATGTTGGATCGAAGATGCAGCGGCACACACGAGGCCTGAATGTTTTATTTGCAAAAAAAAACTTTGGAGAGTTTGGAAATTGCGCATAATTACAAAGACTACTCCCAAGCCATTGGATCTCACTTCCAACGGTGTAAAAACTCGTATCACCATAGTATCTAAGCTGCGGGGTGGATGTGATATTCTATGCCGCTGTCATTTTTGTTCGTAAACTTGAAAAATACGTGTAACTCGTGTCGTTACTTGTCTAACCGCGCAAAGTGTTTGTTCAAAAAAACCATCCTACAGTAAAATATCGGAACAACACACGAGGGTCCCACTTGTAATTAATCAAATTTGGACCTAAAACTAACAAATCTGAAAGAGGAGATTCGAACTGGCAACCTGGACTACAAAGCGTAAGTCGATAGCCTGAAAAAACGAACGGTTGTTGGCTTTGTCCCATAACTCGATTTTATAGAGTACTTGCGTTGAGTAGAGTAGAGGGAGTGCCTCGTCAACACGTGCATGACCATTGTCTCACTTATGGGTGGGTCCCAGGTCTGCGATCTCAATCTCTCTTCTCTCCATCATCTAACCTTTGCACGGGCACACACAAAGAGCGGTGCTAGCTTGCCGTGGTGTTATTACAACTAAAAAAAAGCTTGGAAAATAGAAGAATCGCCTAGAACAAGAGACGTTACGGTTGGTCGAGACGGAGCTAACCGTGCCATGTTTGCATGATGAAGCTGTGTGGCAAGTGGGGTGTTTTTGACCGACTGGCTGGGTCCCGAGGTCGAACCATAGGTACTACGTCTGATACAGTATATTTTCAGACGCACATTTTTCCTCCGTGCCGAAACGTGGCACACCCTACCGCACGGTTTCGGGGTCCTCCCGGGTGGTGCACACATATATTCTTCCTGGCGTGGGACGCCCTGCCGCGCGTTTTTTGGATCCTCCTCGGTCGTAGTGCCGAAGCAAGTAAATGAGTCGTCAAATCACAAAAGACCACCTTTGCTGCCGAGTACATCAGTGAAGCACGGTGGCTAGCTAGTTGGGCTAGTTCGACCGATTAGCTAGGCCGCCGCCACATTTGTTTTTCACCCCTTTTTTATCTACTTGCCGGCAGGTAAATTTAAATATCCACCACGGCGTTGCTCTGGTGTTTGGGTGCGGAAGGATTTTTAATTTTTTGATTGACGGGAGTAGGCGTGGCAGGATTTTTAATTTTTTGATTGACGGGAGCAGGCGCTGTAGCAATTAGTCATGATGACTACCAGTAGAAACCCAATCGCTCCTCGATGTGAGAAGTCGTCGACTGGTGTTTTACCGTGGTGAAAACCAAAAGATTCCCCGCTCCTCAGCTGGCTCCCTCCGCCTTCCGGTAGATTGCATTGCCTTTCTGCCGTTTCGCCCCCTTTGCTTCCTCTCCCCATTGCTTCTACTTGGTGCCATGGCAGCGCAGCAGATCACGGAGTCCGAGGTGAGGCGCCTGACACAAGAGCTCCATGCAAGGATGCGGAGCTCAGGGCCAAGGACGTGGAGCTCCGTGAGCTCAAGGAGGAGAGGACTGCCATGCTCCTCCGTTATGTGCGGGAGTTCACGGAGCTTCAAAAGCGGCAGGCGTCCACCACAAAGATGCTCGAGGCGTCGGTGGCATTGCTGCAGAAAGCGGGAGATACGATAGGCCGTCAGGGGAGCCACCGAGCGCGAAGCGGCCGATCGTGACGAGGTCCAGGATCGCTTAAGCCACTTGGTGAACCAAGTTGCCACGCACGTGTTGCGGCTGCGCGCGATGCCTACCGTCGCGTGCCGCGTGACGATGCCGGCCATCGGGCTAAACCCGTTCGACCACCCGGTCGACTTCAACGAGCTCCGGCTTCCTGACCTGGTCTCCTTCTTCACCTATATCTCCGAGGAGCTGAGCCGTCTCCGCGCGATGGTGGGGGCTGAGCTGGACAAGGAGGGGTTGCACGCTGCCGCCGCCGCTGTCGGGCGAATCCTTTCGTGGCTCCGGCCACCGGAATCCATTCGTGCCATTGGACGCCGTCTTTGACGAGCTGGCTCCCATCGACCGGGAGCGGGCTCTGCGGGCGGTTGCACCCTGCACCACCAACGTCGTGCGCTTCGAGAAGCATAGGGACTTCGCTGGTGTTTAGGCGCCCTCTGCATGGGCATGTCCATGTCTCGGTGCAAAATGACCGTTGGATCAAACTCAGGCGGTGCAGATCAGTCACTATAGCACAAAGCGTGTGGGTGTGTTTGGTTGCATTCTCATCTCAATATAGTTGTTTCCTCTTTGTGTATTTTTGTCAACCTACTAGTGTGGACTCATGCACCCTTCATGCACTCTGCCAAACACCTAAAGGTGGGTCGAGAAGGGAACTTTTGCTCCCATCCCGTGCACCCTTCATACACCCTGTCTAACACTATAGGATGTGCTTCATATGGTTCATGTTTCGTGGAGTACTGTAGCACCGTACTCTCCGTGCGCTGTGGACCTAGTTCTGTTAACATTGATCTCACTGTTCATTCTCGACCAAGCAAATAAAAAGCGGTACTATGTTACATATAGGAGTAGTTGATAAAGCACAACATCATTTGTTATCGTCATATCTTACTACACTAGCAACAAGATTGTGTAGTACTGACGTATGAACCACTGCACATGCCTATAGTAGGAGCATTGTGTATGTTTAAGTGGCTGCCGTGTTTCGCACTCCTCCATCGTAAGAGTGGAAACGCTTGCTGTAATCATTTTTTTCTTCAGAATGAAAAACAGTGGACACGCTCTACCGTGCGGATCCTCCTCCATCCATGCACTAAATTACTCACTTTCGCCGATGTGTGGGACAGCCAAGACTGGGTCCACCAGCCATGCACTAAATTACTCCGTAGTAGAGTGATGGTAGACTACCCCGATCGAACCGCCGCAGAATGCCCAATGAGTCGTCAAATCACAAAACCCCTCCTTTCCAAAGAAAGAAGTTGGACGGACGAAGCAACCATCAATTCACTCTTCTCTCTCAGCTTCCTCTCTTGAAGAAAACCCCCACTCGCTTCGCTTCTCCCTCATCTCGTTCCTCCTTTCACTCTTCTCTCTCAGCTTCCTCTCTTGGATGGACGCTGGAGCACCGGGCGACGTGATGTCTATGGCTCTGGCCAAAACCGTCGAGGCTCATGGTACGAAGAAGCGCAAGCACCCCACCAAGACTACCGCAGACAAGCTCAAAGCCATCGCCCTGTCCAAGCCCCCCTCTCCAGGATCCCTCATTAAGAAAGTCCAGGTAATGCCTCTTGTTGACGATCTTTTTCTCGATCTTGATCGTGTTTTTTCATCTAACACGCAGTACTAGTACTGGTAGTACAACTTTCTGGGTGATCTTGCATGTGATTTTAGTGTGCCAAATGACGGTTCTAAATTCCTCTTTTGACCAAAACATGCGAGAGGTTGACACTGATTTCTTATAGATTACTTTCAACTTCTCCTCTGTCCCAAATTTCTTGTCTTAGATTTGTCTAGATACGGATGTAACTAATACTAAATGACTTGATACATCCGTATCTAGACAAATCTAAGACAAGAATTTTGGGACGGAGGGAGTACTTTATGAACATCAATGCTACCTTTTAAGAGGGTATATTTGCCTCAGTAACTTGTGTTATGGATATTGCATGTAATCCCTCTGCTCTCATGCCTTTGAAGACATGTTCTCGTGTCTTTGTTCACTCATTTCTGTGCGTATATGTAGTCATATATGGAGTATGATATCGAAAATCATCTTATATTTCTGAACGGAGGTAGTAATGAAATATGGTTTCTGTTTGAATTAGAACCCGGTCCGCGGTGGAGATGAAGTTCTCAAAGTTATGCCGTGTGAACTGGAAGACATGATGATGAGTTCTACTGCTGAACTATCCAGCTGTTGTGTCCTTGTCGCCACGTGTCCTGAACTAGTGTTTTCCTGCAGCATTGTTGTCAGGCGTGTTCTCGAGGTGGTACTTGACCACAACAATTTCCTGGATGTGCCTTCGATTACGAACGGTGTGGTTCTTGTAAAGCTTCCCAACAAATCTGATGCGGCCTATCTTCATCATCATGTTTATGAGTGGAAAGACCACTCTGTTAGGTTCTCCAAGGTTGACAAGATGGTGATGGTGCATGTAGACATCTCACACGAAGTCCATGGCCTAGTCAGTTATGCGGGTTCATCCCGTAGGTCGGTGGCAAGAAATAGTCTGCAGAGTTTAGTTAGTGCAACTTTGCTTGTCTCGTAGTAAGTACTATTGTTCAAGACTTGATTTGTGTTTGTGAACCTCTGTATTGTTTATTAGTACTGCCGCTTTTTGTGTGTGGTCAGTCCTGAGAACGGTCTATGTTAATGTCTGTCCACTCAATTCAGTCTGTACATTTTGAAGTATCCAGATCATATTTTTTGTGAGGACGGTTTATCAGTTATAGTTACACTCCAATATCTGTATGCATTGCAGGGTTTATCGCACCCACCATGATTTCCAGTCCCATGGATGTTCGGTCCATACGATTTTTCACGACCTTTGGACTGTCCTACTTGTGGGAGTAGGCAGGGCCCCTGCATGTCACGCGTAGTTGGACGATCAATCTTCTATTTAGTATTTCAACATAGTGATTTCCTGGTAAGGATTCACTCATGTCACATCAAGTAAATCTTATTGATTTACTGTCTAAATCTTATTGACTTAATGTCATGTTTTCTTTCTTTTCCTGCAATTTTACGATGCAGGTTTTGCCATGTGACATTCATCATAGAATAAACCGTTTGGTTTGCTCTACGATGGCTATTTTTGCAGGTTTCACTTCTTATGTCATGTCAGTAACGAAGGCACCTTGTCCATCACTTATATTATCGGAAAAAAATTGGATCACCATTTTACGAGTACAAGCTGAATCCCTATGATGTACTGCAGTTTGGTTTAACAAAACGCCACAATTAGTCCTTCTCGCTTAAAAGAAATGAAGAAAAAAACTGGATCACGGTCACGGATCCTAGTCAAGTTAGAAAGCTGATCATAGCGGACCGGACACGATCGCCATCGGTTCGCATAGATCGAGCATCGGCAGTTGCTCTAGCATCGACAATGGCGCAGCAGCTCACCGATCCACCGAGGATTGGGCACCGACCGCGCCAATGATCGGTCGATCTACCGAAGGATCGGGCATCGACACCGCACCAGCTCTACAAGGAGCACCATCTCCGTGGCGGCGGCAGCTTCGCACCTGCACCAACACTTGCACTTCAGATTTGATCCAGCCCGTGCGGTTGCACCGCAACAGATCGGGCTACGATTCGCAGTTCATATACCAAAGTCCTTACAAAACCGACATGTCCACCTTCTTGGTAAGCATTGGCCGCCCAAGTGCTTCGTTCTTTTTCTTTCCATGTTGTTTCACATGATTCATCGTGTTGATCTAACTGTTTGGGTATGTCTTCTTGTTTGCAAACAGAGAATTCCTAGAGCAACGAGGGAGTCGTTCAACTATCCGGCGACATCATGCCAAGTTTCTCTTACCATGCGCGGCCTTGGTGTGAATGAACCTGCTCAATATACCGTAAGTACAAAGGATGGTCGCATGATGATTGATGCTAAAGGATGGTCAAGGTTCAAATCTAAATCATATCTTGCGGTAGGGGATGATGTCAAAATCGAACGTTCTCGGCAAGGAGAGCTGGTCCAAATCAACTTTGAAATTCTTTAGTAGCAAAGACGCAATCGCCGAACTGATCTATCCTCCGAGAGATTTTGATGTAATAATCTGGCATGGTGAAACAAGTGTCCTGTGTGTATAAGTAGTACGACAGTATTATTTATCACATGGTATATCGTTGATAGAATTGCAACTCGATTGCTGGTTAGGAACCGCTGCTCGATTTCATTCCAACAGATGCCGTGCTTTATTCAATTTTGTGTATTCGTCTTGCGACAACATCTAAAACCAGCGCAGTACCGATCGCTTGCAATATGAAAAGCGCTGAGGTAGAACACATGGGCCCCCAAACATGCAGGGTCGGCCTGCGGACCAAAGTCCAAAACCATGATCCTATCTGAGTATTATATTCTCAACTGAACCCCCATAAAAAAAGCTGAACCCCCATAATGCACGTGCCTTGCAGAGGGAGTATATTTCTCGGCAAGGTGAGCCTGTGATATAAAAGATTTGTATATTTCTTTACAGAGGGAGTATCTATCTGTCAAAAAAATATATTTATGTGTAACTAGTTACTCATGTCTTTCTACTTCCTTTCGTTGATATGTGGGGCAACCGGCAACGGGGTCCACGTGCCATATGCACAAATTAGAGTGCACAACTTCACGGTAGACACACCCTGGTCGTAGCGCCGTAGTAATGCCCAATGAGCCGTCAAATCACAACCCCCCCCCTTTCCTGCTTTAGCAGTAAGATGGACGGATGAAGCGGCAATATTTCACTGGGCATGAATCCCCTTCTCCCTCGTCTGCTTGTTCAGAGAAAACCCCCGCTCGGCGATTGCATAGGGTTTTCTCATGGAGAACCAGGTATGAATTCTTCATCCATCCCCGATAAATCCAAGTCCCTAGGTCGCAGGTAATCCTAGGATGGCAGCCGCCGCTGTTGATGCATTTTTCTTCGTACTGAATCTAGCGTGTTTCAGTTGCAGTGCCCAAAGTGCGAGTACCCAACAGATTTCTGCGCCCTTGGCGAGACGCCACACTTGTTCCTTCTCATCCTACCATAGCATTTTGAAACGCGCACAGTATGTTCCTAGAATCCTCTTCTCTATCCGGGAGGGTGGGGCTTTTTTGAACATGCTGTGTTGTCATATTATTTTTCCTGCAGTGTATTATTTGCTCGCCGTAACACATGTACTCAAGATGCTCGGCCTTGCCATAACTGAATACACTACTTTAATGGTCACAGTGAATACAAGCCATGGATATTACTTCCGAGTTGGGTTCATGAACCAAGAAGATCGCTGCTTTTTTTATGGCCGAACTTAGGTAAACTTTCTCAAGTGTTACGGACTGAAAGTTGGCGCATGAATGTTGATGGAAATAGCAGAACCTGCTCTCATCTTCACTGCGATCTTCCACCCCGAGGTCGTTCCAATTGTTCATCCATGTTAGTTTTGTATCTGGTTCTTGCTTGTTGCCTTGATTACTTCTTAATCCACCTATTCTGTCTAACTAATCACAGTTTAACTTTAGAAGTAGCAACAAATCTCTCATGAAGATGCTACTTCTACCTAATATTTTCTTATAATTGGTGGCATGTGTTGGGGATATAACTATTTGTGTAAGCCGCCCAAGAGGGGCCGGGTTATGTAAAGAGATTCACCAGACAGAAGCCCAAGTCCAAGCATGAAGATGACATCTCAACATAGGGCCTAAGGCCCACAGGCGACTTAAGGCCCGTTGTAGTAAACCGCCATAACTTGTATCATAAGGTAGACTTAACTAGTCACTGAGCCGAACATTGTCTATAAGCCAGCCGGGACTCTGTAGGCCATAGGGCGTCAATCCGTGTATATAAGGGGAAGACCTGTTGGCGGCTTAGGGCAGGAAACAACCAATCGAGAACCGGGCATAGCGTATCTCACTCCCTGGTCATCGAAACCTCAAGCAATACCAACCCAACTAGACGTAGGCTTTACCTTCACCGTAAGGGCCGAACTAGTATAAAACCTCTCATGTCCTTTGTCCCGATTAACCCCTTTAAGCTTCCTAGTTGCGATGGCTCCACGATTAAGTCCTTGCAAGAGGACATCTGCCGTGACAATTCCACGACAGTTGGCGCCCACCGTGGGGCCAGCCAGACGGTGGATTTGAGTTCTTGAAGGGCAGCTTCGAAGGGCTCAAGGGATACGCAGTGGGCCGGATGACCAAGAGTCGTCGCGGCAAGATCTACATCGATAACGAAGGCTGGGGCCCCGAGGCCGACTCAATTGAGTATGGGTACCGGGTCCCCTTTGGCGGAATCCACGTCTTCATCGGCCGGATCGGTGAGCCAGGCCCGGAGCCGGACAGCTGCACCGACCTCATTGAGACGGCTCAGCATGCGAGACCCGCCCGGGTTCAACCTGCCATGAAGCGTGCCTTTGTGGGTTGTGTTCACGGAGAGGCACTTTCTGAAGGATCTAAAGATGGCGGAGAGACGGACGTCCCATCGGATGACGATTCGTCCTCCGGTTCAAGAGATTCTCTCATCGGGTCCAAGAGGGCATGCTTGGGGGCTGTTCTGACGACTCTAGCATTCCAGATTTCTATGAGCCGCCAAGCTGGGCAGGAGTCTTCACGGCTGGTACCCAACCCGGCCAAAACTCGACGGCTGCGACAGCAATAACGTCCGGGTCAGGAGCGGCCGGGGCAGGAGGCCCCGCGCGGCCGCCGGCTCAAGCCGATAGATCTTATGGACAAGTTGACGGCCCTGTTAACCACCACGGTTATTCCTGCAAATCCAGATGAGCATAACGCGGAGGTGGCAAAGGTGCGTGCAGAGATAGCCCTGGCCAAGGAGGCCTTGGCGGCTGAGGACACCAAAGAAGCTGAGCGGGCGGCTTTGGATGCACGGGCGCAGCGACTCCGGTCGAGGCTTTCCAGCTTAACATGAGTCTGAATGCGTCCAATGAGGTGATGAGAAGGAGACATCAGAAGACCCAGTCCCGTCTGCCTCCGGTTTATGATCCTCGGAATCTTTTCAGGACACCCGGAGCTGGTCCTAGCAATCCGCCCGAAGCCAATCAGTTTATGACACCCGGAGCTGGAGGGCCGGTTCAGCCTCGAGAGATGGCACCTCTTCACGGGAGCATGGCCCTGCCCCGGTACATACCGACACCGCCGGGCCACTTCTCCAACCCCATGGAGAACTTGATAGCAGCATCGGCGCGTCTGGCGGCTCTTCTAGTGGACGGTGATGACCCGACAGCGGTGGAAACCCGGAGGGTTAGGGATCTTCTTCAGACGGCCTTGGCACAGCAAGAGACCTATTCTTACAGCAGGGAAATGATTCATTCCACTCCTCAGCCTTGGATAGCACCTCGTCCAAACCGGAGTCCGAGTTACAGCAGTACATGGAGTCGAGCTTTATCAAGCAATGCCCAGTGTCGTAACCAACCCGGTGGCTATAACCCAGTGCAGGATCGATTGCGTCGGGAGGATGAACGGGCGGCTCAATTAGCGGCTCAGCAGACGGCATATGATGGTCTCTCAGAGTATCCAACAACTTCTGTCGGAGCCGGAGTGGCCACTAGAACCGGTGGTGTCCCTTGTCTGGTGTCGGCTCTGCGGGATGTGCGTCTGCCCAAGGATTTCAAGGGACCTCGAAAGGTGCCGAATTACACGGCCGACTTATAGCCAGGGGCATGGATCGAAAGTTACGAGATGGCCATGGAGTTATTGGAGGTCAGCGACGCGGCAATGATGTTAGATGGAACGGCCCGATCTTGGTTGAAAAGTTTGCCTCCCAATTCCATCAGTTCATGGGCAGAGCTAAAGGCCCGGTTTATCCAGAACTTCAAGGATACTTGCAAGCAATCTATGTCAATTGTGGATTTGATCAATTGTAAGTAGGAGGAGGGTGAGTCCACAACTCATTGGGTGCGTCGGGTCAAGGAAATAATACACTCATCTGATAAGATGGACGCCGGCTCTGCGGTACTTATGCTCCATCAGAATTGTAGTTTTGAGTCAAGGCTGAAGCCGGGCGCCTTAAGCGTGATTGCAATGACATGGGGACGCTGATGGCGGCTTTGGTTAAATATGCCGATTCTGATACTACCAATGATCCCGCGTCTGAGGAGGAAAAGACAGGGAAAGGAAAGAAGAACGGTAATGGAAAGGGTCAGCAGCATCACCCGGTAAGTCAAGGAGGCAACAGGCGCAGTTTGAGGGTAACCCGGAGTTTGTGGCCAATGCTAATGCCCAAGGTAATAACAAGAAGCGTAAGGGGAGAGCACCCCTTGATCCGGTGGCTCAGGTCCATCTCTTGAGCAGCTTCACGAATGAGCCTTGTCCAAGACACGGTACTGGAAAGTCCTCGCCACCCACTTATGGAAGGACTGCGCGATCATGAAGGCTTTCAAGAATTCAAACATGTTTGATGGCAATCACGGATCAAAGCGGCGGTTCAGAGCAGGTGGTTTCCATGGCCCGGTGGCGGCTCAAGTTCCGGTTTTCGTGGCGGTCAAGGTGGCTATAATCAAGAATGCCTGGTCAAGGAGGACAAAGAACAGCGATCAGTTATCGAGCCATCCAAAACAGTTGAACAGTGGGCAATACCATGTGTTTACCACTAACTTGTGCAAACGTGACCAGAAGGTTCATAAAAGGGCTGTGAATTCGGTTGAGCCGACGGTTCCCCGTTATCTGAGGTGGTCAGACCAGCCTACCATTTGGAGTAGAGAAGATCACCCCCTCTGGGTTGATAACCCGGGTCAGTTGACCTTGGTGCTGGCCCCACAGGTTGGTGGATATAAATTCACTAAGGTACTCATGGACGGAGGAAGCAGCATCAATATTCTCTATTATGAGACCTTTCGCCGCATGGGTTTGACTGATAAGGACTTGAGGACGTCTAGCACTGTTTTTCATGGGGTGGTACCTGGTAAGTCGGCATATCCGGTTGGAAAGATCGAGCTGGAAGTAGCTTTTGGAGACGAATATGATTCCAGGGCTGAGAAGCTGACGTTTGAGGTAGTCAAAATCAGGAGCCCATATCACGCTCTGTTTGGACGGCCGGTGTCGGTGTCAAAACCGGTGGATCTCGGGTAGGGGGTCCCGAACTATGCGTCTAGGCGGATGGTAACAGGAGACAAGGGACACGATGTTTTTACCCAGGTTCGGGCCCTCTCGATGGAGGTAATACCCTACTCCCGCTTGATTAATATTGATGATATGGGTAGTACAAGAGTAGATCTACCACGAGATCAAGGAGGCTAAACCCTAGAAGCTAGCCTATGGTATGATTGTTGTTCGTCCCACGGACTAAAACCCTCCGGTTTATATAGACACCGGATAGGTTAGGGTTACACAGAGTCGGTTACAATGGTAGGAGATCTACATATCCGCATCGCCAAGCTTGCCTTCCACGCCAAGGAAAGTCCCATCCGGACACGGCACCAAGTCTTCAATCTTGTATCTTCATAGTCTTGGAGTCCGGCCGTGACGATAGTTCGGCTATCCGGACACCCCTAGTCCAGACTCCTCAAGAGCCTCGAACCAGGCTTCAATGACGCATTTAGTCCGGCGCGCATATTATCTTCGGCATTGCATGGCGGGTTCCTCCTCCGAATACTTCATGGAAGGTTTTGAACACCAGGATAGTGTCCGGCTCTGCAAAACAAGTTCCACATACCACCGTAGAGAGAATAACTTTTGCACAGATCGGCTGACGTATTCAGCGGCGTGACATCACACCACGGCCAGGCCTTTTTATGAATTGTTTTTACCGTTCCGCCTTAGCGCGTTTAGCGAGGCGGTTTCCTTGGCACGTCTTACCAAAGCATAGATCGTGCCCCCTCATTCCGGGATTCTCATCAATACGGACGTGGGTAACCCATCCGCGCCATCGATTACGGCGCTTGGGAGATAAGCGAGTTTTACCAGGCTGGTGGGGGACGCATAGCTTTGTCCGTCCATATAAGGGGATAAGGATCCACCTTTTCACCTACGCCTTCTTCCTCCTTTGCTCATCCATTTCACAAGACTCGAGCTCTAGCACCCAAGTCCGCACATTCCTCCTCAACCTTCTCCAACCATGTCGAGGCGGGAGGCAGATGGATGGCCTCCTCCGCATGGAGGGGCACATCACAAGACCGGGAGGCCGGATACTTGTCCGGCGATATCGCGCCTGAGCTGCCCGGACGCTGGGCAGCTCATTCCAACCCCTGTGCCCCATGAGAGGGTGGTGTTTCTCCCCCTATTCCTCCGCTGGACTAGGTTTTCCGCTTCACCCATTTGTCCGGGGCTCATGTTCTACTATGGCTCGGACTTCCACGACCTGGCCCCGAATTTCGTCCTCAACATCTCGGCGTTTATCGTCGTGTGCGAGGCCTTCCTCTGCATCCAGCCCCACTTCGGCCTATGGCTGAAGACCTTTAATGTCAGGCAGAAGGTTGTGGGCGGCCGTCAAGCGGAATGCGGGGGCGCCATGGTCGGCAAGATGGCCAAAGTCCTATGGCTCGAGGGCTCCTTTGTGGAGACAATAAAGGGGTGGCAATTGGGGTGGTTCTACATCACCGAGCCACGCGACCCTGAATGGGTGGCGGCCCCCGAATTCAGATCTGGATTCCCCACACGGCTCTCGTCATGGAAAGAGACGGGCCTGAAGTGGGGGGATTCGGATGAGCTATCCGGACTCCAAACATGCGTCCGAAACCTGGTGGACAAGAATCTCAGGCTTGTCGACGTAATCCAGGTGATGCTCATCCGCCGGATTCTCCCATGCCAACAACGGGCCTTCAATCTATGGGAGTTTGATCCGGCACAACACCGAACCTCGAGCCGGCTCTTCAATACTACGTACGAAGATGCCTGGAAGGTGTTGTTCAAGGGCGCCGATGCCCCCGCATCCGCTAACAAAGATCGCGGATACAGCTCGCGGCATCAAGCCGGCGAGATAAGTTATTTTACCCTTTACGGGACTCTTTTTTCATAGATTGACTCTACATGGGATCTAAAAACTCCCTATTCTTTGACAGGACTGGCTGAAGACGTCCAGACAGATTAACTGTCCGGCTCCTTTGCCAGAAGACCCAGCGGACGCCCGATTGACGGGACTGCTGGCTCCGGCACCCCATGTGGTGCCGGAGAAGAAGGCCAAGAAGGAGGCCACGGGAACTCGAAGGAGCTCCCGACGCCAGTCTTGTCCGATTCTGGGCAGAATCTTCTCCTGAAGACGAGGAGGAGGAAGAAGAAGCTTCTCCCCCAGCGGGGGATGAGAGGAAAAGGAAGGCCGCCCCAACTGGGGAGGCCGGAGTGTCCAAGAAGGGAAGAACCCTTCCTCCGGACTTCTCCACCAACGTCGATGACCACGAGGAGGATTGGCCTACAAGGGCCAAGCCCCTGGCGAGATCGTATGTGTCCGGATACCCATGGCTTTTTATTATTGCAGAGTGTTCTTTAATGTCGAACAATCGTGCAGCCCGCCCAAGGGCGAGTTCGCTGATTCATCGAGCGGGTCCCTGGGCTCGTCAGAAATGGAGAGTACTTCGCTTCCGACCGCCTCCTCGCCTCACGCTGCGGACGACGCGGTGGGGCCCCACGGGGGGCTTGGTCTAGTGGAGGTGGCGCAGGTGGTGCCACAAGGCAACCTCCCGGACTCCAGGCACGTGGGGGGCAAGACCCCCAGGGGCTCTAAGCCCGACCCTTGTCAGGACTCCATGCCGTAACCTTCAGCGGTTCCGAGTCCGGCAAGCGGTCCTTCGCGAAGGGTAAGACGCCGTTGTCCTCCGTCCAACCGGAGGCACCGGATAAGCATCGGGAGGCGCCAACGGCGCCTCCATCAGGAGGAGCACCGCCTTGTTATGAGTGCGGTGATCCGAACAATTCAGTCCGCCAAGAGCGGGCTGACCAAGCCTGTACCAGCCTTCTAACGGGCTTTGAGGTAAGTTTAGAATATGTAAAAATATTACCGCATAGGCGGTAGCCCTCGATGCTTAGTTCGGTGTTTGGAAAGAAAAGCGGACTAAGGATCTAAAAGATATACGCAGGAGTCTAACGTAAGTATGTCAATATGGGAATGCAAAGGCGCTGCTGACCTCTGCCAAGACCGATCATGCGGAGGTCGATGCGTTAAAGCAGAGCCTCGAGCGGTCCGAGAAAGAGCTCGGCCAAGCCAAGAAGCAACTCGAGGACAAGGAAGGTACGTAGTACCTTATTAAAGAAATACCATTGAAAGGTTTCGGTTGCAAAAGATAACAGGAATAACATGGGTACAGCAGGGGCCACGAACGAGGTGGCGACCACGAAGGAAGCGTGTGTCCGTGGGTCGAAAAACAAAGCGGGTGCGGAATGCACCGAAAGCGAGAGAAAGGGGAGGCGCAGCTGGCTACAGATGCGGCATGAGCTCCAAGCTCTCGTGGAAAAACACGAGAGTTTGGAGCGTGACTCGAAGACTCGAGAGTCCGAGCTTGCCTCGGCTCTTGAGAGTGCCAAAGCTGCTAAGGCCGAGGCCCAAAAAGCCCTTCAATAAATTGAGTCGTTAAAGAAGATAGCGGCGGGTAAGGCGTTCTTTATGCAAAGCAAGCATGTGAAAGTGAATTACCTATTACTTACCCGGATTCGGAGCTCTCCAGGAGCATTCACAGATTTGCCCCGTAGTGTGTCTGATGCTGCCGCATTCTACCACGCCAAGGAGGGGAGCTCGACGGAAAAGGTGTTCTGGTCTCAGTATGCCGAGGCCGAACATCCGGTGCCCCTGAGCGACCAGCTGAAGCAGCTTGTCGAGCTCCACAAGGTCACCGAACAGGCCATGAAGGGCCTTATACCGCGGCTGTGGCCATTGGAGGCCATGCCCGGGAGCTACTTCGGCTTGGTGCAGTGGCTGGTTGATGCCTGTCCACGGATTGAAGTCATCAAGCGCTCCATCTGCACTGAAGGTGTCCGTCGGGCCCTTGCTCGTGCTAAAGTGCACTGGGGCAAGCTCGATGCGGAGAAGCTTGTGACGGACGGGCCACCGAAGGGCCATGAGCATCGCACGCCCAAAATGTACTATGAGGGCCTCCTGAAGGGTGCCCGCCGAATAGCGGATGATTGCTCCAAAGATGTAATTTTTGAATAGGCTCGCATTTGTTATCATGTACGCTGAAAACTTGTTCATATGTGCTAAGCAACGCTTGTTAATTTAAAATATTACCTTCTGTGCGGCCGTTTATCAAATTTGAGAGATGGTAAGTCGTTGGCTTCAGCCCCCATGCCACAAGTCTTTGGGGTGTTCGGGATAAACTTGAGCACTCTTGTTCCCATTCTTGGGTCCATCTAGGGAGGCGCCAACACAACGAACAAGGCAACCGGACTTATAATGCTTGAACACTCTCACTTAGCCATAGAATTCTATAATTTTAAATTTCGCGAAGCCCCTAGTATTCGGAAGACCGAGTTCGGGCGCTATCCACGCCTTGGCGGACAATTCGGTTCCTCGCTCTAAGCGGCATAAGTCTTTAGGGACCCGAAAAACCTCTCGAACAGTGACCGGCTCTCGCCCTATCATGACGGTCAGTTTTAGCTTTCTCCATCGAGGTGCTCGACCCAGCTCAACTGGGGCACAATCGCGATGGTTCTCCGGTGCTACCTTAGCCGATATAACGGGCGTAAGGTACCAAAACACGGGAGCCGAGCAAACCCAACTATTGACCCAAGACATGATTCGGAGACGATTCATATAATGCTATAAGTTCGGGGTGCCGCACTTGTGAAAGTGTTCGGACTTATCACACCATAATTTTGGGATACTTAAGCCCCTGGTGTATTGGCCGTACCAAAGTGTACGGTTGCAACATGTCGTGAAATGAACATATGTATACATAAAGGAAGTAGAGCAATAATAAGCAAAAGCTATGTATTGTTTATTCAAAAGGTACTGCAATGAAAGCGTAACGATACAAATAGTGTGATAAGCAAGGGATGGGACTATCTAACATGTCCCCCTCCAGGGGTAAGCTGCGGGATGGTATGTAAAACAGGTATAATGCTCGTAATAGAGACCACCTGAATACTTCGACGTGGCTAACTGCTTCCCTGGCTGTTGCATCGTGAGTTCAGCGATTCTAGTGCCGGACAGGACTTCTGAAAGACGGAGTCCTGAAAGTAAGGAAAAGGAAGAAAAAGGAAAAAAGTAAAAGAATGACACAATCGGAGCCACAGTGCGGTCGAGCCGCATTCTTGGCGTGCGTGGTCTTGCCCCTCCCCATATGCCCATGGTATCTCGGAGCGTAATTATATGCAGCGTAACACTAGCTTCGCAATTTCGCGAGGGCTGGGGTTGGGGCGGATTACGCTGGCGATGCTTGAATCGTGCAGGCGGTCTTGTTGTAGGTTACTCGGGCGCAGCGGTGTCCGGGACGCTTAATGGCCGGACTCGAGAGTTCTTGTGAGAGGTTGCTTTGTACCTCCACCGCGAGGGCCGCCGTGTGCTCCTCCGTTCGTATAGAGTGTTCGCTGTTTCCAGTGACCGTGAATACTCATCGAGCGCCTGGCAACATGAGCTTGAGGTATCGTGGTGCGGCACCGCATTGAACTTTGCAAATGCGGTTCGTCCGAGCAAAGGCTTGATAGCCGCTGCGGAATGGGATGATGTCGAAGATTAACTCTTCGCCCGGAAGTTATCCGGGATCCGAAGACCACTTCGAGTGTAACCAAGCCCGCATAACTGGACTCTACACCGGTATGATGCCTTTAAAGGTCTTCTTTGTAGGTTTAATCCTTGAGGGTTTATGCCCATTTTGCGCCGTATCACGATAAAGCAGGTTCAGATCGCTGCCGCCGTCCATCAGTGACTGGTTAGGTGAAATCCGTCGATAATTGGGTCAAGAACCAATGCGGCAAAACTTCTGTGACGGATGCTAGTGGGGTGGTCCCTTCGATCGAAGGTGATCGGGCAGGAAGACCATGGGTTGAACTTTGGGGCGACTGGCTCCATCGCATATACGTCCCTTAGTGCACGCTTCCGCTCCCTTTTGGGTATATGGGTTGCGTATATCATGTTCACCGTCCGCACTTGCGTGGGAAAAACCCTTCTGTCCTCGATTGTTCGGCGGCCGGGGCTCTTCCTCGTCATCACTATGCAGCCCCTTGTCATTGAGTTCGGCACTCAAGGAATGCGGCTTCCAGGTCCTCCCAACAACCAATTGATTCTGCTGGCAAGCTGTTGAGCCAATGTCGAGCTGGTCCTTTAATCTTGAGTGGGAGGTATTTGATGGCATGTAGATCATCACCGTGGTCCATGTGGATATGGAGGAGATAGTCCTCGATCCAGATCACAGGATCTGTGGTACCATCGTATGATTCGATGTTTACGGATTTGAAGCCCTCAGGGATTTGATGATCCATTACTTCATCTGTGAAGCATAGTGGGTGTGCGGCGCCTACAGTATTGGGCTATATCACGGCGTAGCTCATATGAGCTTTGTCTCATCGTGTTCGCCCGCCGGTTTTGCTGTATCCGGCGCGACGGTAATCATCCCGCGTCATCGGGCGCCCACGCGATCCGTAGATCGATCTTGTATGTTTTTCCTTATCCTCCAATATATCTCACAAGTCCGGCGCGTTTTCCCGTGCCTTGGTACTTTTTGAGCGGCGTCGGGGTGTGGCTTGAGCGGAGGCCGAGAGGCTTCTCTGTCGCAACCGCAGGGGTGGCCGATGCCATGTCGTCTTGTTGGTGACTTGGGTGCTTCCTCCTCCGATCGAGGCAACGGCCTGCGTTTGGGGTAGCTTTTGGAGGGGCGTTCGAGTTCATACTCTTCACCTGCAAGGACTTGATCCATCCGTCACCTAGCGTGTCTTGATCAGCTCGAAGCTGTTGCTGCTTTTTCTTGAGGCTGCTTGCCGTGGCTATAAGCCTGCGTTTGAAACGCTCCTGTTCGGCGGGATCCTCAGGCACGACAAATTCGTCGTCGTCGAGGCTTGCCTCATCTTCGGAGGGAGGCGCATAATTATCATCCTCGACCTCTCTTTCTGCCGCACTGTCGTGCGGACTTGCTTCTCCCTCCTCCTGCGTTGAGTCCTGCTGGAAGGGGTTCTCTTCGGCACTGTCCGAGGTGTTATTATCTCCTGTTCCAGAATCACCGTTTTTATTGTGGCAGGATTTAGAGCGGCGCCGCTGACGTCGGCGCTTCGGCTGTTTCTTGGAGGGTTCTTCCTTCGTTGTTCCATCGACGTTCCCATCTTTTGGGATGTCCACCATGTATATGTCATATGACGAGGTGGCCTTCCAGTGCCCTGTAGGCGTTGGGTCTTGGTCGTCTCCGGCGTCGTCGTCCATACCGTCGACGTCTTCGGAGTCGAAGTCGAGCATGTCGGTTAAATCTCGACAGTGGCTACAAAGTGGGTGGTGGGTGGGCGTTGAATTTCGTCGTCCGTATCCCAACCTTCCTGTCCGAAGTCCGCCAGGGCTCTCCGGATAAAGAGAGAGACTTTAGCGAATTCAGAATGTCCCCAAAGGGCGAGTGCTGAAAGATGTCCGCGGCAGTGAACTCCATAACGGGCGCCCAACCGGATTCGATTGGCAGGGGCGCGGAGGGTTCGGAGTCCAGAGAGGAGTCCGGCACCCTGGAGTCGAGGTCTTCACAAAGGATAGGGATGGAGTTCGTCTCAATCGTCGTAGAGATTGTAACCCCCGAGGCGGTGTCCAACCACTCGTCTTCGATCGGGGAATCCGGCTCCGGATTAAGGGTTGGAGCGGATGCTAGTGCGGCCTCCGTGGCAATCGCTCGTCAGCAGAGCTAGATCATGACCATCGAGACGGCGGCACGCTTGGCTGCGGCTCGAATCCGTCAAAGATCAAGTCTCCGTGGATATCGGCCGTATAGTTCAAACTTCCAAATCTGACCTGATGGCGGGCGTAGCTTCGATCTGCTCCGGATGGCTGCTTAATTGGCCCGCATGATGCAAAGCCGTCGAACACGAAGATCTGTCCGGGAGAAAAGTCTCACCTGGACCGCGTCGTTGTTGATGATCGAAGGAGCCATCGGGCCTATCGGTAACGCATACGCAGGAACTCTCAACGAAAGCACCAATGTCGGTGTCAAAACCGGCGGATCTCGGTAGGGGTCCCGAATCGTATGCGTCTAGGCGGATGGTAACAGGAGACAAGGGACACGATGATTTTACCCAGGTTCGGGCCCTCTCAATGGAGGTAACACCCTACTCCTGCTTGATTAATATTGATGATATGGGTAGTACAAGAGTAGATCTACCATGAGATCAAGGAGAATAAACCCTAGAAGCTAGCCTATGGTATGATTGTTGTTCGTCCTACGGACTAAAACCCTCCGGTTTATATAGACACCGGATAGGTTAGGGTTACACAGAGTCGGTTACAATGGTAGGAGATCTACATATCCGTATCGCCAAGCTTGCCATCCACGCCAAGGAAAGTCCCATCCGGACATGGGACGAAGTCTTCAATCTTGTATCTTCATAGTCTTGGAGTCCGGCCGTGACGATAGTTCGGCTATCCGGACAACCCCTAGTCCAGGACTCCCTCAGCCGGCTTATGCCAAGTTTATGGCACAGCCGTGTTATGTTTATCTGTAGCTCAAGATGCCGGGTTACAAGGGCACCATCACTGTGCATGGGAGTCGAAAGGTGGCCTTGGGGTGCGAGGAAGGCGATGCGGCTTATGCTGAATCTGTTTGTGCTGAAGAGGAGCTGAAGTTTTATCAAACTAATGTTGACCCGGCGGATATGACCTCTTTGAAGAAAACGACTACAGGGCAAGACTCGGCGTTGAAATTTAAGTCGGCCGCCGAGACAAAACTGGTTGACTTCACTCCAGGCGACTCTTCCAAACAGTTCAAAGATCGCGCCAATTTGGATCCCAAATAGGAAAGCGCGCTCATCGAGTTCATCCGTGATAACCGGGACATCTTTGCATGGAATCCTTCTGACATGCCGGGTGTCTCGAGAGAACTCGCTGAGCACACTCTTAATATTGATCCAAAGTATAAGCCGGTCAGACAGTTTCTCCGGCGATTCAATGAGGAAAGGCGAAAGGCTATAGGGGAGGAGGTCGCTCGGCTCTTAGCGGCCAGGTTCATCGAGAAGTTTTTCACCGGAGTGGTTGGCTAACCCGGTGCTTGTGCTCAAGAAGAACGGCACCTGGCGGATGTGTGTGGACTACACGGACTTAAATAAAGCATGTCCGGCTGATCCCTTTGCTCTACCCCGCATTGATCAAATCATCGATGCTACAGCGGGTTGGGAGCGGTTGAGTTTTTTGGATGCTTACTCTGGTTATCATCAGATCAAGATGGCAGTTAAGGACCAGGAGAAGACGGCTTTCATTACTCCATTTGGAGCCTTCTGCTATGTGTCAATGCCGTTTGGGTTCAAGAGTTCCCAGGCGAGTTATCAGCGGTGTGTACAGAATTGTCTCCACAATCAGATTGGGCGCAATGTTCATGCTTACGTGGATGACATTGTGGTGAAGTCCAGAGAGAAGGAAACCTTGATATCCGACTTAAAGGAAACCTTTGATAATCTCTGGGTCTACAAGATGATGCTTAACCCAGATAAGTGTGTATTTGGTGTACCTGCAAGCAAACTTTTGGGATTCCTGGTCTCAAACAGGGGCATTGAAGCTAACCCGGAGAAGATCAAGGCGATTACCTCTCTGGCTAAACCAGTGTGCATCAATGATGTTCAACGACTGGCGGGTCGCGTGGCCACTTTAAGCCGATTCATAAGCCGGCTAGGTGAGAAGGCTCTACCGCTGTATCAGATGATGAAGAAAACAGACACTTTTATCTAGAGTGAGGCTGCTGATGCTGCCTTTGAAGATTTAAAGAGACAGTTGTCCGAGTCACGGTTCTCGCGGCTCCAATTGATAAAGAGCCGTTCTTGTTGTATGTTGTCGCTAACTCACGCGTCTGTTAGTGTGGCCATTGTGGTGGAGCGTAAGGAGGCGGCAATGAGCATCCGGTTCAACGGCCGGTTTATTACATCGATGAGGTGCTCATAGAATCCAAGCAAAGGTATCCGCATTGGCGTAAACTTGTTTATGGGGTGTTCATGGCGAGCCGGAAGCTAAAGCAGTATTTCCTGGGTCATCCTATAATTGTGGTAAGTTCAGCCCCCTTGGGAGACATCATCCAGAACAGGGAAGCCACAGGACGAGTTGCCAAGTGGGCCATTGAGCTTGGGCCTCACGGTTTGAAGTATATGCCGCGCACAGCTATCAAGTCTCAAGCCCTAGTGGACTTAATCAATGATTGGACGGAGTTGCAGGCACCAGAGGAGAAGCCGGATAACACATATTGGACTATTCACTTCGATGGGTCTAGGCAGTTGGAAGGCTCGGGGGCTGGGGTCATTTTAACTTCCCCCCGAGGTGACAAATTTTGTTATGTGCTCCGGCTTATGTTTCCCTGTACTAACAATGCAGCTGATTATGAGGCTTTACTCCATGGCCTCCGGATGGCCAAAGAGATGAATTTGAGCCGGGTAAGATGCTTGGGCGATTCAGACCTCGTCGCTCAATAGGTGTCAGGCACATGGGATTCTAAGGATCCCCTTATGGTGGCTTATCATCATGAAGTTGATGCGGTGGCTGAGCACTTCAAAGGTTATCAAGTAGAGCACATTGATCAAAGGAAGAATGAGGCGGCTGATGCTTTAAGCCGGCTGGGGTCTCAGCGTAAGCCGATGCCGCCTAATACTTTCCTTGACGTTTTGCATAACCCTTCTGTCAGAGTGCCTACAGAGGAAGAGCTTGCAGTGCCAGACCCGGAGGCACAGCTGGTGGCGGCTCTCCATGCCATCCCGGATTGGACGGTCCCATATTTGGCCTATATGACCCCGGGAGAGTTGCCTGAGGACGAGGTTTTGGCGAGACAAATCGTCAGGCGGTCCAAATCCATGACGATTCTTCATGGCGAGCTGCATCACCGCAGCGTCACTGGGGCGTTTCAACGTTGTGTATCACCTATGGAGGGTCAGGAGATACTTCGTGAGATTCATGAAGGAGATTGCGGTCATCATGCCGGTTCAAAATATCTGGTGGCCAAGGCTTTTCGTCATGGTTTTTACTGGCTGACGGCTCATGTTGATGCGGAGGATCTGGTCAGTAAATGTGACGGATGTCAAAAATTCTCAAGACGAGCTCATGTGCCGGCTCAAGAATTGAGGATGATTCCAATCACTTGGCCGTTTATGGTGCAGGGGCTTGACATGGTTGGACCTTTCAAAAAGGTCCAAGGATAAGAAGACACACCTGTTGGTGGCAGTGGATAAATTCACCAAGTGGGTTGAAGCAGAGCCGGTCAGTAAGTGTGATGCAGCCACGGCGGTTCAGTTCATGAAAAAGGTGATCTTTCATTTTGGCTTTCGACACAAAGCATTATAGCGATAATGGTACTAATCTCTCCAAGGGTGCCATGGAAGAGTTTTGTCAACAAGAGCACATCCGCTTGATGTTTCGGCTGTTGCTCACCCTCTGATGGTCAAGCGAAAGAGCTAATCAAGAGATCTTGAAAGGTATCAAACCCGGCTCTTAGTTCCTTCTGAGGAACTCCGGGTTGTTGGGTGGAGGAGTTACCCTCCGTGCTATGGAGCATCAACACAACGCCTAACAGTCTCGGGTTATACGCCTTTCTTCACGGTGTCGAAATGGTATGTTCTCGCCAAGTGATATCCGGCATGATTCACCCGGGTGGCGGCTTACGTTGAGGCTGATAATGAAAAAGCTCGTCGGATGCACTTGACTTGTTGGATGAGGAGCGAGACTTGGCAATAGCCCGCTCGGCGATTTACCAAGAAGACCTGCGCCGTTATCACGTACCCGCCGAGTTAGAAGCAGAACTTTTCAGGAAGGCGATTTAGTGCTCCGGCTCATCCAGGATCAATCTGATATGCACAAGCTGTCCCCTCCTTGGGAAGGACCTTTTGTGGTCAGCAAGAATCTTAACAACGGGTCATATTACCTCATCGATGTTCGAGAGCACAAAGACTCACGTAAGTCGGAGGAAGAGACCCGCCGGCCGTGGAACATAGAGCATCTCCGGCCCTATTATACTTAAGCCATCGGCTCTCAGAGTATATTTGTCTTTCTTTTTTTTTAGCAATGTATATATTATATAAAGCAATAAAGCAGGACCTCTTTTCTTTCCATCCTACAAGGTTTATGTATCTTCTTTACCAGGTGGTGGAAACAACCAACAGGGGGCGGATCATAACTGAATCTTGCTTTTTCCCTTTGGCCCGGCTTATGATCATATCTGAATCTGGCCATGGTCAATTGGGGGCTTCCTGTTCAAACATAGGTCGTATTCGAACCAAAGAGAACGTAGCTGTCGATACCCAATTGATCGGCATACTGCGAAACCCACTTGGGGGCTTCTTGATCATATTTGAATCATAGCTTAACCCCTTTGGGTCTGACGTGGATCATATTCGAATCAGTGTCATTAAACAACTCTTATGGTCACTTGGGGGCTTCCTGTTCAAACATAGGTCGATTCGATCCAAAGAGAACATAGCTGTCGATACCCACTTGATCGGCATCGCCAAAGCCATCGGGGGCTATATGATCGTATCCGAATCTTAGCTTAACCCCTTTGGAACGGTTCTACTGATTGTATTCGAATCAGAGGCCTTTGAAAATTAAGTTTATTTTATCCTATAAGGGTAAATAATATTAAGGGCCAGGTAAACATTATATGTGCCGATTCTCAGAAGTTAAGTTTAACTATCTGCTTTTTGGATCACATAAGCCGGTAATGTACAGTTCAATAAGATAGCAGGTATATTATTATGGTCATAATCATAAATCGGTTGATACTTATGATGTATTGGTTCACGCTCCGGGTTAACATTATTTTATATGACCCGGATGTGGTAAGACGCCAAAGGAATTTTTTGTTTTTTATACACAGGGTAAAGCAAAAAGCTTTTGGATGTCAAGGAGCAATTCATATGTGCCTGGAGTATACAATGATAGCGGCTTGTGACATTGTTAGAAACCACAAACATGCTCGAAGGCATGACAGAGTTAAGGAGGTTTTGCTACCCTATTACAAGACTCCCCGAGTCTGAATAATGAAGCATCATTTTTCAGAAGACTTCGTGCCAGGTGGGTTACTCCTTTGGTGGACTTGAAGACTCCGGGTTATCCTTCTCTGCCTCTTCATCTGCTGTTTTGTCCTGGAAGGTTGACGAGGTCCATTCAATGCCGCTTAAGGCTTCAAATTCAGCTTCATCATCTATTAAACTGGTCGGGTCAACTTCAGGAGCAAAGGTATGCTTACGAATTGGAGGGATCAGGCTGATGTCATCATAATGCGGAGTTGGAATCCTCCGGTTCTCATTGTCATAACCCGGCTGATACTTCGTAAGATCAATATCATTGCCGATGATGGTGGCCACAGGACGTACGACTCTCACACAGGCGGTGAAGTCTGATTCATTGAATACAGAGCCGTCCTCCTTTAAGCTGGGATATCCAAGAACAACATCGGCTAGATCTAGCTCTGGAACCAACGCTTTGGCCCGGCTGAAGGCGGCTATGGCCCCGGATCTACCAGATGCCCGCCTTAGCTCCTGAATTCGTTGAGGTAACATGGCAAGCCGTTTGAGCACGTCTTGCAGGAGATAAGGGGTATCATTTGATAAAGCCACAACGGCCAAAGCACGTTGTGACCCGGTGTATAGCTGTTCCACTAGAGTGTACACCGCTTTAAGCTTGATCAGCATATTCTGCTTCAGGTTGGTGCTCCTGGGGCCTGCGTTTATACATATAAGTTAAGCCGGAGATAATATCTGAAATAGTCATCAAAGAAACCATGGTGATGTTCACGGTTACACATAGTAACTTACCGAAAATTGCTGAGACCATTTGAGATATCTAGTGCTTTAATCCGGACAGTTCAGCAGTTGCTTCGGCAAGAGCTACTTCTGCTGTCTTGGCCCGGGTCACAAGTGAAGTTTTTTCATCTGCCCGGGTCTTCTTCTCCGCGGCAAAATCCTTCTTCAACTTTTCTTGCTCAGAGACGCTGAAGGCGAATTTGGAGTCGGCTTTTTGAATCTCAAGGTCTTGGGCCGCCAGCCGGGTCTTCAGATAAGAAATCTCCAATTCAAATTGACTGGTGGAGACCTGCATTGATGCCGGGTTACAAATAAGGTTATGGTAAGATATTATTAAAGTCTCAAGCATTTTACAAGTAAAGACACTTGACACTTGGGGGCTAATGTATGCTAAAGAAAATTTTACCTTATAAATGTCAGATTAAGCATATTAAAGTCTCAAGCACTTTACAAGTAAAGAGACTTGACACTTGGGGCTAATGTGTATCGCACGTTTTAAAGTTGCTATATTATGGCCGGATTAAAAATCCTTTCTTGTAAACCGGATGAACTAACATCTAAGTCTACGGCATATTTACTTATAAGCAGTAGACTTGGGGGTTGGTACAGTAAGTAAGATTCAGGAGAAATATTTTAAGGTATACCTCAGATTTATGTTGTATCTATTTCACCATGTCAATTTCCAGGTCACGGTTGTTATGCACTATATTCAGATAGCCTGAGACTATATCGCCAATGCTTAAGTGAGCGTAATCAGCGATGTCCTGTTTGGTCTTCCGGTGTTTGACAAGTTCTTCCTTGGCTGTACATCTAGCAAGGACAGTAGGCCGTCCCGGTTCAACATAATCGGGCTCTTCAAGATTTCAACTTCCGGCTCATTTGTCTTGACCGGCTAGGAATTTCCGGATTATTGAGCTGTTTAAAGTGGCTTGACAAGCGGGTCAAGATGGCATTGGAATTTCATAGGCGGCTTAGGAGGAGGTTGATGAGTAGAAGCGTCAGGGGCAGCTGTTCCGAGCTCCGGCTCAGTTGCTACCGGGTCTTCGATCGGCTTATTCTTTTTTGCCCTCTTCTTGGGCTTCCCACACTGCTTGTGGACAAAGCGAGGGATAAGTACAAAATATGAGTAAGGCAAAGCATGAGGATAACAAAGATACATTACCCAGGGGCAGTCTTGAAGGCCGGCATGTTGGATTGCATAGACTCGCCAGAGGAAGGAGAGGTATCCTGATAATTGGAGTCGATGAATTGAGAGGCGTATTTAATTAAACCCGCCAAAGGATAAACAGAACGCAAAGCGGAGATGACCACAGTTCGACGCTTCCTGCTCACATCAGGTAAGCCAGAAGAGGGCTCTACATCCTTACTTGTCCGGGTTTGCCTCCGGCTCTCAAGCTGTTGTTGCTTCAAAAGAAATTGAGGATCTTGATAAGCTAAGGGATGTGAAAATCTTACTTTTCGGGTCACCCGCCGGGTTTTGTGCTTTGGCAAAGGCTCTGAGTCGGAGGAGATTATAGTTACCTCTTCGCCATGAGCTTGGCTATTTCCAGTGTCCTCCTGAAAGGCGGAAATATCAATAAAATAGTAACAAAGGAGTTCAGAGAATAAGGGATTACCTCTTCCTCATCTGAAGAAGAGTCATCCAGTTTGAGCAATTCGGAGGCGCTGGGTTTCTTCTTTTTTGAAGTCCCTGTCTTGGCGTTTTTCCTTTCATTTTTCTTGGCTGCTCTGGCTTGTTGGGCGGCCTCGTGGTCATATCTGACTTTCCAGAAATCATCATCGGCCTATGGAAAAGATAAGGAATTATAAGTACAAAAGAGGTAAACATGTTAAAGAGTATTTATTAAGATTGGTAACTTACTGCGGGGGCCAGGTTCTTTTGCAGAAGGGAAGTAACCCGAAGGTATTGTTGATAACATTACCCTCCTTCAGCAGTGACTGGGTTGTAGCATCTGCCACATCATCTGGTAAGTCGTCACAACTGTGGCGCATTGGGTCGTTATGTTCGCATAGGTACATTACACATTGCGAGCGGCGGCTTAATGGGAGTATTCGCCAAGTGACCCAGACCCGGACCAAGTCGATGCCATTTAAACCATTTCCCAGAAGAGCTTTAATCTTCTTGATGGTGGGGTTAAGCGGCAGACGTTCAACAGCGGTCAGTTTATCCGCCAGCGGATGGTTGGACTCAAGGCGCAGGGCGCGAAAAGTCAAGCAGAGGCTTCTCATCACCGGAGAAATATCTCGACAGTAGAACCATGACTGGTTCCAATATTTGGGGTGACTTCGGCAGCTCAGCATAAGGAAGCAGACAATCTCTCCGTCATTTGGATCGAGATACCGCCAAGTTCAAGACTCGGCCCGTTAGCACGCTCATTCTGCGGTTCAAGTAGAAAAGCTCTCACGAACAAGAGCAGGCTTGGCTCCTCTCCTGGTACACCTCACGAAGACTTGGAAATTGCAAAGATTGGACACGGAATTGGGTCCAAAGTGTCTTGAGGTCTCGGTCAAAGAAACTCAAAACTTCTACGAAGAACTTTGAGCCGGGAGGGCAAATCCCGGCTCATGTGATCCGTGAAAACTATTACCTCCCCTTCTTTGGGTTGAGGCTTCTCTTCAGATGGGTCAGGGACACGATAAGACATGACCCCCTTTTTGGGCAGATGGCCAGACTTCACAAACTCAGCCAGTTTGCTCTTAGTAACTGTGGATGGGACCCAGTTGCAGGTTACAGGAGCTTTGGTCGACTTAGGCGCCATGACAATAGTTGGCCTATTACAAATTAAGAAGTTCCGGTTTAAATTTTAACCCGGGAGAAAAATATTCAAATCACCGAATGTAGCGGCTTATGAAGGGGCCTAATGACATAAGGATAATTGGGCAGCATTATTTAAGCCGCTATAAGCATTAGCAACAGTTCAAAAGTTTTAAAGGCCTGAGAAGGCGCCAAGGTTCACAGATCAAGTGGAATGCATTTAAACCGGATACTGGATGCTTATGTTAAAGGCATTTAACATAAGAAGTTTTCCGGGTGATAAAAACAGGTTTCATAAACTTCTGCTACGATTTGAGATCAAAGGTCTGTTCTGATAAGAAAGTTTTTCTAGACCTAAAAACCGACGCAGATGCGTTCACAGGTTCGAATAAGGCCTGCATACGGAGAAACAGATATGTTCCGTATCCAAGATAAGGGCGAAAATAACTACCGTAACTGTTTAATATCATTCTCGGATCGGAAGAGGTATCAAGGAGAAAAACTAACAAGGAGATGGCTCCAATGGTGATGAACTACGACAAACTCGAAGAAGCTCTAATGCAGATCTAGGCAGGGAAGGAAAGGAAACTTACGGATCTGGAAGAGCTGTGGAGGTTCGCCGACGTTGTTCTGGTCCGATTCAGGTTGATGCGGCGGCCTGGGTTGGTGAAGACAAGAAGCTTGACGGCGGCGGCGGCGGAGCTCGAGAGGAGGCAAGAGGAAGAAGACGACTGGAAAGGTGAAAATGAAACCTAGGTCGCGCCTATTTATAAGGAGAGAATAACTAAGACGACGCGGGAAACGAGGAGATAAGAATTATTATCCAGCGGCCCCGACGCCTCGATTTCCGGAACGGACAATAAAGACAGAGGTCCATTGGGTGATACGGCAGAATAAAAAGGAAAGATGACGTCATGACGGGTTAACACGGATCTAGAGAGTGATGTCACGGCGGGTTAAAGAAAGTCTTTTTATGCAGTCAGAAGACTGAAGATTTATGTTTTTAAGTTATTTTAAGATTGACATAGAACAGGTTCAAATCAATCTAGGGCCTAATGTTGGGGATATAACTATTTGTGTAAGCCGCCCAGGAGGGGCCGGGTTATGTAAAGAGATTCACCAGACAGAAGCCCAAGTCCAAGCATGAAGATGGCGTCTCAACATAGGGCCTAAGGCCCACAGCGACTTAAGGCCCGTTGTAGTAAACCGCCATAATGGCATGACTTGTATCATAAGGTAGACTTAACTAGTCACCGAGCGGACATTGTCTATAAGCACCCGGGTCTCAGTGAGGCCTGTGGCGTCAACCCGTGTATATAAGGGGACGACACATGTTGGCGGCTTAGGGCAGGAAACAACCAATCGAGAACACGGCATAGCGTATCTCGCTCCTCGTCATCGAAACCTCAAGCAATACCAACCCAACTAGACGTAGGCTTTACCTTCACCGTAAGGGGCGAACTAGTATAAAACCTCTCGTGTCCTTTGTCCCGATTAACCCCTTTAAGCTTCCTAGTTGCGATGGCTCCACGACTAAGTCCTTGCAAGAGGACATCTGCCGTGACAATTCCACGACAGCATGTGTAGGTTTTTTCAGAGTTAAGCAGTCTGCTCGTTTGTTATTCTGTAATAACTCGGTTGTTACTAATGGCACTGAAGTTGACTGGATCGACATCCACAAGTTCCTACACTTTATTGATCGCCTTGAGGTCCTTGTGGGGCGTTTCAATGGTGGAAGGCCACGTGGGATATGTGTGCCATCGCTGCAATCGTTGAACAGGTCCAACTGTGTCGAGAAACTTATGGTACGAGTTGTTTTCTGTTATATATGTTGTTCATAAACTATTGCTTATACACAGTTTTACAGCTGTGATCTTCTTGAAACAGGAACTGCCGAGTTCTATTGTTCCTATACACATGCCTGACCATGGTCGGGTCAGACTTGCGCTTGGTCACAACATGATGTTTATGTCGATCTACTCAATTCCCCTTGGAGGTGAAAAGATACTTATTCATGGGTGGTCTCAGATAATGAAGGCTCGTCCATCTTGGAGAATAGGACAGAAGATTATGTTCATGCTTTTCCATGGCTCTAAAGCGAATATCCTGTTTATTGACCATGTTGCGAGATGAAGCCGCTTTCAGAAGGTTGTGGATGCGCGGGGTGGCGCCTGGGCCTTGGCGGCCTCACCCTTGGTTAACTGTAGGCAAAGTAGCACTGTTCGAGGCATGCTTTGTACGGTTGAACCTATAAAAGTACTCATCTTGCTTTCAGCTTTGGTTGTTAAGTGCCCCCGCTGGTTTGATTAAGGTTGTTAAGTACTCCTGCTGCTTTTACACCTGTCGTGTTTCTTGATCATGTCTTCCTCCGGCCGCCAAAACCAAACCAGCGCCGGGGTCAGCCGCCTTCCGCCTCCACGGCTGGCTGCGCCAACAAGACGATCGCCGCCTCAATTGCCTCCTAAATCGTTAACACCGACGTCCTCCGCGCGCTTTGGTGTGCCCATCGCAGCGCCGCCCTCTCGCGTTGTCAACATGGTCAACAAACAACAGGAATCGGCAGAAGTACGTGGAGAGGATGACAGTAGGGGCCCACCACGTCAGCGTATGGAAAAATAAAATGCTTCCTCCTAGTGTTTTCCTGACATCTGGGACCCACAACATTGTGAGCGTATATAGTCAATACTCAATAGACAAGAGAACAGCACAAGATCGGCTGACACCTTGGACGTAGCTACTCGAGCAGTATTTTTTTGTTTGGTATTGTTGAGATGGAGCAGGGTTTGAACTGGGTTGTGGCCCGTCTAGCCCAGGCTTATATTTTATGTTCACCATGTGACCAGCCCAAATTTATTTTTTCTTTGTGAAAATGAGCCCAGTTTATTTTTTCTAAAGAATACCCAATCCAGGCCTACTTATTTTTTCTACTCGACGGGCTGCAACTCTTTCAAGACGCTCGCAAATCTTGAAAGTAATATGAAATGGGTTGTAAATATAAAACATATGGCAAATTGGCAATTACTTTATAATTTCTGATTTTTTTCACATTTTCAGATTCCTATTTCACTTTGGGCATTAACCTAATTCAAATATATCTTCAAAGTACTTTAAATCTGGCTCAACATTTTGGTATTAAAATAGTTCGAACCGATGAAATATGCGAAATTGGCCTCGCCAACTAAAAACGACTGCAATAAATTGCATAAGAAGTTTCCATGAGCTATATATAAATTATTAAAAAAAAGAGGGAGTGGTATGACTTGTGGGCCTGTTTAGTTCACGCGTATGCAAGATTTTTTTAGTTATTATATACTACGTCAACAAACGATTCTAGCAGACATAACCGTTGGATGTAAATCCAACGGCCGTCGTTTCTTCAATCTCGATCTTCTTGCTCCGGCCGCCAGCAAAGACCGGCGGGACCGCCTCCGCCTCCCCGTGGCCGGGTTGTGCTACCGCAGCCTCAGCGACCCCTACTACTCCCACCGCTGGCCAGGGCATCCCTCTACTCACCCACACCCCCTGTTATTCTGCGGCGACAATAGCCTCACACCGCAGCCGAACCGGTGAACCCTCGTACTCCTCTCCGCGCGGGCTTCCACTGCTGCATCTTCCTCGGCTCCGCATCGTCCCGTTCCTAGGCCTCGCCATCGTCCACCGCCGTGGTGCTCTCGGCGCGGCGTGGTCAATGTGGTCAATGACCGACTTCCATCGGAAGAGTACTGTACGTGGAGAGGCTGACAGCTGGGTCCACGGCAGCCGCAAGTAAGTGCCTCCTTATTACGCGGAAAATAATTATTCCTCCACCTGACAGCTGGGACCCACTGGACGGGCCACCAGTATTTCGTGAAAAAAAGTTTCCCACTGACTGCTGGGACCCACAGGTTGGGCCACCGTATTTCGTGAAAAAAATGTTCCCCCCCGCTGTCAGCTTGGACCCACCGGAAGTGCCTCCTTGTTACACATAAAAAAATGAATACCCCCTGCTAGCTGGGACCAACCTTGGTGGGAGGCTGACTTGTGGGCCTACTAAGTTGACTGGGACGGAGGCCTTTGTCAACTTTAGTCAATATATGAACGATTCTAGCTCCGTGACCGCACGATGTCCATCCAACGGCCGTAGAGTGCTTCTTCAACCTCTGGTCTTCTTGCTCCAACTACCAGCTAAAGCGCCGCCGTGTCAGCCGCTTTGCCGCCCGTGTGGCCGGTTGTGATACCATGGAGGCCTCACCGCCGCTACTCCCACCGCTGGCTGTGCCATCCTCTCACGCACCCACACCCCTCGTTATTCACTGGGCGACGGCAGCCTCACACCGCAAATTAACGAAAGTGAACCCTCATACTCCTCTACGCGTGGGCATCCACTGCCGCGTCTTCCCCGGCTCCGCGTCGTCCCCTTCCTAGGCCTCGCCGTCGTCCACCGCCCTGGTGCTCTCGGCGCGGCGTGGTCAACATGGTCAAGGAATGGCTTCCATCGGACATGGACTATACGTGGAGAGGCTGATAGCTGGGTCCACGGCCGCAGCAAGGAAGTGCCTACTTATTATGCGCAAAATAATTATTCATCCACCTGACAGCGGGGACCCACTGGACGGGCCACCGTATTTCGCGAAAAAAACGTTTCCCCCTGTCTGCTGGGACCCACCAGCTACATCTTCGCACGCAAGGAAGTGCGTTCGAAAAAAAACGATTCGCCCCCTGACTGCTGGGACCCACCAGCTACATCTTCGCACGCAAGGAAGTGCGTCCGGGCAAAAAAAACCAAAACGATTTGCCCCCCTCACTGCTAGGACCCACCAGTTAATCTTCGCAGTAAGGAAGTGCTCGGCGGTCGGGACCCACCTGGTCGAAGCGTACGTAGCATTGTCATTCTGGTCGCGAACGTGTACGTACATACTGGTCATTGTAGAGGCGCGCACGTGTCGTAGTAGAGGCACGCACGTAGCATGTACACGTACATACAGCGGCCAGGGTGCAAGAAAGAAAATACGGCCACGTATGTGTACATACGGGCGGGGTCTCGAACGCCTACTCGCGATAATGCACGGGCGAGGGCTCGTGTACATGGCTGGGTCGGAATGGAGAAACAGCGTCGTCGTCGTGTTCATGGGGAGCCAAACCGGCTGGGTCGGAACGGAATGTGTGGTCGTGTTCATCAGGAGGGCTTGGATGGAACAAGCAATGGAAACGAGGCCTGGCGTACCGCACAACGGAGGAAACGGCCTTGTGTTCGACCGGCCACGTTCGAAACGGGATCCTTTTCATCGGGAGGGGTCTGGCGTACCACAAAACGGAGAAAACGGACCTCCTACGGTCGAAACAGGGGTCCTGTTGATCGGGAGGGGTGTGGCGTTCCGCAAAACGGAGGAAACGGACCTCCTACGGTCGAAACGGGGGTCCTGTTGATCGGGAGGGGTGTGCCGTACCGCAAAACGGACAAAACGGACTTGTGTTGGAGCGCTAGGTCGAAATGGGGGTCCTGTTCATCGGGAGGGGTGTGGCGTACCGCAAAACGGGACTCCACGAGATACTGTTCATCTCCACCGTCGACCTCCTCCAGCCTCCACTTGCCATCGTCGACCTCCTCTAGCCTCCACGGGCTCTCGCTCATCCAGCCTCCACCGCGCACTACTCCACCGCCATCGCTCAACCACCCTCCACGGGCACCCCTCTACCGCTCATCGCTCATCCAGCCCTCCACACCACCGGGTCCTGTTCAACCACCCTCCACCGCTTCATCGCTTCATCTAGCCCTCCGCACCATGGGTTCCTGTTCATCCAGAGGCAACGCCACCGCCATCGCTCATCCAACCCCCGCGGCGCAACGCCATCGCTCATCCTGCACGCAGCATCGATCGGCTTGATTAGCAGCAGAGCGGCGAATCGCCCCATCGGGTTCGATTAACAACCATCGATCGATCGCCGGGTTCGAACGCTGTAGCTGTAGTGCAATCGCCGGGTTCATTAGAGCCCAACGCCTCGCCGGGTTCGATTAGATCCAACGCCGCACACACGCTGCAGACGCACGAAGAGAACGCGCATCGCTTCGCCCCGACCTCCCACCGTAATCGGCAACTCCCCGAAATTTTCCTCCCTCGCTTCTACCACGGTTTTTTCCGTCATGGACGGCCCAAAGAATGTCATGCAGCTGTCTCCGCCCGGCCCAAGACGAAAAGCCCATTTTCATCATGATTTTTGTCATAGAAGTAGGAGCCCACCACATCCATGATGATACCGGGTTTTGTCACAATTATCGTCATAGAAGTGTCATATGTATGACATAAAAAAATTCGTTCGGCCCAAAATGTCACGGATGTGTCTTTTTTTTTGTAGTGAAGCCCCTCGTCGCATCGTAAGTATCCAAGGATGCCTTTACACAAGTTTAGTCTTTTACGATTATGGTCTTAACACGTTGTATGGTGTAGTCTGGCCCATGATCTCCCCCAACAATCATCGGAGGGGAATTTTTTGGATCCAGGGATGACGGATAGCGAGTCGCCTCCGCGAGCCTCTCCACCAACCGCCATGGACGACACCGAAGTGTTGTCCGAAAGGGCCTCTCCAGGCCACGGAGCAGTACAGGAGGCCGCCAAAATGGTGCCAGAGGGTAATGCCTTGGCTGCCGAGAGCATGGGGGGCGCAACCCCCATGGAAACCGACGGCGGGGGCCTTGATCAGTTCGGGCCCCAGCCGAACCCCGTTCCGGAAACCCAAACGGCTCCGGAACTAGATAAGCGCCCCCCTTCAAGGGAGGGGGGAGCTCCAACTCCAGCGGTGACCGCTGCTAATCCGGAGGCGCCGAACACGCTGATGGAGGCACTGCAACGTGCTTCCATTGTGGAGGAGCACCGCACCCTGATGGGTGTGGTGGTTGAGAAGGTTCAGTCCGCCAAGAGCAGGCTGAACGAAGCCTTTGTAGCCTGCTAACAGGCTTTGAGGTAGGCGATGTAATGTTCTTGGCCGCTTGACGAAAACCATTGTGGTTTTGATGCATAGGTAAGAATGGTTCTTGCTAAGCATGTAGCAGCCACGTAAAACTTGCAACAACAAAGTAGAGGACGCTTGACTTGTTTTTGCAGGGCATGTTGTGATGTGATATGGTCAAGACGTGATGATATATAAATTGTTGCATGAGATGATCATGTTTTGTAACAGTTATCGGCAACTGGCAGGAGCCATATGGTTGTCGCTTTATTCTATGAAATGCAATCGCCATGTAATTGCTTTACTTTATCACTAAGCGGTAGCGATAGTCGTAGAAGCAATAATTGGCGAGACGACAAAGATACTTCGATGGAGATCAAGGTGTCAAGCCGGTGACGATGGTGATCATGACGGTGCTTTGGAGATGGAGATCAAAGGCACAAGATGATGATGGCCATATCATATCACTTATATTGATTGCATGTGATGTTTATCCTTTATGCATCTTATTTTGCTTAGTACGGCGGTAGCATTATAAGATGATCTCTCACTAAATTTCAAGGTATATGTGTTCTCCCTGAGTATGCACCGTTGCGACAGTTCTTCATGCTGAGACACCACGTGATGATCGGGTGTGATAAGCTCTACATTCACATACAAGGGGTGCAAGCCCATTTTGCACACGCAGAATACTCAGGTTAAACATGACGAGCCTAGCATATGCAGATATGGTCTCGGAACACTAAGACCGAAAGGTCGAGCATGAATTATATAGTAGATATGATAAACATAGTGATGTTCACCATTGAAAACTACTCCATCTCACGTGATGATCGGACATGGTTTAGTTGATTTGGATCACGTGATCACTTAGATGATTAGAGGGATGTCTATCTAAGTGGGAGTTCTTAAGTAATATGATTAATTGAACTTTAATTTATCATGAACTTAGTCTTGATAGTATTTGCAAATTATGTTGTAGATCAATAGCTCGCGATGTAGTTCCCCGTTTTATTTTTGATATGTTCCTAGAGAAAACTAAGTTGAAAGATGATAGTTGCAATGATGCGGACTAGGTCCGTGATCTGAGGATTATCCTCATTGCTGCACAGAAGAATTATGTCCTTGATGCATCGCTAGGTGACGGACCTATTGCAAGAGCAGATGCGGACGCTTTGAACGTTTGACAAGCTCAGTATGATGACTGTTACTTGATAGTTTAGTGTGTCATGCTTTACAGGTTAGAATCAGGACTTCAAAAATGTTTTGAACGCCACAGAGCATATAAGATGTTCCAAGAGTTGAAATTGGTATTTCATACTCATGCCCGTGTCGAGAGGTATGAGACCTCTGACAGTACTTTGCCTACAAGATGGAGGATAATAGCTCAACCAGTGAGCATGTGCTCAGATTGTCTGGGTACTACAATTGCTTGAATCAAGTGGGAGTTAATCTTCCAGATAATATAGTAATTGACAAAACTCTCTAGTCACTATCACCAAGTTACTAGAATTTCGTGATGAACTATTATATGCAAGGGATGACGAAAGTAATTCCCGAGCTCTTCGCAATGCTAAAATCGGTGAAGGTAGAAATCAAGAAAGAGCATCAAGTGTTGATGGTTAACAAGACCACTAGTTTCAAGAAAAGGGCAAAGGGAAAGAAAGGTAACTTCAAGAAGAATGACAAGCAAGTTGCCACTCCCATGAAGAAGCCCAAAGCCGACCCAAGCCTGAAACTGTGTGCTTCTACTGTAAAGGAAATGGTCACTGGAAGTGGAACTGCCCTAGATACTTGGCGGATAAGAAGGATGGCAAAGTGAACAAAGGTATATTTGATATATGATACGTCTCCGTCGTATCTACTTTTCCAAACACTTTTTCCTTTGTTTTGGACTCTAACTTGCATGATTTGAATGGAACTAACCTCGATCGATGCTATTTTCAAAGAAATTGCCATGGTGTTATTTATGTGCGTAAACAAAAGTTCTCGGAATGACCTGAAACTCCACGGAGCTTATTTTTGGAAAATATTAAAAATATTGGCGAAAGAATCAAGGCCAGGGGGGCCACCACCTGTCCACGAGGGTGGGGGCGCGCCCCCTGCCTCGTGGGCCCCCTGGAGCTTCACCGACCTCAACTCCAACTCTATATATTCGTGTTCGGGGAGAAAAAAATCAGAGAAAAAGATTCATCGCGTTTTACGATATGGAGCCGCCGCCAAGCCCTAAACTCTCTCAGGAGGGCTGATCTGGAGTCCGTTCGGGGCTCCAGAGAGGGGAATCCATCGCCATCGTCATCATCAACCATCCTCCATCACCAATTTCATGATGCTCACCGCCGTGCGTGAGTAATTCCATCGTAGGCTTGCTGGACGGTGATGGGTTGGATGAGATTTATCATGTAATCGAGTTAGTTTTGTTAGGGTTTGATCCCTAGTATCCACTATGTTCTGATATTGATGTTGCTATGCTTAATGCTTGTCACTAGGGCCCGAGTGCCATGATTTCAGATCTTAACCTATTATGTTTTCATGAATATATGTGTGTTCTTGATCCTATATTGCAAGTCTATAGCCACCTACTATGTGTTATGATCCGCAACCTCAAGTGACAATAATCGGGACCACTCCCGGTGATGACCATAGTTTGAGGAGTTCATGTATTCACTATGTGTTAATGGTTTGGTCCAGTACTCTATTAAAAGGAGGCCTTAATATCCCTTAGTTTCCGCTAGGACCCCGCTACCACGGGAGGGTAGGACAAAAGATGTCATGCAAGTTCTTTTCCATAAGAACATATGACTATATTCGGAATACATGCCTACATTACATTGATGAATTGGAGCTAGTTCTGTGTCACCCTATGTTATGATTGTTACATGATGAACCGCATCCGGCATAATTCTCCATCACCAATCCAATGCCTACGAGCTTTTCACATATTGTTATCCGTTTATTTACTTTTCCGTTGCTACTGTTACAATCACTAAAAAACCCAAAATTATTACTTTTCTTACCGTTACCATTACTCTATTACTTTGCTACTAAATACTTTGCTGTAGATACAAAGTTATCCAGGTGTGGTTGAATTGACAACTCAACTGCTAATACTTGAGAATATTCTTTGGCTCCCCTTGTGTCGAACCAATAAATTTGGGTTGAATACTCTACCCTCGAAAACTGTTGCGATCCCCTATACTTGTGGGTTATCAAGACTATTTTCTGGAGCCGTTGCCTGGGAGCATAGCTCTATTCTTTGAGTTACTTAGGATTTATATTTGCTGGTCACTATGAAGAACTTGCAAGACGAGAAAAAAATTTATCCCTCAACTGTGAGGGGAGGTAAGGAACTGCCATCTATCTATGCACTTGATTCACCTTCTGTTTTGAGTAAGCTTGCGACACCTAAACCTGCTTCTGCTATTAATTTTGATATGTCGCATGTTATTGATGATGCCACTTCTGCTATGCATGACACTTATGATGAAACTACTTCTATGCTTGATACTACTGTGCCACTTGGTGAATTTCTTGATGAACAACTTGCTAGGTCTAGAGAGAATGAAATTATTGAAATTGATAATATAGATGAAAGTGATGATGAAGACTCTCCCAATAAATATGAATTGTCTCTTGTGCCTGAGGGCTATGTTATGGACGAAGAAACTGCTAGAGACATTTTTGCTTGCAATGATAGGAATGATCTTAAGAAAATATTAGCTAAGCTGAAACAAAAAACTCTGAATGCTAGAATGAAATATGATCCTGCTTATGCTACTTCACCTATCTTTGTTACTGATAAGGATTATGAATTCTCTATTGATCCTGATATAATTACTTTGGTTGAATCTGATCCTTTCTATGGCTATGAATCAGAAACTGTTGTGGCACATCTTACTAAATTAAATGATATAGCCACCCTGTTCACTAATGATGAGAGAACTTGCTACTTTTATGTCCTTAAAATATTTCCGTTCTCGTTAGAGGGTGATGCTAAGATATGGTTTAATTCTCTTGATCCTGGTTGTGTGCGTAGTCCCCAGGATATGATTTATTACTTCTCTGCTAAATATTTCCCCGCTCATAAGAAACAAGCTGCTTTAAGGGGTATATATAATTTTGTGCAAATTGAAGAAGAGAGTCTCCCACAAGCTTGGGGGAGGCTTCTTCAATTACTTAATGCTTTGGCTGATCATTCTCTTAAGAAAAATGAAATACTTGATATCTTTTATAATGGACTAACCGATGCTTCCAGAGACCACCTGGATAGTTGTGTTGGTTCTGTTTTCAGGGAAAGGACACCAGATGAAGCTGAAATTCTATTGAATAATATGTTGACAAATGAAAATAATTGGACACTTCCTGAACCAACTCCTGAGCCTATTCCTAAACCAACTCCGAAGAAGAGAGGTGTTCTATTTCTTAGTCCTGAAGATATGCAAGAGGCAAAGAAATCTATGAAAGAAAAGGGTATTAAAGCTGAAGATGTTAAGAATTTACCTCCTATTGAAGAAATACATGGTCTTAATTTACCGCCTGTTGAAGAAATATATGATCTTAATTCATCACCTATTGAAGAAACACATGGTCTTGATAACCCGACACAGGTAGTAAAGGTAAATTCTCTCTATAGATATGATAAAGCTGAAATCCCTCCTACTAAGTTTGCTAGCCATTGTCTGGATGAGTTTGATAACTTTATGGTTAAGCAAGAAGATTTTAATGCTTATTTTGATAGACAATTAAAACAAAATGCTTATATGATTGAACACTTGGGTGATTATATGTCTAGAGTTAAAGGTGAACTTAAACTCATTAGTAAACATGCTTCTATGGTCACTGAGGGAGTCCCGGACTAGGGGGTGTCCGGATAGCGGGACTATCGTCATGGCCGGACTCCAAGACTATGAAGATACAAGATTGAAGACTTCGTCCCGTGTCCGGATGGGACTTTCCTTGGCGTGGAAGGCAAGCTTGGCGATACGGATATGTAGATCTCCTACCATTGTAACCGACTCTGGTAACCCTAACCTATCCGGTGTCTATATAAACCGGAGGGTTTTAGTCCGTGGGGCCTTTAACAATCATACCATAGGCTAGCTTCTAGGGTTTAGCCTCCTTGATCTCGTGGTAGATCTACTCTTGTACTACCCATATCATCAATATTAATCAAGCAGAGTAGGGTATTACCTCCATTGAGGGGGCCCGAACCTGGGTAAAAACATCGTGTCCCTTGTCTCCTGTTACCATCCGCCTAGACGCACAGTTCGGGACCCCCTACCCGAGATCCGCCGGTTTTGACACCGACAGTCACGACTCAAGTAGAACAAGTACTTAAAGCTCAGAATGATTTTCCCAATGAATTAAATAGTAAGAATAATGATTATGCTCTTAGAGTGGCTACTAGAACTGGTAAGATGACTCAGGAACCTTTGTATCCTGAAGGCCATCCTAAGAGAATTGAGAAGGATTCTCAGAGAAATAATACAGATGCACCTAGTCCTTCTAAAAAGAAGAAAAAGAAAAACGATAGGACTTTGCATGCTTCTAGTGAACCTATTCCTGAACCACCTGAGGATCCAAATGATATTTCTATTTCTGATGCTGAAACACAATCTGGTAATGAACATGAACCTAGTGATAATGTTAATGATGATGTTCATGTTGAGGCTCAACCTAGTAATGATAATGATGTAGAAATTGAACCTGATGTTGATCTTGATAACCCACAATCAAAGAATCAACGTTATGATAAGAGAGACTTTCTTGCTAGGAAGCACAGTAAAGAAAGGGAGCCATGGGTTCAGAAACCCATGCCTTCTCCTCCCAAACCATCCAAGAAAAAGGATGATGAGGATTTTGAGCGCTTTGCTGAAATGATTAGACCTATCTTTTTGCGTATGCGTTTGACTGATATGCTTAAAATGAATCCTTATGCTAAGTATATGAAAGAAATTGTTACTAATAAAAGAAAGATACTGGAAGATGAAATTTCCACCATGCTTGCTAATTATACTTTTAAGGGTGGAATACCTAAGAAACTTGGAGATCCAGGAGTACCTACTATACCATGCTCTATTAAAAGAAATTATGTTAAGACTGCTTTATGTGATCTTGGAGCCGGTGTTAGTGTTATGCCTCTCTCTTTATATCGTAGACTTGATTTGAATAAGTTGACACCTACTGAAATATCTTTGCAAATGGCTGATAAATCAACTGCTATACTTGTCGGCATTTGTGAGGATGTGCCTGTTGTGGTTGCAAACATTATTATTTTAACGGACTTTGTTATTCTTGATATTCCCGAGGACGATAGTATGTCTATTATTCTTGGAAGACCTTTTTTGAATACTACAGGGGCTGTTATTGATTGCAACAAAGGCAATGTCACTTTTCATGTTAATGGTAATGAGCATACGGTGCACTTTCCGAGGAAACAACCTCGAGTCCACAGTATCAATTCTATTGGAAAAATTCCATCGATTATTTTTGGAGGTTTTGAATTTCCTCTTCCTACTGTCAAGAAGAAATATGATATTCTTATTATTGGGGATGTGCATATCCCCGTTGAGGTAACATAGTGTTACTCGAAATTTCTCCGGCTCCATGTTATTCGGAATGAGTTTGTTAACAAGACTTGATCAACCTTGTTAGTGGATTCCTTTTGATGAGCATGAGATGGATGAAGTTAGAAAGCACAACCTTCTGTACCCTCCTTCTACTTTCGGTTATTTAGTTGAAATAAAGTAAAATTAGTTTTTTTTTCTATTTTCTGAATTATCCGTGCAATATAAAAATACCCCGAAAATAAAAGTTCTCCAAATGCCCTGCCAATTTAATATGATTTTTTCTGGAATATTTGAGAACATCTGGCACTGAGAACACATCAGGGGAGCAAGCACCTGGCCACGAGGGTCCAGGGCGCGCCCACCCCCTAGGCGCGCCCCCCTGCCTCGTGGGCCCACAGTGGCTCCCCTCCACTTATTCCTGCACCCACACACTTGTTCTTCCTCCCAAAAAGATCACCATCCAGCTCAAGCACGAGTTCTAGCTCATTTTGCTGCGATTTTCGATCTCCTTGCTCAAAGCACCTCTCACAAAACTGCTTTGGGGGATTGTTCCTTGGTATGTGACTCCTCCATTGGTCCAATTAGTTTTTGTTCTAGTGCTTTATTCATTGCAAATTTGTGCTGCCTAGGTGACCATGTTCTTGAGCTTGCATGTGAAATTTATATGGTTCCAAGTAGTTCTAATGCATGATATAGGCTCTAGGCACTTGTAGGAGTAGTTGCTATCAATTTTGTTGAGTTTGGTTCACTTTTATTTGAAGTTACTAAAAAATTCAGAAATTTTGCAGAGGAAAAAATATGTTTAGGAAAATGTACCAAGGTGGTCCTTCAAGGAAGCAAGGACCCAGGCTTGCAATGCGTGATGCTAATGATGAACCACCAAGGGATGCCCCAGTGCTGCCTTGTGAATGCCCTTCAGAGGACTTCATGGATCGAGCAGGAATTAAGGAAGAATTTAACGCATATTTGCGTAACGCCGATCTTGTGAGCTTCGAGGCAGAAAAGTGTTGTCAGTACCACTATCTCACTAGTTCCTTTGTGAGGAGGTTTGAATTTTCATCTTCACGCAATTCTCAAACTGTCCTGTTTGATCTTTATGAAAATTCTTATACTATAGACTTAGAGGATTTTACCACTGCTTGCAAACTTCCGCAATGGGGTAGTACTAGTGAACCTCACAAATCTGAATTTAGAGATTTTCTTGCTAGTATAACTGTGGGGGCATCTAGAGACATAGCACAAGCTACCATAGGGAGCATTCATTTTCCTGCTATACATTATTTGCTCTCTTCATAGGTAGGTGCATAAATGGTAAGGATGAAGCATGTCACATGTGTGTCCCTGACCTCAGTGTTCTTAGGAGTGATGTGTTAGGAGATAAACATTATAATTTGGGAGCCATTGTTGCACGTAGGTTGCATCATAATAGATTTAATGGAGATTTCTTTGGTGGAATTTATGCAACCCGTATAGCTAATTTTCTTGGTGTAACCATACGTGAGGATGATATTGAGTTGCCTCCTGCTTATTTGGATTATGAGGCTATGGTTCGTCATCATTTTTTGAGAGGAACGATCAGTTCCTCTAGTACCGACTAATCTTTGACAGACGAGGCACCTATCACGTCGCTCTCCCTGCTTCTACTTTCTTTGACTTTCAGGCAAAAGGGAGATATTTTATAACCAGAGAGGAGGCGGAAGAGTATAAGAGGAGGGCTGAGATATCTCGCCTCCAAGCTGCAGCCCACGATGCAATGACTGTTGCATCTCAGTACGACCCCAACTACAACTATGGATATCCGCCAGGCCAGCCGTGGCAATAGACCAACTTAGGCCAAAAGCCTAAGCTTGGGGAAGTACGTATTTCCCACCGACATTACATTTATGTTTACACACTCATTGCTAGTTGTCGGTGCTCATACTCTTTCACTGTAATATCCATGTTAGTTTATTTTATTTTTATGCTTTCTTCTTGTGTGTTTGATAAACCTTAAGAAACCCAAAAAAAATAGTTGTAGGTTTTAGCTAGTTTACTTTCTTGCTGTAATAGTAATAATTAAAAAGAAAACCCGAAAATATTTCATGTTCTTCTTCTGCTTGTTGGGAGCTTTCCCGTGTAAATAGTTTTTATTTCTTTTCTTTTCTTCGGGGGTCGATAGGAGAAGACCATAATTAAATTGTTGAAGTGGCTCTTATATGCATTATTTTTGATTTAACCAAGAGCCCATATTACCTTGTCTTCTCCTTTGAATTGAATGCCTGCAGATTCCAGCTTAGTCCAATGCACGTGCACTATTATTATTATTATTATTCACATCGTTCGGTCGTGCAAGTGAAAGGCAATAATGACGATATATGATGAATTGATTGAGATGAGAGAAGCTAGTATGAACTCGACCTCTCTTGTTTTTGTAAATATGATTAGTTCATCGTTCCTGATTCAGCCTATTATGAATAAACATGTTTGCAATGACAATTAGAGATTATAGTTGCTCATGCCATGCTTGATTAGCTAGGAGCTTATAATGGTTTACCTTGCGTGCCAACATGCTATTAAAATGGTTGTGATGTGGTATGATGGGGTTGTATCCTCCTTTGAATGATTCAAGTGACTTGATTTGGCACATGCTCACGCATGTAGTTGAAACAAAATCAACATAGCCTTCACGATATTTATGTTCATGGTGGATTATATCCTACTCATGCTTGCACTCAATGTTTATTAATTTTAATGCATGTTCATGACTGTTGTCGCTCTCTAGTTGGTCACTTCCCAGTCTTTTGCTAGCCTTCACTTGTACTAAGCGGGAATACTGCTTGTGCATCCAATCCCTTAAACCCCAAAGTTATTCCATATGAGTCCACTATACCTTCCTATATGCGGTATCTACCTGCTGTTCCAAGTAAATTTGTATGTGCCAAACTCTAAACCTTCAAATGAAATTTTGTTTTGTATGCTCGAATAGCTCATGTATCAACTAGGGATGTCCGTATCTTCCATGTTAGGCGGGTTATTCTCAAGAGGAGTGGACTCCGCTCCTCACTCACGAGAAAATGGCCGGTTACCAGGATGCCCAGTCCCATGCTTTATGCAAATCAAATCAAAATAATTGTAAACAAACTCCCCTTGGGACTGTTGTTAGTTGGAGGCACTCGTTGTTTCGAGCAAGCCATGGATTGATGCTTGTTGGTGGAGGGGGAGTATAAAATTTACCATTCTGTTTGGGAACCGCCTATAATGTGTGTAGCATGGAAGATATCGCCATCTCTTGGTTGTTATGTTGACAATGAAAGTATGTCGCTCAAAATATTATTTATCTACCTTTAAAATCGAGCTCGGCACCTCTACAAATCCTCGCTTCCCTCTCTGAAGGGCCTATCTATTTACTTTCATGTTGAGTCATCACCCTCTTATTAAAAAGCACCGGTGGAGAGCACCGCTGTCATTTGCATTCATTATTGTTAATTTATATTGGGTATGACTATGGTGGATCTCTTTTACCATGAATTACAATGTCTAGTCAGTCCTTGATCTTTAAAGGTGCTCCGCATTTATGTTTTGCGGTCTCAGAAAGGGCTAGCGAGATACCATCTTGTTATATCATATCATGATTTTTTTGAGAAAGTGTTGTCATTCTAGATTTATTATTATTGCTCGCTAGTAGATTATGCCATTGACATGAGTAAACATGAGACCTAAATGTTATTGTGAATATGGTTAGTCATAATCTTTGCTGAAAACTTGAATGCTGGCTTTACATATTTACAACAACAATAGCAAACAGAGTTTGTAAAACTTATTCTTTATCACTTTCAGTTTATCAACTGAATTTCTTGAGGACAAGCAAAGGTTTAAGCTTGGGGGAGTTGATACGTCTCCGTCGTATCTACTTTTCCAAACACTTTTGCCTTTATTTTGGACTCTAACTTGCATGATTTGAATGAAACTAACCCGAACTGACGCTGTTTTCAGCAGAATTGCCATGGTGTTACTTATGTGTAGAAACAAAAGTTCTCGGAATGACCTGAAACTCCAAGGAGCTTATTTTTCGACAATATTAAAAATATTGGCAAAAGAATCAAGGCCAGGGGGCCCACCACCTGTCCATGAGGGTGGGGGCGCTCCTACCCCCTGGGCGCGCCCCCTGCCTCGTGGGCCCCCTGGAGCTCCACCGACCTCAACTCCAACTCTATATATTCGTGTTCGGGGAGAAAAAATCAGAGAAAAAGATTCATCATGTTTTACGATACGGAGCCGCCGCCAAGCCCTAAACTCTCTCGGGAGGGCTAATCTGGAGTCCGTTCGGGGCTTCGGAGAGGGGAATCCGTCGCCATCGTCATCATCAACCATCCTCCATCACCAATTCCATGATGCTCACCGCCGTGCGTGAGTAATTCCATCGTAGGATTGCTGGATGGTGATGGGTTGGATGAGATTTATCATGTAATCGAGTTAGTTTTGTTAGGGTTTGATCCCTAGTATCCATTATGTTCTGAGATTGATGTTGTTATGACTTTGCTATGCTTAATGCTTGTCACAAGGGCCCGAGTGCCATGATTTCAGATCTGAACCTATTATGTTTTCATGAATATATGTGAGTTCTTGATCCTATCTTGCAAGTCTATAGTCACCTACTATGTGTTATGATCCGCAACCCCAAGTGACAATAATCGGGACCACTCCGGTGATGACCATAGTTTGAGTTCATGTATTCACTATGTGTTAATGCTTTGATGCAGTACTCTATTAAAAGGAGGCCTTAATATCCCTTAGTTTCCGCTAGGACCCCGCTGCCACGGGAAGGTAGGACAAAAGATGTCATGCAAATTCTTTTCCATAAGCACGTATGACTATATTCAGAATACATGCCTACATTACATTGATGAATTGGAGCTAGTTCTGTGTCACCCTATGTTATGATTGTTACATGATGAACCGCATCCGGCATAATTCTCCATCACCGATCCAATGCCTACGAGCTCTTCACATATTGTTCTCCGTTTATTTACTTTTTCGTTGCTACTGTTACAATCACTACAAAACCCAAAAATATTACTTTTGTTACCATTACCGTTACTCAATTACTTTGCTACTAAATATTTTGTTGCAGATACTAAGTTATCCAGGTGTGGACGAATTGAAAACTCAACTGCTAATACTCGAGAATATTCTTTGGCTCCCCTTGTGTCGAATCAATAAATTTGGGTTGAATACTCTACCCTCGAAAACTGTTGCGATCCCCTATACTTGTGGGTTATCAATATACATGTTATTGATGTGTACTTTACTAGTGTTTATAGCAACCCCTTGGTATTTGATACTGGTTCAGTTCCTAAAGAGTAGTAACTTGAAAAGGGAGTTGCAAAATAAACAGAGACTAGTTAAGGGCAAGGTGATGATGGGTGTTGGAAGTGATTCCAAGGTTGATAAGATCACCATCGCGCACTCCCTTTACCTTCGGGATTAGTGTTGAACCTAAAATATATGTTGGTGTTTGCGTTGAGCATGAATATGATTGGATCATGTTTATTGCAATACGGTTATTCATTTAAGTCAAAGAATAATTGTTGTTGTATTTACATGAATAAAACCTTCTATGGTCATACACTCAACATAAATGGTTTATTGAATCTCGATCGTAGTAATACACATATTCATAATATTGAAGCCAAAAAATGCAAAGTTAATAATGATAGTGCAACTTATTTGGGGCACTGCCGTTTAGGTCATATTGGTGTAAAGCGCATGAAGAAACTCCATGCGGATGGACTTTTGGAATCACTTGATTATGAATCATTTGATGCTTGCGAACCATGCCTCATGGCAAGATGACTAAGACTCCGTTCTCTGGAACAATAGGAGCGAGACACTGATTTATTGGAAATAATACATGCTGATGTATGCGGTCCGATGAGTATTGAGGCTCATGGCAGGTATCGTTATTTTTTGACCTTCACAGATGATTTGAGCAGATATGGGTATATCTACTTAATGAAACACAAGTCTGAAACATTTGAAAAGTTCAAAGAATTTTAGAGTGAAGTGAAAAATCATCATAACGAGAAAATAAAGTTTCTACGATCTGACTATGGAGACGAATATTTGAGTTACGAGTTTGGTCTTCATTTGAAACAATGTGGAATAGTTTCACAACTCACGCCACCTAGAACACTACAGCGTAATGGTGTGTCCGAACGTCATAACCGTACTTTATTAGATATGGTGCAATCTATGATGTCTCTTACCGATTTACCACTATCGTTTTGGGGTTATGCATTAGAGACAACTGCATTCACATTAAATAGGGCACCGTCTAAATCCGATGAGACGACACAGTATGAACTGTGGTTTAGCAAGAAACCTAAGCTGTCGTTTCTTTAAAGTTTGGGATTGCGATGCTTATGTGAAAAAGTTTCAGCCTGATAAGCTCAAACCCAAATCAGAGAAGTGCGTCTTCATAGGATACCCAAAAGTAACTGTTGGGCACCTTCTATCACAGATCCGAAGGCAAGATATTTGTTGCTAAGAATGGATCCTTTCTAAAGAAGGAGTTTCTCTCGAAAGAAGTGAGTGGGAGGAAAGTAGAACTTGATGAGGTAATTGTACCTTCTCCCGAATTGGAAAGTAGTTCATCACAGAAATCAGTTTCAGCGATTCCTACACAAATTAGTGAGGAAGCTAATGATGATGATCATGAAACTTCTGATCAAGTTACTACCAAACCTCGTAGGTCAACCAGAGTAAAGTCCGCACCAGAGTGGTACGGTAATCCTGTTCTGGAGGTCATGTTACTTGACCATGACGAACCTATGAACTATAAGGAGGCGATGATGAGCCCAGATTCCATGAAATGGCTTGAGGCCATGAAATCTGAGATGGGATCCATGTATGAGAACAAAGTATGGACTTTGATTGACTTGCCCAATGATCGGCGAGCCATTGAGATTAAATGGATCTTCAAGAGGAAGACGGATGCTGATGGTAGTGATACTATCTATAAAGCTCGAATTGTCGAAAAAGGTTTTCAACAAGTTCAAGGTGTTGACTATGATGAGATTTTCTCACTCGTATCGATGCTAAAGTCTGTCCGAAACATGTTAGCAATTACCACATTTTATGAAATCTGGCAAAATGGATATCAAAGATGCATTCCTTAATGGATTTATTAAAGAAGAGTTGTATATGATGCAACCAGAAGGTTTTGTCAATCCTAAAGGTGCTAACAAAATGTGCAAGCTCCAGCGATCCATCTATGGACTGGTGCAAGCATCTCGGAGTTGGAATATACGCTTTGATGAGTTAATCAAATCATATAGTTTCATACAGACTTGCGGTGAAGCCTGTATTTACAAGAGAGTGAGTGGGAGCACTACAGCATTTCTGATAAGTATATGTGAATGACATATTGTTGATCGGAAATAATGTAGAATTTTCTGGAAAGCACAAAGGAGTGTTTGAAAAGGAGTTTTTCAAAGAATGACCTCGGTGAAGCTGCTAATCCGGAGGCGCCGAACACACTGATGGAGGCACTGCAACGTGATTCCATTGTGGAGGAGCACCGCGCCCTGATGGTTGTGGTGGTTGAGAAGGTTCGGTCCGCCAAGAGCAGGCTGAACGAAGCCTTCAGTAGCCTGCTAACAGGCTTCGAGGTAGGCGATGTAATGTTCTTGGCCGCTTTTCGTATGAAAAATATGCCTGTATATAGGTAGTAGCCCCTGAGACTCTGTTCGCTTTTGAAAAAAGGCCGAACAGAGGATCAATAATATTCGCAAGAGATAATGTACTTTTTGATTTTGACAAACAAGCATCACTGTTAGCGGCGACTGCCCAGGCCGCCGAAGTGTCCGAGCTCAAGCGAAAGCTGGGGCTGGCCGATGACGATCTTGTCCGCATCAACAAGAGGTTTGATGAAGCGCAATGTATGTTTCGAATGTCTCCTTCATGCCTGTATTGATATGCGGATTATGAGTCGAAGCTCAGGCGTTGTTATGTGCATGATAGCAGGCAGTGCCGCTGCTGTCGAGACCCTCAAGGGTGAACTTGCCCAGGCCAAGGAGCAGGAAAGGGTGAACAAAGCGGCCGCTGATAAAGCGGCCGAGGACTAGAAGTCCGAACAGGCCGTCCGCCGTCAATATGAGGAGCGGGTGACTGAAGTGGAGCAAGCGCTCAAGGATGCCGCCAGCAAGTGCGAGTCCCAGGAGGAGAAGAATAAAGCCCACGTGACCGACCTTGCCAAGGCCCTTCAAGAGGTCAAGGGGGCGCGGGCCGAATCCCAAGCAGCACGAGAGGAGATCAAGCAGGCCGGACAGATAGCGTCTGGTAAGCCCTTTCTCTTACAGAGTAAATTCGGCAATCAGAAGTATGTCTTGCTCACTCGACTGTGGAGTGTTCCAGACGCCTTTGCGGATCTTCCGAAGAGTGCCGCCGATACCACGCAGTTCTTCCATGCACAGAAGGGGCATACGTCAGAGAAGCTATTCTGGTCACAGTTTGTGGCGCAGGAGCGCCCATCGCTCTTAAATGACCAAATGATGTAGTGGGCCGAGCTGCATAGGATGTCTGGATTGGCCATGAGGGACGTGATAGTCTGGCTGTGACCGTCCGAACCCGTCCCCAACAGCTATTTTGGCCTAGTGCGGCAACTCATCGACGCGCTGCCCCAAATCAACGCGGTCAAGCGGTCGTCATGTATAGAAGGTGTGTGGTTGGCCTTCGCCCGCGTCAAGATGCACTAGGCAAAAATGAAGGCCGTCGTCGTGGCAGTTGAAGGTCCGCCCGGAGGCAAGGACCACCGCAGGCCGGAACGCTATTTTGAAGACGTCTTAGAGGGTGCCCGTTTGATAAAGGGCCAGTGCTCGAAGGACATCGTATTCGAATGAATGTGTCCGGACTTCCCGGATGTCGTATTATAACTAAGGCTTTTGTAATATATTTGTGCCTATTATCTTAAATTGTTTTTCCTCCTTTGCGGCCATTTTTGTCATTGAGAGTGCCAGTCGTCGGCTTCAGACCCACGTAGATACTACGGGGGTGTTCGGGATAGCACATAACCACACTTGACCTAACATCTTGGTCCGTAAAGGAGGTGTTAGTGCGGCGAACCGTGCAATCGGACTATGCGGCTTTATCACTCTCACTTAGCCATAGGAGTTTGACAATGGGACTGTAAGATAGACCCTGGTGCTTATGCGGCTATCTGAACTCGGATGCCTTTAAGCGCGTGACTGGGAAGAGCCAGTTCTTCGTGTAACACGGAAGAAATCGCTAGAGATTTAGTAAGTCACTGAATTGCTGACCAGCTCTCGTCGCATCATGATAGGCAGTTTCGGCTTTCTCTACTGAGGTGCTTGACTGGGTGAGTCAGAAACACAATCGCAGTAGTTCTCCCTTTACTATATTAGCCGAACAAGCGGAATGTAAGGTAGCAATCACAGGAGCCGGGCAACCCAACTATTGACCAAAGACATGATTCGGAGCCGATGCATATAATGCAGTATTCGTGACGCCGAAGTCTACTCCGAGAGTGTTCGGACTTTCTGTTTTCCAAAATATATATGCGGCTACATAGAGCCCCTGGCAAATGAGATCATGCTGAGGTGTGTATGCCGATCTGACATAAGAGAGGAAGACATAGTAAGGAATAGGCCAATACCGAATAAGGTCGAGCGAAACTGTTTCCATTATAGTCTAATTGGTACGTCAAAACACAATTTTACAGAGGATGCGTTAAGCATCGAGGCTATTTTACATGCCAAGGATTTGAGAACAAGGGAAATCTATACACAGGTCCTAAAAAAGGAAAAGGTGGTCTTGAAGATCCTTCAGGTATCCTGCCGCACGTCTGCGCCGCTTTTCGCCTTGGTGTATGATCCTTTGAGAGGATCAATGATTGAGTATACATAAGGGGCCAGGAAAAGGGCCCTTGGTACCATCGGAAAGCGATGTGACTTGTGATACGTTTCCAACGTATCTGTAATTTTTTATTGTTCCATGCTATTATATTATCTGTTTTTGATGTTTAATGGGATTTAATATGCTCTTTTATATTATTTCTGGGACTAACCTATTAACCGGTGGCCCAGTGCTAGTTGCTGTTTTTTTGCCTATTTCAGTGTTTCACAGAAAAGGAATATCAAACGGAATCCAAACGGAACAAAACCTTCGCGAGGATCTTTCTTGAAACGAATGCAATCCAGGAGACTTGGAGTGGGAGCCAGAGACGCAATGAGGCGTCCACGAGGCAGGAGGGCGCGCCCAGGGGGTAGGCGCCCCCCCCCCCTCGTGGGCCCCTCGTAGCTCCACCGACCTACTTCTATCGCCTATATATACTCTTATACCCTGAAAACATCCAGGAGAGCCACGAAACCAATTATCCACCGCCGCAACCTTCTTTACCTGTGAGATCCCATCTTGGGGCATTTTCCGGTGATCTGCCGGAGGGGGATTCCATCACGGAGGGCTTCTACATCAACACCATAGCCTCTCCGATGATGTGTGAGTAGTTTACCACAGACCTTCGGGTCCATAGTTATTAGCTAGATGGCTTCTTCTCTCTCTTTGGTTCTCAATACAAAGTTCTCCTCGATGTTCTTGGAGATCTATTCCGGTGTGTTTGCCGAGATCCGATGAATTGTGGGTTTATGATTAAGATTATCTATGAACAATATTTGATTCTTCTCTGAATTCTTATATGCATGATTTGATATCTTTGCAAGTCTCTTCGAATTATCGGTTTAGTTTGGCCTACTAGATTGATCTTTCTTGCAAATGGAGAAGTGCTTAGCTTTGGGTTCAATCTTGCGGTGTCCTTTCCCAGTGACAGCAGGGGCAGCAACGCACGTATTGTATTATTGCCATCGAGGGTAAAAAGATGGGGTTTATATCATATTGCTTGAGTTTATCCCTCTACATCATGTCATCTTGCCTAATGCGTTACTCTGTTCTTATGAACTTAATACTCTAGATGCATGCTAGATAGCGGTCGTTGTGTGGAGTAATAGTAGTAGATGCAAAATTGTTTCGGTCTACTTGACACGGATGTGATGCCTATGTTCATAATCATGCCTAGATATTCTCATAACTATGCGCTTTTCTATCAATTGCTCGGTAGTAATTTGTTCACCCACCGTAATATATGCTATCATGAGAGAAGCCACTAGTGAAACCTATGGCCCACGAGTCTATTTTACATCATATTAGTTTCCCATCAACTAGCTATTTCTGTCGCTGTTTATTTTGCAATCTTTACTTTCCAATCTATACAACAAAAATACCAAAAATATTTATCTTATTATATTTATCAGATCTCACTTTTGCAAGTGGCCGTGAAGGGATTGACACCCCCTTTATCGCGTTGGTTGCAACGTTCTTGATTGGTTGTGTAGGTACTAGGCGACTTGCGTGTAATCTCCTACTGGATTGATACCTTGGTTCTCAAAAACTGAGGAAAATACTTACGGTACTTTGCTGCATCACCCTTTCCTCTTCAAGGGAAAACCAACGCATGCTCAAGAGGTAGCAAGTTGTAAAGAACCTGAAAAATAAAGATAAGAAGAAGAAAAGGAAGAATATGATGGTCTGAATAGGGTCAAAGCCGTATCGTGGACTATATTTTTTAGTGTGCCTCCGTCATTGCCCATGGTATCTTTAGTGCGTAGTTATGTACGCACGGTACGAATGCCGCTATCAGGTTGGGGCTTCGACGGAGGCCGAATTGCTAATCTAGCTCTGGACGAGCCGGACTGTCATGCTGCAGGTTGGACCGGACTCGTTTGACAGTGTCCGGGGGCTTGACTGCCGATATGGTATTTGGCTTGATAAGGCCACCCTGTACTTCGGCTGCAAGGGCCGCGGTGTGCTCCTCAGTACGGAGGGAGTGTTCCATGTTTGCATTGACTGTTATGACACCCCGTGGTCCGGGCATCTTGAGCTTCAGATAATCATAGTGTGGGACTGCATTGAAACGAGCGAAGGCGGTTCGTCCGAGCAGTGCGTGATAGCCACTGTGGAAGGGGACGATGTTGAAGATCAAGTCTTCGCTTTGGAAGTTGTCCGGCGAGCCGAAGACCACTTACAGCGTTATGGACCCTGTACAACAGGCCTCGACGCCGGGTATTATTCCTTTAAAGGTAGTCTTATTGGGCTTGATTCTTGACGGATCAATACCCATTTTGCAAACAGTGTCCTGGTAAAGTAGGTTAAGGCTGCTGCCGCCGCCCATGAGGACTCGTGTGAGGTGGAATTCGTTGATGATTGGGTCGAGGACCAATGCTGCCGAACCTCCATGACGGATACTGGTCGGATGGTCTCTGCGATCAAAAGTGATCGGACAGGCTGACCATGGGTTGAATTGTGGGGCAACTGGCTATGTGGCATAGACATCCCTTAGTGCGCGCTTGCGCTCCCGCTTAGGGATATGAGTATCGTAGATCAGATTCGCCGTTTTTACCTCGAGGGGGGTGGGGATTTCTTCTGCCCCCCTTTATTCGGTGCGCGAGGCTCTTCATCGTCGTCCTTGCTGGGCGGCCCTTTCCCCTTATGTTCGGTGTTTAGCTTATCGGCCTATTTAAAGACCCCAACAATTTCTGTTGATGTGGTAGGCAGGCTTGTTAGGGGTGCCATGAATCTGGCAAGGCCGATCAAGTATTCTGTCCAAGCTGGATGGACCATCTTTGTTTCCTTTGAATGGCTTCTTCCGCTGACCGGGTTTGGAGCCACTGAATCCGGCGTTGACCGTTGTGTCTTCGGTTTCTTCATTGTTGCTTCGACGCTTGTGTCTATTGCGTCGTGGCTTTCCGTTGCCATCTCTGTCTTCGGAGGTGCCAGGGTCGCTGGTGCTATTGTTTCTACGAGCTAGCCAGCTATCTTCTCCCGCGCAGAAGCGGGTCATAAGTGCGGTGAGAGCTGCCATGGACTTCGGTTTTTCTTGTACGAGGTGTCGGGAGAGCCACTCATCTCGGACGCTGTGTTTAAAGGCCGGTAGGGCTTCGGCGCCCGGACAATCGACAATTTGGTTCTTTTTAATTAAGAACCTGGTCCAGAGCTTCCGGGCTGACTCTCCGGGTTGCTGGACTATGTGACTAAGGTCATCGACGTGTGGAGGCCGAACATAGGTACCTTGGAAGTTGTCTTTAGAGGCATCTTCCAAATCTTCCCAGCTGTCAACAGAGTTTTCTGGGAGGCGGTTTAACCAGTGTCGTGATGGTCCCTTGAGTTTTAGGGGGAGGTACTTGATGGCATGGAGATCATCACCGCGAGCCATGTGATGTGGAGAAGAAAATCCTCGATCCATACCGCGGGATCTGTTGTTCCATCGTACGATTCAATGTTCATGGGTTTAAACCCTTCTGGGAACTGGTGCTCCATTACCTCATCGGTGAAGCACAAGGGGTGTGCGGCACCTCTGTATCGGGCGACCTCACGACGCAATTCGGATGAAGTCCGTATGCGGTTTTTGGCCCGGGTGAGGTTGTCCTGTCGTGCCAGGCCTGGTGGCCGTCTTCTCGTGGTGGGGCACGCCCCCTTGATCCATAGATTGATTTGGCCTGTCCTGCTCTATTGTCCAGGTCCTGCCATAGGTCGTAGGTGTATCCTAGAGCCGATGTCTCTCTGCCTCTACGGCGAGGTGGTGCGGTTTGGTATTCGGCATAGGTGGTCGCTTTATCTCATCCACGTGGTGGCCGGCTGGTTCATCAGCACGGTCATGTCTTGACGGTATGGGCTCGACGGCCTCGTCGTCAAATTGTGGTAATAGCCGACGCTTCGGATAACTCTTTGTTGGGCGTTGAAGGTCGTACTCTTCGGCAGCTAGGACCTGGGTCCATCTGTCGTTGAGTGTATCCTGTTCGGCTTGGAGTTGTTACTGCTTCTTTTTTAGGCTTCTCGCAGTGGCGATTAGCTGGCGCTTAAAGCGCTCCTGCTCGAGTGGTTCCTCCGGCACGACGAAGTCTTCGTCGCCGAGGCTCACATCATCCTTGGAGGGTGGTAGATAGTTACTGTCCTCCGAGTCCTCGTTCCCGACCGGATCGTCAGGGTTGACTTGCCCATCCTCCCAAGCATCCTGTTCGGATGTTGGCTCGACAGGGGCCTCGGGATCTTCGGCATTTTCCGGAGTGTTATTATCTCCGGTGCCGGTGTTGCTGTCTTTTTCGCGACTTGATTTTGAGCGGCGCCATTGACGTCGACACTTTGGGGGCGCCTCGGCAGGCTTGTCCTCAACCGATCCTTCCTGCCGTCGTCGTCATCCTCTTTGGGTGTGTCCACCATATACATGTCATATGTGGAGGTGGTCGTCCAACGTCCGGTAATCGTTGGGCCTTGGCCTTGTTCGTCTCCGACATCGTCGTCCATGTCGTCGATGTCTTCCGAGGTGTAGTCCAGCATGTTAGTCAAATCTTCGACAGTGGCTATGAAGTGGGTGGTAGGTGGGACGTAAAATTCCCTGGTCTCAGCCCCTAGTCTGGGTTGGGCGTAGTTCGAAAGTGATTCCTCTGTAATGACGAGGGATCGCATTAAGTCCGGAGCCTCGTTTAAAAGCGAGGTTTGGACGGGGAGACGAGAGTCCGCAGGGCCGACCGGGGCGAAGGCCTCCTGGCCCTGCTCGCTTTGCGCGGACTTTCGAGAGTTCGGATCTTGAGTCCGAGGGAGAGTCCGGTCTTTCAATGGTAGGGGGAACTTGGTCTAATTCTGGGCTCGTCATGGACACCGTCACCTCCGGATCCTCAATGGTGTAGTTTGCAACGGAGAGTCCGGCGGGCTCCAGACTCCCGTCTTCGGACCAGGTGATTTGCTCCGGATCTAAGGCGAGAGTGGTGAACGGGGTCGCGAACCCTTCGAAGATCAAGTCTCCTCGGATATTAGCGACATAGTTCAGGTTCCCGAAACTGATCCGGTGACCAAGGGCGTAGCTATCGATCTGTTCGAGGTGGCCAATTGAGTTGGCACGCAAAACGAAGCCACCGAATACAAAAATCTGGCCGGGGAGGAAACTTCCCCGGAAACGGCATCGTTGTAGATGATCGAACGAGCCATCGAACCTTCTGTCGACGGCACAGTGGAACTCTCAATGAAAGCACCAATGTCGGTGTCAAAACCGGTTGATCTCAGAGGGGGTCCCAAACTGTCCGTCTGAGGATCGAAGGTAACAGGGGACGCGATGTTTACCCAGGTTCGGACCCTCTTAATGGAGGTAATCCCCTACTTCCTGCTTGATTGACTTTGATGAGTATAGGGGTTACAAGAGTTGATCTACCTCGAGATCATAATGGCTAAACCCTAGATGCCTGGCCTGTATGATTTGTGATTGCCTCTACAGACTAACTCCTCCGGTTTATATAGACACCGAAGGAGCCTAGGGTTGTACAGAGTCGGTTTACAGAGAAAGGTAATTACACATCCGAACGCCAAGGAGAGTCCCATCCGGACACAAGGGAGGGCCTTCGATTTTGTATCTTCAGGCCCATTAGTCCGGCCCATGTCACACAGGCCGGATGCCCGAGGACCCCCTAATCCAGGACTCCCTCAGCCACCACTGTTGTAGGAGCCGCCGCAGCCTTAGACGACGAGGACGAGCGGACGGCAATCGCCTCAGGGCCTCGCGCTGCCGGCCCATCATGGTCGGATGTTAGCGAAAGAGCCGGCCCACCATGACATGAAATTTTTATGATTGCCTAAAAAAATGAATTTTTATGAACTATAGGTTGTGTTGTCGACTCTCAGTTTCTCACGTGGTCAGTCGGGAATTTGGTATCTGATATATGTGTATATGGTATTGTGATGGTATTGATATATGTGTATCTTGACGATACCCCGCGCGTGTTGTCGTAGTAACCTTGTTAAAATATTGTAGTAATATGTGCTAGAAAAAGAACTACGTATGTAAGAGTGTTCTTGATTTATATTGTAGTTAATAGAATATCATTTTGTAAGTAAAGGGTGAACTACGTAGGTATGCCCCAAGTAATCGACACATATAACATATATGAAAATATAAAAATTAATATAAATTATGAGTGACATGTGTGCATGGCTTGATAGTGTGGCATGATTACATGGTTAAATTAATGCAAAGATGCTACTATTTATAATTAACATGCATAGGTGCTGATGTGGCATGGCTGTATCTTTAGAAAAATTGGGCCGTGGGTTATAGCTATTTAGCGATACAATGTTGCGCCGTGGGCTATAGTTCTTGTGGGTACATTTTGAGTTGTAGGAGTATTGTTTACAATGAGGCGTTCCGGCGATTCATATTCAGTGGGAGGAAACGTTCCTGTCGACGACGAGGTGCCTATGGTGACTTCGTAAATTTTAAGATGATATGCCGGCTAAGTCTTTCGGAGGTGCTCATAGGGCAGGGTGTGCGTGTGTGCGTTCATAAAAATAAGTGTATACGCGTGTATATAAACACTTGCATCTGTACTGTGCTCAAAAAATCATATCGTTTCATTTGCGGTACAGTGTTATTTTCCCTTTTTATCTGACTGGTATCTCGACTCCGACACGACCACCTGGGATCGATTCCATTTTGTTAGTGATACCTACGTGTAGCGCTCACCGACGCTTCCGTCCTCGGGCAATTGAAGGGTCGGGGAATCTCTCCCACGAAGAGGAAAATGGAAACTGAAGAACCGGCGACTCGGCGCAGGAGCTAGCGTAGGTCGTTGAAAGATCATGGTGGGCCGGTGGATTGATTCCATGGAGCGTCCTTAATCAAATGCAACTTGCTTTTGTCAAATCGCACTGGTTTCGAGTGCCTTTGTTTCAGCGTAATTACCAACTGGCGTGCAAGCCAGTGAGGTTGGACCCGAGTGACTGTCCATGCTTTTAACCTTTTATTAAGCAAATGTTATTATTTCACCTTTGCCGGATCCGGATGTAGACACAACCTGTTTTCATTTCCGTAAGGTTTAAAACAGCCGCCACCACATCACATAGCCAATGGTAGTACATTCTAGTTTTTTTTCAAAATTGGCTCTTCACATGGATGCTTGTGAAAGCATGCATGTTCACGTTGGTATTTTCGACGGTTAACCTCTCCCTTAATTTATTTCGGAATCCGCCATCATTTCGGCTTATGATATTCACCCTTTACGTCCAACCGGTGCCGGCGCACATGCATGCCGAAGGAAAATCGACGTCAATTTTGCTGACGCTACAAGCATATGACACGGCAGCAAATAGCGCGCGTAAAAATTTGCACCGGAGTATCTATCATCTCACTTGAGGTATTTTCGCCCTTCTTATCAGACTGGCATCTCGAGCTCGACACGACCACATGGAATCGATTCCGGGTGGTTAATTAAGGTTGTGGCGCCACCACGGTGTCCTCGCTTATTGAACAACCGAAGAATCTCCCACGGAAATTATTTTTAAGAAACGCATAAGAATCGGCAACTCGGCGCAGGAGCTAGCGTATGTCGTTGGAAAACAATGCACGGTATATGTGCCTATGTGGATGGATTCCACATGGTGCTTCAGTGCTTGTCTGTGGTTGTTTTCTGCTTTTGAACTGACGTGCGAACCATTGAGCCAGTAACCGAATGACTGTACCCATGTTATTTTAAGCCATTGTTTCACCTTGCGCTTTGCCGTGCGTTCGTACCTCCCGATAAAAGGTTAAGTTCACGTTGACAGGCTCTGCACGTGGACGCGACCAGTTTTCATTTCGGTGAAGTTAAAAACAGGTCGCCACCACTCCACGGAGCCAATGGTTCTCCCCTGACGGAAACATAGAGCCGGTGGTTTTCTCCTTTGTGTCTTGACGGGAAAGAACATTCCACTTACCGTGCATCTTATTGTGCCGGGAAAGAACATTCCATGTATTGTATCAACTTTTGTTTACTGTTATTTACCGTGCATCTTAACCTGTACGCATTTGGGGTACCACTTTCCTTAATTTGGTCTCTCATTGGCTGGAGCCGTGGAGCGTCGATTTATTCATTCGCAGCTCGCACCGAACCCTCGTCGACGTGCTTTTGGCGTTACACACGCATGACGGACACGCCAGTAAGAACGCACCACGTAAACAACACCAGCTGCTTATTTAGCCGGTGATCTTGTTCGTCTTTCCCTTTCGAAGCTATAACTTGTTTAATCCCATCCTAGATTTTTTTTTACCAAGAAATAGACAGAGGACGTCCCTATCCACCTCGTCGACGGGCACCAGTTCCGAGACAATGATCAGATCGGCCCGCGTCTGCCTGGCCTCGACACGACACGTTAGCTCCATGCCACGTTGGCTCCATGCATTGGTCGTTGTAGGGTTCACTTTTCATAAAAAAATTATTGCCTTAGATGTGGTTAGAACCAAACACCCATCTAACTTAATCAAATTTATCTAAGATGAGATGTGACAAAGTGCGACAAGATGTGGCTAGAAGCCAAACAACCCGTAGAACAAGCGAGGACGCATCGGCGTCGGCATGGCGCGGCGACTGGATTGGTGCGTGCGTGGCGACTCGTTGTTGGGCAGGGCCGACGCACACCACACAACTTTTTTTTTCACTTTGGAGGTCCAGGGTTCGGAGGCGTGCGCAAGCGTGCCTACCGGGACGTGAACATCTGATTTGGAGACCACAGCCGGCATGCCGCGGCGCGACGAATGAACGGCGATCCGATCCGGTGATCAACCGTCGCGCTTGCGCAAGAAGGCAGTGCAGTCAGTGTGTGCGTGGGCCTCGTGCGTTGACAACACGGTACCCCACGCGTAGACGGAAGAACCAAGCCAGAACCGCGGATTGGCACGCCAAGGTCTTGCTGCTGCGCACGTATACGTACACAGTTGATTGAAGTATACGGAGTAGTTAATTGCACGGCTGGCTGCTAGTAGTACTGCAGAGCAAACGGCATATGCAAGGACACTGGATGTAACAGAATGTTGGTTTGACTCTGCCCTTGACATCATTGTTACTAGCCCCCTCGCAGATTCTGCAGGGGCCTCTATTGTTGAATAAAGCTCCAAATGTTTCCCCGTCAGAAAAAAGAGCAAACGGCATACTCACATGTATTATGTCACATTGTCGCTCGCGTTCCGGAGACTGAGCCTGCAACAACGAGTCCCGACATGGACGAGGTCACAGGAACCCACCCGCCACGCAAATCCGGTGGCTGGAGCAGGCCCGGGAACGCGAGGACGAGCGCGCGGCCAGCTGCCCGAGCCGTCGGCGTCGCCGGCTGAATTTTCATCTCTATCTCGCGATCAAAGTACTACGCTGCGAGGAGCAAACGTGGCTGAGAGCGGCCGGAGATTCGCAGGCAGTGGATAAGCGAGAACGATGTTGGCTTTGCACTCCCGTGGTGTGGCGCGCAGGAACCGTCGTCGCTGCTGCTGCTCGCACTCACGTCCTCATGCATCTTCAGCCGTTGGCCTTGTAGAAGGCGCTAAAAATCACTCTTTGAAGGCGCATCGGCGCAAACCGTGTGTTGAGGGTATGATATCCCCCAGTTGCGGCGCCCATGATTCTTTTGAAAACTAAAATCCGGCATAAACTAGGCGCAAATTCAACCAAACTTCGGCGAGTTATACATATTTAAAATATTTTACAAAAAAAAGAAAAAAAAATGATACTAGGCCCGCCGTCGCCCTTGCCGCCCGCCGTCCTTGAAGCTCTACATGCCGAGGAGCCTGTAGAACTGCGTGTAGTCGCCACCGCCGTCGTCGTCGTCGTCGCCTCCTCCGCGGCCGCCGTCCCTGCTGCACCCCTCCCCAAGTTGGCGCGGCGGGTTGGACGGTCCGGGGGCGTCCTCGTCATCGTCGCTGTCGAGGATCACCATGCCGTTCTCGTCCTCACGCCCACGCTTGCGGGCAGCAATCTCCTCTGTGGCTCGGCGTCACGGACCATCTCGCCGCGAGGTAGTCGCCCCGCCGCCCAATTTAGGGCGCATTGCCGGAGAAGCCGCTGCGGACTATGGCCTCAGACTCCGTGGGAGGCTGGCTCCGCCTTCGCATGACGAGGACGAGGCGGCCGAGGCGGGGAGGAGTCGGAGATGCGACGCATGAGCTGCGGGCGCGGTGGCTGACCGGGCGTGTCACAGGGCTCCGGCTGACGGGGTGGAAGCGAGGAAGAGCCGGACGAGCGGCCGAACGAGGAGGAGGACGCCCGGTCCGTGCGCCTCGGCCCACGTAGCTCCCACGCCCGGCGGGAGAAGGACGGGGAGCGGGTACTCAACTGGGGTGTGTTGCCGCCCTCGATGTACTCGAGGACGGCCTTCCGCCAGGCGGCCGGGCACGCCCACCATCGGGCGGCGGCCTTCGGAGTTGAGCCTCCCGGCGGCAAGACGCTGGGTGGCCTCGAGCTTCTCGGCGTGGCGGCGACGGAAGTAGGGCTCCCACAGCGGGCTGTCGGGGACATACCGTGGACCTTCCCTCGCCACCTGCGGCAGAGAGGCGCGGATACACGCGATCTCCGCACGTCGCGCCGCCCCGGTGGGGCGATGGTGGCACCGGGACCCCGCCGGCGCTGATCCTCCACGCCCCGGGCACCCGCATGTTCGGCGGGACCGGGTACTCGGCCTCATAGAGGAGCCGAGTTTCGTCCTCGTGAAGGTGGCGGCGGCCGAAGACGTTCGCCGCCGCGCCGTCGCCTGGGAAGCGCTCGGCCATGGTTGAACTAGAGACGGCGAGAGGAGAGGGAGGGACGGGGGAGGAATGAGGCGTCGGCGGTGGAGAGTCTGTGCGTCACCGGCGCCCTGGGGGGCTTATATAGGCGGAGGCGGCGCGCGTACGCGTGGTTGCCGTGTGTACACGTGGCGGGCGAGGGACGCGCGTCGTCCGGTCTTCACTGCGCCGCCCGTGAGGCATCAATGGAGGAGGCTGACCGGCGCGGCAACGCACGACAGCTTTGGCATTGATTCTCCACGGTAACCGAGGCGATGAGGACGACAAAGCGGCGAGAAGAGCCGAGTCGCTGCCAAGGAGGGCCCGCCGATTTTCGCACCAAAAACGATTCGGCCGGCGCCCCCAAGTGCCCCCCAGCGCGCCAGGTTCATGCTGGGTCCGCCGGCGCCAATTTCGGCTCGAGCAGGCGAAAAATGGTCTTTGGGGGCGCGACTGGGGCGATTTTTCGACGCCGGCGGCCGAAAAATCTCCTAGCGGGTCTTGTTGGGGGTGCGGCTGGAGATGCTCTCACTGGACGATGGTCTAGGGTGGCGAGTCGCTACTGCTTTCCTCCTGCATTATTGGGGCTATCTCACACCAGTGGTTGTTACTATTAACTTTCCCCCCTTGCTTGATTTACGATCACGCGATTTAAAACAACATAAATCATCCATACATAGCATGCACATAAGTGTAGTACAAAAATAGTTCAAATTCAACAAGATTAACCAGATGTTCAACAAATTTTTCATGAACGGATCGTGTCGTTCCACACATACTACCCTAGAGCTTCATCCAACAGTCTATGTGCATAAATGGTCGTCCCTCTATCCTGTGGTACATCACAGCAGCGTGTGCGGGCTACACAATGTGAAGAGCAATATGGAATGAATGAATCAATCAAACAACAAGTTGAGCAAGAAGGAAAACTTATGATCTCCTCCTCTGTCACGCGCAATGGCTACCTTGCCTCCAGCACATCAACGGTGCCACAAAACTTGATGGCGGAGGTCTGATGGCGTACCATCTTTACGATAACAACCTCACATTGCTATCATGGACGATGTACATGTCGTAGGGAGCAATGTGCTTTTGCGTGTGAAACGAGTCATGCACTTACTGCCAGAAGGTCCGCCCTCTGCTCCTGCCTATGAAATCCGCGGATACGCCCAACCACGCATAGCACAACAACTCATCCTCCATGGTCGAGTACTCCGCTATCCTTCGTATTCTAATAAAATGACATTGCATTCGAAAATAAGCACAATGGCATTCAACCGAACACCTAAAGGGCGAGTCGACGGGGATGGTAAAGTGTACCCGTCTACGAATGGGTCCTGGGTGGATGACACCATCGTGAAAGGCGAGTGGGAGGGTCGGTGCTGGATGCAGAGGTCTTCCAATGCCTATGGCCAGCCGGAGAGGTACAATGGTGATGTCGGAGAACGAGAAGGGTGCGGATGCAATGCAAGGGGGAAGAAGGGGCGAAATGAAAGAAAATAAGCGTATGGTCCTTAAATTTGGTTTCTATGTTCACAATGGTTCTCAAACTCAGAAATTACTTCAATACGGTCCCAGAACTTGAGAATATCGCTTCAACACGGTCCTTAAACTTAGCGAACCGGTCCTACGATATGTCTCACATACGTTTCGTGTACGCCATGATTGTTTTTTTTTTCAAAAAACATCTGGAATTTATTTAATTAAAAAAACTAGTACTAGCAATATGGGTTCCACGTGTCGGTATGGGAAAAGAAAAACTAACCCCTATATAGACGATAGAACCCTAAAGACCTCGAGATCGCGGGTCGATTAGTCCACACAAGCTAACCACCAGGTCAACTGCTGCTTGGCTTAAGTTGATCAACTAGAGGTTGCATTTCTATGTACCTCTTCAAGCTTTTTTATATATGGCGTAACTAGATAAAGCTTCACATAAAAGACTAAATTTGGAGGTTGATGGTGCAGCAGCGATAGCTACAGAAAATTCTAACCCAGCAAAAGGGGTGCTGCTGTTAACGGACGGTATTGTTGATGCTGATGCGGTGTCACCAAGCAACAGCTCAGGCAGTAAACGTGCTAAGAAGGATGGAGAGAACTTAGAATCTGGCAACCTGTCGGGGGGTCCCCGGTGGAGCGCCGCCCGGTCCAATGAGTCACTTGTTTTGGAACTGCCGGAGGGCGGGCAGCCGTCAGATAGTTCGTGAAGTTGGGGCACTTGTAAAATCCCATTCCTCGAGTTTTTTCTTCCTCGCGGAAACAAGACAAACCCGTGCAAAAATTGAACGACTGAAGTGGAAGTTAGGTATTAAAGGATTATGTGGTGTTGACTGTGAAGGCCGTGGTGGAGGCTTAGCTCTGTTTTGGGACGAGGCCCTCCAAGTCACGGCTTTGGATTCATGTAAGAGATATATTGATCTAAGCATAGTTGACCAAGGTTCAGGGAATAGTTGGAGATCAACATTTGTCTACGGGGAACCGTGTGTTGAGCATCGCCATGTGGGACCACATCGTCAGACTTAGGGGTGTCTCTAATCTGCCCTGGGTTGTTTGTGGGGATTTTAATGAGGCCCTCTGGCAACATGAGCACTTCTCAAGAACGAGTCGACGTGAGAGCCAGATGGAAGCCTTCAGAGACACACTAGAGGTTTGTGAGCTAGTTGACTTGGGGTTCTCGGGTGCGCCCTTCACGTATGATAATGGCCAGTTGGGGCACGGGAAAACACGAGTTCGTTTGGACAGAGCGTGTGCAAATGAGGAATGGAGGGACTTGTTCCCGTTCGCGAGGGTCCAACATCTTGTTTCACCGCGGTTGGACCATTGCACCATTACCTTATTTCTAGAGGAGGCGGAGGACTGATGTACAAGAGGCTCACCAAAGTATGAAATCATGTGGGAACGCGATTGCAAGCTGCCGGAGGTTATCATGAAGCCATGGGCCCGGGTCAGGCCTAGGGGTGGCATGGGCATGCAATGTCTCCGTTTCTCTGAAATCAGTTATGGCTGATCTTAGGAAGTGGAGTAAGGAGAACTTTAGGCATATTGAGAAGCAGATTGCAGGCCTTAGACAAGAGCTGGAAACCATGCAAATCAATAGCATTGATCGTCTATAAATTCGTCAGAAGATGAAGGAATTAGACAAATTATTATATTGTGAGGAGATGATGTGGCTCCAGCGAAGCCGTATCGCATGGCTAAAGGAAGATGAACGCAATATCCAATATTTCCACGGTCAGGCAGTATGGAGAGCAAGGAGGAATAATATAAGAAGATTACAGAAGGCTGATGGATCCTTGTGCTCGGTGCCAACAAAGATGGAACGTATAACTGCTTCGTACTTCCAGGAGGTCTACACTAAAGACCCTACTCTGTCCCCTGATCTGCTTTTAGATTGGATTACGCCTAAGGTTACGGCTGCAATGAATGAGAGTGTTGGCTCCCTTTTCAGATGATGAGATTTCGGATGCGTTGTTTCAAATTGGACCGTTGAAGGCACCCGGTCCAGATGGTTTTCCTGCCCGGTTCTACCAACGGAATTGGGGAGTTTTAAAAGGTGAAATTATAGAGGCGGTGAGACAATTTTTTGTGATGGGGCATATGCCAAATGGGGTAAATGATACCTCCATTGTGCTAATCCCCAATGTTCAGCACCCTTCTTCTTTAAAGGATTTCCGTCCCATTTCCTTATGCAATGTGATATACAAGATAGTCTCAAAATGCACGGTAAATCTCCTTCATCCACTACTTATAGATCTTATTTCTGGCAATCAAAGTGCTTTCATTCCGGGTAGGCTCATTTTGGATAATTCCATTATTGCCTTCGAATGCATTCACCATATCCAAACCTCCCCTGGAGATAATGACTTTTGTGCCTGCAAGCTGGACCTCTCAAAGGCATACGATCATGTGGACTGGGTCTTTTTGGAACGTGATTTGTTGAAGTGGGGTTTTGCTCCCCAATGGGTTACTCATGTTATGGAATGAGTTCGCTCAGTATGGTTCTTTGTGAAGTTTAATGGCAAATTGTTGGAACAATTCTCACCGTCTCGCGGTCTGCGTCAAGGTGACCCGCTATCACCTTTCTTATTCCTTTTTGTTGTTGACGCTTTATCCGCTCTGTTACATGATGACGTACAAGAAAGGGGCCTGGAAGCTATTAAAATTTGTCGGAACGCCCCGGCTATTTCACACTTGTTGTTTGCGGATGATTCCCTCCTCTTTTTCCGATCTTCTACGGATCAAGCGGCAATTGTTAAGGATTTTCTGAACACTTATGCTTCAGCTACGGGTCAACTTATTAACCCCTCAAAGTGCTCCATCATGTTTGCTGACAGTTGTCCTAATCCGGTTGTTAATGAAGTGAAACTCATTTTAGGAGTCACGCATCAAGAATTTGAACCCAAATATCTGGGTCTTCCGGTCCCAGAAGGACGAATGCACAAGGGATGCTTCGAATCCTTGCAGTCCAGATTGAGTAAGAGGTTTCTAGATTGGAGTGAAAGGTACTCCTCACAAGCAAGCAAAGAGGTGTTAATCAAGTCGGTTGCACAAGCAATTCCAATTTATGTTATGAGTATTTTTAAACTCCCTTTCTCAGTATGTGACGACCTGACAAAGATGATGAGACAATATTGGTGGGGTGTGGAAAATGGTAAAATAAAAATGGCTTGGGTTGCGTGGGATAAATTAATTCTGCCTAAGCCTAAAGGTGGGCTGGGTTTCTGTGATATGAGAGCCTATAATCAGGCGTTTCTTGCCAAGCAAGCTTGGCGTCTCCTGATGACACCAGAGTCCTTGTGTGCAAGACTCCTCCGTGCCAAATACTTTCCCAATGGCACTCTGGTGGACACGGTTTTCCCAAGCAATTCTTCGGCAGTTTGGAAAGGAAACGGGTATGGACTAGAGCTAGTCAAGAAAGGAATGCTATGGCGAGTCGGCAATGGTGCAAATATTCGTGTCTGGAGGGCCCCCTGGATTCCACGTGGTCCGCCCTACACTCCCATTCTGCCGAAGAGGAACTGCCGTCTCAATCGAGTTAGTGATTTTCTGGATGATCGTGGTAATTGGAAGTTGGATTTGCTGCAGAGTTATTTCTGTCAACCGGACGTGGAAACGATCCTGAAGATCAGAACTTCCTTGCGGCAGCAGGAAGACATCATATCATGGCCCTGGGAGAAATCGGGTAACCTTACTGTAAAAAGTGCCTATTATGTTGCTATGACTAATCACTATGAACACTTCTCCCCAGGAGCATCGAGCTCGCGTCCATCTGGTGATAGATCACTTTGGAAACTAGTCTGGAACGCATCTATACCGCCAAAGATGAAGAACTTCGCATGGCGGGTGTCTTTGGGGAATCTACCTACTGAGACAGAAAAACGAAGAAGGCATCTTGATTCAAATGGCTACTGCAGATTGTGTGATCGAGAACAGGAATCTTCATTTCATGCCTTGATTGCATGCCCTAATACGGCTACCCTTTGCGATGCAATGCAAGGCCATTGGCCACTCCCAAACAGACTGGAAGTTAAGTTTACAAGCAAAGAATGGTTACTCCACCTCCTTGTTGTTTCACATGAACAAGTTAGAAGCAGAATCATTATGGTCTTTTGGAGGACTTGGTATCTACGAAATGAACAGGTGCATGGTAAGCCAATTCCGCCACTAGATCATGTTCCTTCCTTATCAGTTATTACAACACCTTCAACCAGATCTCTTTGGGGGTGAATGAAATTATCAAGGCAAATCTCCTGTTTGTCTTGGAACACCTGGGGAAATACATGAAGGACAGGTTGTCCCCCCCCCCCCCCCCCGGCAAACCGTGGCCAAAACCGAGCGTCAGATGGGTAGCGCTGTCGGTGGATGGATCCTTTAATACCACGGACGGTTCAGCGGGCTCGGGTATGATCTTAAGAGGTGATAAGGGTGATGTGATCTTCGCAGCCTTCCGCAAGTTGTTCCACGGCAATGATGCCCTAGAGGCTGAATTACATGCGATGCGAGAAGGTCTTAAATTGACGATTGAGCATTCACACAGCACGATCATGGTGCAATCAGATTGTGTGGCCGCTCTAAATACTCTCTCTGATGCATCTCTGAATAAATCAGCTTATGGCCATATGGTTCAGGACATTAAGTTTTACTTGAGTGATAGGGATTTTATTCCTATAAAGATTACTCGTGAACATAATAGGGTTGCAGATCGTTTAGTGAATTTTGGTCAGTGTGGAGATAGCACAACATGTTGGCTTGGGCAACCTCCACCGTGTGTCAGGGAATTAGTCGCTGAAGATTGTACCTCTATCATTTTGCAATAAAACCCTATGATTCTCCGCAAAAAATAGGCCCGTAGGAGATTTATTTTATTTTGTTTCAAGTTCATGTGTTTCATATTATTTTTCTGCATTTAAAGAAAACAAGTAGCCATCAAATGTAAAGAAAGTGTCAGTGCATTCAAAAAATGTTAACATGTTTTCAGAAATGGTTCACGTGTACTGAAAGCTATAAAAATATTTGACGTGCGTGCGTGCGGGTGCAGAGAAGAAGAACCTCAACTCGGAGCTCTTGTTTCTTCTCAGTATATATGTACAAATTATAAATATAATAAATATATGTGTCATTTTTTCCTCTTTCTCCCCTCTAGTTTTACCGCCGAACTGGGTGGCCTTAATGAATGATGTTGGCTTATTTTAGAGAAAATCTTTCTAAATAAATACTTGATAAATGATGTTGGTTTATTTTAGAAAGAATCTTTCTAAGTAAATATACACTGAAGAGAGGTTTCAATATCCTAATAGTACACGTTTAAATTGTTGATGTATGTGACCTTAGATAGAAGGACGTGCACTTGTGCTTATCCCTTTCCCTTTTTTATCAGAGCTTTGTGCCAAAAAAACTGCTTTGGTGCCGAGACAATTACCTTGCTACATTAATCTTGGCTGAAATTGTGCACCTTTACTAGATCAATCATGTTTGTCAGTGTTAAATAATTAGGCACATAATAAGATGAGATCATAGTGTAATCAAGTTTTGTGCCTAAAGAAAATCTTGGAGGATATCTATGTATATTAGGCTTATTATGTTTTCTGGGTGCCTTGTAGAATACTAAGATAAAATAAATTTAATTTCATATTTTATATTCTTTTATGTTAAAGAGGCTACATTGTATCCAGATCACTTAATATTATCCAAAGTGATTCTCTTCCATACAGACCAAAATTATTTCCTCGCTATCCATGAGACGCACTATTTGAATAGCTTGCCTAACATGACATGTCCTTTAGCAGATCCATGCGTTGCAACATGCAAACAAATCAAATGAAGGAGTGTGGACAAAGTTATATATCAAGCAAATCGGATGAAGGGGTGTGGACAAAGTCATATATCAAGCAAATCGGATGAAGGCGTGTGAACAAAGTTATATATCTAACAGTCAACCATGTAGTTTACTATTATGCAGTATGAAAAATAGTGTAAATAAGTTATCCGAGACTAATACTGCTATGGCCTGTTTTTGGTTGCTATGATACCAAACCTTGCTTAGGTATTTCATGTCACATTTTATAACAAATGCGCTGATGGCATGTAGATAGGGCCATTTTTAGATATTTTACAAGGTGATTACTGTTGTGAGTATCTACCAACACCTACTCTTTGAGTAATATCAGATATATTTCCATCCTGAGATATAGAGTAATATCAGATGTTAATCGGGAAAGAGTTATATCAGGGGTTTGATCATTAAACTTTTTTTTATTCCATCCTGATATAGTCTCTTACATTTCCATCCTTAGACACACAGACGTGTGAATTGGGGTTGGACAAGTAGCACCTCTTTGATGAAGTTGTCATGTACATATGTTAAACTTACCTTTCTACTAATGCATAATGCAGTTTGACCTTCCATTGCTTGGTCATATCGGTTGGACTGGCACCCTCGCTCCAAGGCGCGTTGCTGATCTAGTTTTTAAAAAATGCATAGGAATCGGCGACTCGGCGCAGGAGCTAGCGTATATGTCGTTGGAAAATAATGCATGGTATTTGTGCCTATGTGGATGGATTCCACATGGTGCTTCAGTGCTTGTCTATGGTTGTTTTCTGGTTTTGAACTGACGTGCGAACCATTGAGCCAGTAACCGAATGACTGTACCCATGTTATTTTAAGCCATTGTTTCACCTAGCGCTTTGGCGTGCGTGTGTACCTCCCGATAAAAAGTTCACGTTGACAGGCTCTCGACGTGGACGCAACCAGTTTTCATTTCGGTAAAGATTAAGGGCCAGTTTGGTTTGTGTTCTGGACAATGTGCCTGGAGAATTTTGATGCCTGAAATGTGACTAAAAAGTTTTGTGCCTAGCAAGGCTAGCCTGGGAGAGTATTGTTTGATTGATGGCCTGGCCTGGTAAAGGATTAGAGATAGTTTTATATGGCAAAAGGCTGCACTAGTGTAGAGCTCACCATTCCCTCCGAATATTAAATTACTAATCAAGAGTCAGGCACCCATCAGGCGTCCAAAATAGATGGCATGAACCAGGCTAAGCCATATGCCTGGTAAACCGTCCAGGCTAATTACAGTACAGATGAATCAGGCCAGGTACGCATGCGTTTTTTCAGGATAGCAACCAAACACATTTCGGGCAATTGTCAGGCACGCTCCAGGTCAGGTACTTTCTGGCCAGGCATGATCCAAACACGCCCTAAAACAGGTCGCCACCACTCCACGGAGCCAATGATTTTTTTCCTGATGGAAACATTTGATTGCAATTTTTTATAGGTAGCTTACCAAGCTGACCGCTTGGTCCCCTGACGGAAACATAGAGCCGATGGTTTCTACTTCGTGTCTTTTTTTTTGCGAAATTTTCTACTTCGTGTCTTGACGGGAAAGAGCATTCCATTTACCGTGCATCTTATTGTGCCAGGAAAGAACATTCCATTTTTTTTATTTCCTTTGCCAACTTTTGCTTACTGTTATTTACCATGCATCATTTTTTTTTCTGTAGTACCACTTTCCTTAATTTGGTCTCTCGTTGGCTGGAGCGTCTATTCATTCATTTATTTGCAGTTCGCACCGAACCCTCGTGGACGTGCTTTTGGCGGTACACACACACGCATGAGGACGCGCCAGTAAGAACGCACCACGTAAACAACACCAGCTGCTTATTTAGCCGGCGAGATCCTGTTGGTCTTTCCCTTTAGAAACTAAACTTGTTTAATCCCACATCCCAGATTATAATATTATACGGAAATGTTAACGCCCACACGTGTGGGCGTTTGCACATCGCCCACACGCCTCCATCACCACTCATTTTGCCACGTATGAACCATGGCAATTTTACGTGCATGTATCATGGTAATTTTAGTTTATGGTTCATGATAAGTCTAGTTTCTTAATTCCCCGTTTTATAAATGTCAAAATTTACTTTTAAATGTAGAAGAAAATAGCTGAAACATATCACCAAGAACTTCAAATAAACATCATGGCAATTCATATGCAATAGACATGACAACTTTTAATCCAAAAAAAATTTCATCAAAACATATCAACATGTGATGTAGTTTCGAAGATCTCATCGCGAGGGATTTAATGGTGAAAACGGTTTTTCAATCGAATTTTTCGTTTAAGAAATAAAACATTTTAAAAACTGAAAATTCAAAAAGATTCTCGTGACGACGCCGATAACTGCTTACATTGTAGACGCGCAAGGCGTCTCCTTCCAGCCACACGTGTGACAGTTAGCGCAACCCATATTATATCGTCGAAGAAGACAGAGGACGTCCCTATCCGCCCCGTCGACGGCACCACTCCCGAGACAATGATCAGATCGGCCCGCGTTTGCCCGGAGTCGACACGGCAAGTTGGCTCCATGCATTGGCTTGTAGGCGCTTTGCGTAAGCGAACTTATCCGCGTTATGGAACGGGTTCGCACCGCACGGACGCAAACCACCACAATCGACCCGGGGCGCATGGCGACGCCGTCCGCCGGATGGATTGGTGCGTGAGTGGCGACTCGTCGTTGGGCAGGGCCGACGCACACGGCACACGGCAGCGACCGCTGAATTGACGAACCACATAGGGTTTTCTTTTTCCTGTGGAGGTCCAGGATTTGGAGACCACAGCCGGCATCCTGTGGTCGCGACGCCGCGGGCTCGCGCGCTCCACTAATCGCGGGGACGGCATCTGAACCAGAGAAAAACTCATGTGGACACGCGGCGGCGAACGAACGGCGATCCGATCCAATGATCAACCGTCGCGCTTGCGCAAGACGGCAGTGCAGTCAGTGTGTGCGTGGGCCTCGTGCGTTGACAACACGGTACCTCACGCGTAGACGGAAGAAACGCCGCACTGTCTCAGTTTGTGTAGTCGAACCTTAACTTGTGGGTCGAGCCAAGCTGCACTACGTAACCACAGATTGGCACGCCAAGGTCTTCCTGCAGCTCCACTGTAGTTAATTGCACGGCTGGCTGCAAGAAGGATAAAGAAACGCTGCTAGTACTATGTCACTGTAGAGCAAACGGCATGCTGACGTGTACTATGTCACTGTCACATTGTCGCTCGAGTTCCGGAGACTGAACCTGCGTGAACCGAGCCGTCAACAACGAGTGTTCCACTGACATGGAGGGTGGCTGGAGCGTGCCCGGGGAACGCGAGGAGGAGCGCCCGGCCAGCTGCCCGAGGCGTCGCCGTCGCCGGCTGAAATTTCATCTCCGTCTCGCGATCAAAGTACGCTGGGAGGAGAAAACGTGGCTGGGAGCGGCCACAGATTCGCAGGCAGCGGATAAGCGAGATGTGAGAACGACGTTGGCTTTTCACTCCCGTGGTGTGGCGCGCAGGAACTGTCGTGGTTTTATCACGGCAGATGTCCTAAAGCAAGGATTTAGTCGTGGAGTCATCGCAACGGATTAGCTTAAAGGGGTTAAAGCGGACAGGGAACGCAAAAAGTTTATACTGGTTCGGCCCCTTGCCGTGAAGGTAAAAACTTACGATCCAGTTGTTGTGGGATTGCTAGGGTTTCGATGACCAGGGAGCGAATACGCTTTGCCTGGGTCTCAAGTTGTTGTCCGTTATCCTTAAACCGCCGCCAGGTCGTCCCCTTATATACATGGGTTGACGCCCGTCGGTTTACAGGATCCCAAGGTCGGCTCATAAACGTGTCCGGCTCGGTCTCTGCTCTTTCTATCTTATAACACAAGTTTACATATCAATGTCGGTTTGTCACTATAGGTCTTAATCCGCCTTTGGGCCCTGGGCTTACTTAAAGCGTCATCATCTTCGTCTTCATGGGCTTCAAGTGTAATAATTCATTATGGGGATAACCCGGCCTCTCCGAGCCAGTTTACGCCTAGTAGTAATATCCCCAATATTAGGCCCCAGATTGATTTGAACTGGTTCATGTCAATCCTCAATACTTAAAAAAATTTCTTTTTCAGCACCTTTGCATAATCTTGTAAACCGTCGTGACGTCACTTTCCAGGACCATGATAAATCGCCATGACGTCATCTGTTATTAAAAACTGCACATAACCCACCTGTTGTGATCTAAGTCTGACAGTAGAATGGGGTAGGAATGGAGAGGCAAGATCCTAGCTATGGAGTAGTTGTATAAGCAAGGGATTTACGAGTTCAGGCCCTTCTCGGAAGAAGTAACAGCCCTATGTCTCGGAGCCTGGAGGCGGTCGACTGAATTATATGCGTATGTGTTACAGGGGTGCGAACCCTTCTACCTGTGGAGAGGGGTGGCTTATATAGAGTGCGCCAGACCCCACCAACCCAATGAGTGGAGGATTTAAGGTATGCGTTAAGGCTAGGCCATCGGTAACGCCTTACATAAAGTGTCATTATGACCATAAAGACTATTTAACTACAGACTGTTTGGACACCGAGTGACTCTTGGACTCCTGGTGGTCGAGTGGGTCTTCATGATCGAGTGTCTTTGAATCTGTCGAGTGGAAGCCTACCAGGTCGACTGGAAGGCCGCTTCTTTCGCGAGTGTCCTTGGGGAGGGTACCTTTAGGCAGGTCTATGACCCTACCCTAGGTACATGACTTCATCATTAGCCCCCGAATGGATCAAGGTTTGAGTGAGGAAGGAGTTGATAATCTTTCCGACCTGTTCTTCGCGTTGCGAGTGTGTCTTACTCTGGATCAACGACCTTTTAGTGATGGCATCAACTTCTCTTTCAGTCGCCTTGGTCCATTCTTCACATTTGTCGAGTGAACTTTGTGAACTTGAGGATTTCGGCGACGGATCGGAGGAAATCTGTTGTCTGACAAAGTTGCTCGCAGTTAGCGGATTTCATGATCTAAATTTTGGGAAGCTGCCAAGCGGAGAAAATCATGCACTCGGATGGGATAAGACGATGACGCCGATCTTCGCGCCGCCTTTTTGCCACGTATCGTGCGCGCTACCGCTATGGATTTGACGGGATTGCTCGGGCCTACCAAATACCCACTGGAAGCGGCCTCATATAAAGCATCGGACGGGGTATTTTGAGCAGTGTGACCTCAATCTTCCCTCCCTCCGCCTCCAAATCTTTCTGCTGCGCCCTTAGCCTGCTCGGCGCCAAGAGCTCGAGACCGCCACGGCGACCATGGTGAAGGAGAAGACCGCAGCCTTGGAGCGGGTGAAGAAGGCGGCGCGAAGGCGAAGGGAGAGCGCCACCGGGCGGATCTTCTTCGTGGTCCAAGCTGCCGCAAGGTTGGGTCCAGGGAGATTGGATCCGCTCGACCATCACCGAGAAGGACCTCAACGATCTGGCCAACGAGGGACTGATCCTCCATGGGTCGGCGAGGCTTCCGAACGGAGTGGCAGCCGACTGAAGAAGGTGAGTGCGTTCTCCTAGCCACTCACGTAGATCGGGATTTTCTCGCCACGAAACCTTTCTTCCGGGGTTTCTGAACTTTTTGAGCGCAACTCCATCATTTCACTCCCAACTCCATTGTCTATCTTGCCGCTTTCGTGTCGTTATGCGAAAACTTCTTGGGCTGTCGGCCAGACCGGGCCTCTTCAAGCATATATTCACTTGTCGCCTCAGACGGTGAAGAAAACGAACCCGAATGACGAGAGAACCCAAGTAATTCAGATGTGTGGGGACTCGGGGTCCAGATGAGGGGAAGAGCGCTTTTCGGCTATGACTCTCCCTAACTCGGTTAGAGGGTGGCAGTCACCGGTTCTATCGCCAAGACCAGCCGACGCCGGGCCGACATTGGACTCCCTCCTTTCTCCATGAGTCGAGTGAACAAGCCATCTTGTTTGAAGGTGCTACCAGAGGAGAAGGCCCAAGTAAAATTGTTGATGGAACGTGTAGTCCAGCTCATTCGCTGACGGGGTGACCGCATAGATCTTCTGGAAGTTTTCCTCCGACGGCGTATTCAGCCACTCCAATACCGAGGTCATCCGATGTGGATGTACTCGATGCACGGATGATACCACTCGGGTCCATCCAGAGGAGGTCGATGACGCCACGCTGGAGAAGTGGATGACGCCATCACAGGAAACAAATATAACCCTCGCGGAGCTAGGAGGATTCCACCACTCGACCAGACTTATGAAGCAGACAAGTTATAACCACTTATCTCCGACTGTGATTCGGCTGCATTCATTCTGTTTAGATGCCAATTCGTCGACTGACTTTTGTCTTGTTTTGTTGTCTTCTAGGTCACCACTGAGATGTACTCGATGCCCAAGGGGGCGCAGGAACCAGTCGAAGAAGAAGAAGGAAGCGGAGCTGAAAGCCAGGAGGAATGAGAGTCCAACGGCGAGGAGGATGAGGGGGACGGCAGCTCTGATGAAGAGGAGGAGGAGGAGGAAGAGGAGGAAGACGTCGATCCTCCCCGCTCGGAAGGAAGGTCCAAGTTGACGCATGACCAGGCGGCCGGGCGCGGTAAAGTTATGCCATCGGGCCGACGGTTTACCTCGGACAACTTCTCCTCGCTACCGACCGAGAAACCGCCAAGCAACCTCGAGCAATGTCGTCGAAGCCCGCAAAGGCCCTGCCTAAGATGCGGATGGTCATTCCCACCATCTCCGGTAATCAGCAGAACTTGTATTTCCTTTTCAACATGAGTGTACTTTTGGTCGACTTGATGACCGATCACCGATTCTTGAAATCTGCAAAGGTCGCTACCTCCGAGACCTCACCAAGCACGAAGATCGTGAAATGGAAGATGCCGTCACCTCCAACCTTGGTATGATCTACGTAGTTTCGCTTTTAGTTGATTGGATTTCCATGTTTACTTTTGAATCTTTCTTGTAGTTCCGCCTCATGTCATTGATCTCCGATGATGACGAGGAAACGCCGTTGAGGAAGAGGAAGAACAAGAGGGTGCCCGCCGGCAAGGCTGCTCCAGCCAGACGATACCGAGACGCTGGTTTCGAGGGAGGCAACCCCACTCGGCTTCGTGTCTTTTGCTGTACCGTTGACAAGTGCCCCACCCACTTCGCCGATCGCTGATCCACCATCCCTTTTGCTATACACCACGTCCGGAAGACCAAGTGAGTGCTGCTAAGGAGGCTATACGCTGTGCAGGGATCATGATGGAGCAAGTGAAGGCTGTCCGAGAGGCCAGCCAGCGGCCTATGATGCTAGTTCAGCTCTCGAGCAATGCCCAAGTAAGTCGATCGTTGCTTGCTCATAGGATATGCTACCCAAACCGCTTGCTCTGTTAGGACATGCTACCAAACCGCTTCTTTCTCAAGATTTCCATATCTGTACACCCACCGGGTGGGTGTGTCGATTGAGTTTTTGTGGGGCACGCTGAGTGCACCCACTGGTGTAGTCCCCGAGACTATGGTGGATGCGTGCGATCGACTATAGTCTTTATACTTTGAACTTCTTCACTCGGCCTGGTCGGACCAAGTCGAATGGAATCAGAAACCGGTGGGGGCACGCTGAGTGCACCCACTAGGTGTAGTCCCCGAGACTATGGTGGACTGCGTGCAGTCGACTATAGTCTAGAGAACTGTTTTTTTTACTGCGGATGACCGCTGCCAATTAGTCATGGTTTTAGAATCATAACCTTTTTGCCTCTTTTGGTCGACTGGTCGAACCAAATTGGAAAAACCAATGGGGGCACGCTGAGTGCACCCGCTGGGTGTAGTCCCCGAGACTACTGTCGAATGTTTTGAGTCGACTGTAGTCTTAGAAATGCTACGATTTTTCCTTAATCACTCGGAAGTGATCTGTCTTTGATGTCTTTTGTTGTTTGACTCTTTGTAGAAATCTTGCGAGCTTGTGGCTCGCTATACTGAGTTAGAGAACAAACAGATCCAGCTCAACCTCGACTTGAAGCTTGCTCAGGAGAATTTGCGTAGGGCGAAGGATGAAGCAAAAGGTATGGCTGGTGAGAACTTTGACGACTGTCTTTGTTTTTTGTTCATTCTCAACTCTGTTCTCATTGTTGCTTTGCAGATAAAGCTGGAAGAGACTCAAGAAGAAGGACCTTGACCTTGCAGAGGTACGTATAGGCGGCTTTGGAGAAAACAAAGCTCGCTAAAGAGAAACTTGCCTCACCGACAAACTTGAAGACGAGAATGCCAAGCTGAAAGCCGCTCTTGACGCGGCCAACAAGGAAGTTAGTCAACTGAAGAACGACAAGATTGCTCTGTCTGACAAGGCTGGCCAACTGGCGGGGAAGTGAAATGACCTGGAGGTTTATCTTGGAGGGCTCGCCAAGAAGATGTTCCTCATGCTTGAAGTAATCTCTTTATCCGACTGTCTTGCTATCACCGGCTCATCGCATGATTGTTGTTTTGAGTCCGAGCTGTGTTTTCAGAATTCTGTCAAAACTTCGAAGAAGAAATCAGTCGAGTGGAAACCAGCCTGGACCCCATCAACTCTCCTGTGAAGGACGAAGCTGCTATGAATGTGCTCCGACTGGAGTCTCGCGTTGCCAGCGTTGTGGACTATCTTGCTCGACTGAAAGCTGCGGTGTCGCGGATCGACTCAACTCTCTGGCCAAAGCAGACGCTTCAGAATGACCTTGGATCCTTAATGACTCGACTGAATGAGATTCCAAGTCGAGTGCAAGAATGAAAAAAGTCTTCTGCCAGGTGTGGTGCTGATGTTGCTCTGTCTCTGGTTCGTGTCCACTGCAAGGAAGCGCAAGAGGACAAGCTGGTGTCCCTCAAAGTTGCCAACACCAGGAAGTACAACTTCCGATCTTTCATCGAGACCTTCATCGCTGCTGCTACCTGTATTGCCGACGGAATCGACCTCGACCAGTTTGTTGCACCTTCCAGTCCTCCACCGGAGGAGTAAAAAACTTCTAAGTCCCACCTTAAATTTGCCTCGGAATGCCGAGTGGTTTTTGTAATCGACAAACTATAACAGGCTTAACGCCTGAGCACTTTTGGATCCGTAGGACATTTATCCGAACTTGATCTATCCTTGAATATGCTTTATTTGCCTTTGAGAGAACTTTGCTCTTCATTCGGAATATATTTCATTGTTGTAAGTAGTATCCTTGAGGTGAAACTCCAGTCGACTTGTACTTCATCTATCTTGCAGGTGGAAATGGAACACAGACAGCGACTGACCTCGTCGTTCTTGCGGATTGGGAGGGACCGCACGTTGTACTTGTGGCGAAGCTTCGAAAGAGAAGGTAGCAGTCGACCTGCACCTCGTCGTCCTTGCGGATTGCGATGGACCGCACGTTGTACTTGTGGCGAAGCTCCGAAGGAGAAGGTAGCAGTCGACCTGCACCTCGTCGTCCTTGCGGATTGGGATGGACCGCACGTTGTACTTGTGGTGAAGCTCTGAAGGAGAAGGTAGCAGTCGACCTGCACCTCGTCGTCCTTGCGGATTGGATGAATTCCTTACTTAGGCGAGTACTTGGACTGTAGCTAAGCCCCCGAGTGGGAGGTGTGCTCTCCACTCGGTAGGATTTTTATTTCTTAGGCGAGCACTGGGCTGCAGCTAAGCCCCCGAGTGGGAGGTTTGCTCTCCACTCGGTAGGATTTTTATTACTTAGGCGAGCACTGGGCTGCAGCTAAGCCCCCGAGTGGGAGGTTTGCTCTCCACTCAGTAGGATTTTTATTACTTAGGCGAGCACTGGGCTGCAGCTAAGCCCCCGAGTGGGAGGTTTGCTCTCCACTCGGTAGGGTTTTTATTACTTAGGCGAGCACTGGGCTGCAGCTAAGCCCCCGAGGTTTGCTCTCCACTCGGTAGGGTTTTTATTACTTAGGCGAGCACTGGGCTGCATCTAAGCCCCCGAGTCAGAAGTTTGCTCTCCACTCGGTAGGATTTTTATTACTTAGGCGAGCATTGGGCTGCAGCTAAGCCCCCGAGTGGGAGGTTTGCTCTCCACTCGGTAGGATTTTTATGGTGTAGCTCTGAAGGAGAAGGTAGCAGTCGACCTGCACCTCGTCGTCCTTGTGAAGCGTTCATTATATTGAATGTTTAGGCGAATCCTTGGGCTGTTACTAAGCCCCCGAGTGGAAGGCTGGCTCTCCACTCGGTAGGATTTTTGAATACTTAGGCGAGTCCTTGGACTGCAGCTAAGCCCCCGAGTGGGAGGTTGGCTCACCACTCGGTAGGATTTTGAATACTTAGGCGAGTACTTGGACTGCAGCTAAGCCCCCGAGTGGGAGGCTGGCTCACTACTCGGTAGGATTTTGAATACTTAGGCGAGTACTTGGACTGCAGCTAAGCCTCCGAGTGGGAAGCTGGCTCACCACTCGGTAGGATTTTGAATACTTAGGCGAGTACTTGGACTGCAGCTAAGCCCCCGAGTGGGAGGATGGCTCACCACTCAGTAGGATTTTGAATACTTAGGTGAAGCGGATTCGCAGCTAAGCCCCCGAGTGGGAGACTGGCTCGCCACTCGGAAATGATTTTTATTTTTACAAACTTAGGCGAACCGGATTCGCAGCTAAGCCACCCACTGGGGGAACTTTCAACAAAAAGTAATAACAATTACTGGGAAAATTATAACATTCTTGTCATAGATAAACAAACTACAAAAGTACTTTTATTACATCTCAACCGAGTGAGTATTTAAGTATAAAAGGGGCGGAGCAGCTCCGCATTCCAAGCTCGAGGCTCGTCGATCTGGCGATCAACGTTGTAGAGATGATACGCTCCGTTGTGGAGAACTCTTGTGACGATGAAGGGACCTTCCCAAGTGGGAGCGAGCTTGTGTGGTTTCTGTTGATCCACTCAAGGACCAAATCTCCCTCTTGGAAGGCTCGACTCTTCACATTTCTCGGCATGGAATCGACGCAAGTCTTGCCGATAGATAGTCGAGCGGATCAGGCCATCTCCCTCTCCTCTTCCAAGAGGTCGACTGCATCTTGCCAGGCTTGTTCCGCTTCTTCTTCAGAGTATAGTTCGACTCGAGGCGCATTGTGAAGCAGGTCACTCGGCAGAACTGCTTCAGCTCCATAGACCAGGAAGAATGGAGTTCTCCCAGTCGACCGATTAGGAGTGGTCCTCAATCCCCAGAGAACTGATGGAAGTTCGTCGACCAAGCTCTGCTGCGTGCTTGAGATCACGATCAGCCGTGGTTTCAGCCCTTTGAGAATGAGGCCGTTTGCACGCTCTGCTTGTCCATTCGACTGAGGATGAGCAACTGAAGCATAGTCGACCCACGTGCCCTGAGAGGCGCAGAAGGCTTTGAACTTGTCATTATCGAAGTTTCACCCATTGTCGGTGATGATGCTATGCGAAACTTCATATCTGAATATCAACTCTCTGATGAAACTGATAGCAGTGCATGCATCAAGGTTCTTGATGGGCTTGGCTTCTATCCACTTGGTGAACTTGTCGAATGCTACTAGCAAATGAGTGAAGCCGCTTCTGCCAGTTCTCAGCGGTCCAATCATGTCTAATCCCCAAACAGCGAAGGGCCAGAAGAGTGGAATGGTCTTCAAGGCTGAGGCGGGCTTGTGTGACATGTTGGAATAGAACTGACACCCTTCACACTTGTCGACTATTTCTTTTGCCATTTCATTTGCTTTCGCCAAGAAAATCCCGCCGGTATGCTTTAGCCACAATGGTCCGAGAGGACGATGATGGCACAGTCCCCGAGTGGATATCTTCAAGAATTATCGACCTTCTTTCCGGCGTGACATACTTACGGCCGACTCGGCCAGACTTTCTCTCGCATAACTGTCCCTTAATCATCGTAAAGGCCTTGGATCGACGGATGATCTGTCGAGCCTCTTCTTCATTCTCTGGGAGCTCTTTCCTTAGGATATATGCGATGTACGACACTGTCCAGTCGGGAGTGATGACCACAACTTCCATAATCAAGTCGACCAGGGCTGGGACCTCAACTTCAGTCGGATCATTGGCACTCTTTTGCTGCGGGGCTTCTTCTATAAAAGGATCCTCCTGCACTGATGGTGCATGAATGTGCTCCAAAAATACATTACTGGGAATGGCTTCCCTCTTGGACCCTATCTTCGCCAAATCATCTGCAGCGTGATTTTGTAGTCGGGGTATATGATGAAGCTCTAACCCCTCGAATTTCTTCTCCAGCTTTCTCATCGCATTACAAGAATTTTGTCATAGCCGGGCTTCGACATCGAGTCCTTCATCACTTGATTAACAACCAGATCTGAGTCGCCATAGACCATAAGGCGACGGACGCCGAAAGTGAAATGGCCATGCAACCCATACAGAGTGCTTCATATTCGCTTCGTTGTTGGAAGAATCAAAGTGAATCTGGAGAACATATTTGAGCTTATCTCCTCGGGGAAACCAATACAACCCCGCACTGTAACTGCTCAGCATCTTGGAACCATCGAAAAACATAGTCCAAAGGTTCGAGTGAACTTGAGTCGGAAGCTGCTGTTCGATCCACTTTCGGCGAGGAAGTCTGCTATTGCTTGGGACTTGATGGCTTTCTTTGCCTCAAATTTGATATCAAGGGAAGGAGTTCAATCGCCCATTTAGCCACTCGACCAGTTGCATCTCTGTTATGAAGAATTTCCGACAATGGGGCGTCACGACGATCAGAATGGAATGATCAGAGAAATAATGAGCAACCTTCTTTATGGTCATATAAATCCCATAAACAAGCTTCTGATAGTGAGGGTATCTTTGCTTTGATGTGGTCATCACTTCATAAAGATAATAAAATGGGCGTTGAACTTTGAAGGCTTTTCCTTCTTCTTCCCGGCCGACCGTAAGTAATGCATCGACGACTTGTCCAAAGGGCTGCAATGTAAAGCAGCAAAGGCTCTTTGTCGATAGGAGCAGCAAGCACCGGCTGGTGGAGAGCGAGCTTTTAGCTCTACAAACGCTGCATCAGCTTCTGGAGTCCACTCGAACTTGTCCGACTTCTTCATCAGCCGGTAAAGAGGCAATGCCTTTTCACCGAGGCGAGAGATGAATCGACTTAAAGTGGCCAAGCATCCAAGAAAGCCGGACATCGTGCACACGCATTGTATGCGCTTCATTCGAGTATAGTGCCAACCTTTTCGGGTTAGCATTGATTCCTCGCCGTAAACGAGAAAACCGAGTAACTTTCCACCAGAACTCCAAATGTGCACTTTGATGGGTTAAGCTTGATATCATACCTCCCGAGATTGGCAAATGTTTCAGCAAGGTCACCAACAGGTCGGAACCCTTTCGTGACTTGACCACTATATCATCCATGTATGCTTCCACATTCCGACTGATTTGAGTGAGCAAACACTTCGAATCATCCTCATGAATGTGGCTCCGCATTCTTGAGACCGAATGGCATGGTGACATAATGAAGCACCGAATGGAGTGATGAACGATGTTTTGATCTCATCGGGTCCATATGACGGATCTGATGGTACCCGGAATAGGCGTCCAAAAAAGACAACCTCTCACATCCCGCAGTTGATTCGACTATTTGGTCAATGCGAGGAAGAGGGAAATGATCTTTCGGGCAGGCCCGATTGATATGCTTGAAATCGATGCACATGTGCAACGACTTGTCCTTCTTGGGGACCATGACAACATTGGCAAGCCACTCGGAGTGGTAGATCTCTCGGATGAACTCTGCCGCTAAGAGCCGAGCCACCTCTTCACCAATGGCCTTTCTCTTATGGACGGCGGACCGTCGAAGATATTCTTTAACCGGTTTGACTTTTGGGTCGACTTCAGAGGCGGTGCTCAGCCAGCCCCTGGAACACCCGCATGTCGCAGGCTTCCATGCAAAGATGTCCCAGTTCTCACGGAGGAACCGGATGAGCGCTTCTTCCTATTTTGAGTCGAGTGTTGTTGAGATGTTGGTCGGAGCAGCATTGGGATCGGTCGGGTGAATGTGAACCTGTTTCGCCTCACCGGACGATTGGAATGCTGACTCCGTAGCGGGCTTCTTAGCTCGCAACAAATCACTCGGATCTGCAGTTTTCTGATACTCTTGTAGCTCTACCACTGCCAACTGAGCATCGGTGATCTTAGAGCCCTTCTGGAAGCACTCTTCCGCCTTCTTCCAATTGCCCGTAACAGTGATCACGCCCTTGGGACCAGGCATCTTCAGTTTAAGATACACGTAACATGGTCGGGCCATGAAACGTGCATATGCTGGCCTTCCCAGAATAGCGTGATAAGCGCCTGAAATCCACGACCTCAAAGGTCAACTTTTCTTTCCGGAAATGCTTGAATCACCAAAACTACATCAAGAGCAATTTGGCCGAGTGACTCAGCCTTCTTTCCAGGAATGACTCCGTGGAAGCTCATGTTACTGGTACTGAGGCTGGACATCGGAATGCCCATTCTTTTCAACGTCTCTGCGTACAATATGTTCAAGCCACTACCACCATCCATCAGAACTTTGGTCAGTCGAGTGCCTTCGACGACTGGGTCGACCACTAACGCTTGCCTCCCAGGGGTGGCAATGTGCGTTGGGTGATCGGACTGGTCGAATGTGATAGGGGTCTGGGACCATTTCAGATATATGGGCTTCGCCTGAGCGACCATGTTCACTTCCCGATTGATAACCTTCAATCGACTTTTGCTTTCGACATCAGCAAAAATCATCAGGGTGGAATTGACCTGGGGATATCCATCATCGCTGTCATCTTTGTCCTCAACTTTGTCTGTCTCCTTATCATTATCCTTGGGTTGTTTCCCTTGGAACTGCTGAATCAAGAGCCGACACTGTCGAGTGGTATGTTTCGGGTAAATGAGTTTACCCTCTTCATCTTTCTTCGTATGGATGTGACATGGCAAACCCAACATGTCATTTCCATCCTGGTCTTTCACCTTCTTGGGGTTCCAAGGACCCTTGGGTTTCCCCTTGAACTTTCCTGACGTCACAGCCAAGGCCTCTCCGGGAGCAGCTGGCTCGGCTTTGCGCTCGCTCCGATCGAATTTCTCCGCCGGCCTCATTAGCGGCCGATTCGTATTTACCACTCCGGAGTCGATCCTCTTCTTCACCATTTGCATACTTGGTGGCAATCTTCATCATCCGACTCAGGGTCATATCTATGGTTCGACCGAATTTCAAACTCAACTCTCTGTTCTTGACACCTTCTTTGAAGGCACAGATCGCCTGGTGATCGATACATTCTCAACCGTGGTGGTGCAAAGTGATCCACCTCTGGATATAATCTCTCAAAGTTTCACTCGACTTCAAGACACACGATCGCAACTCCGGCTAACCCCGCTGGTCGCTTGCAAGTCCCTTCAAGTGTCTGACAAACACTCGGGCAAGATCTTCCCAAGTGTAAATACTTTGGGTGCTAATCGATTCAACCACGCTCTGGCTGAACCCTCCAACATAAGAGGTAAATGCTTCATGGCTACCTCATCGTTGCCGCCGATCTGAACAGCCACTCGGTAATCTTCAAGCCAAGTGTCAGGCTTGGATTCACCAGTGAACTTACTGACTCCAGTCACCAACCTAAAGTTGGGAGGAATCACCGCGGCTCTGATGGCTCTGCTGAAACACTCTGGCCCTGAGACATGAACTCTACTGCTGGAGGGAACATCTCTGTCATGGCCGTCTCGGTGAGCTCTGTTCCTGTCGACCAAACCTTGAACGATAATTTATCTCGCATCAAAGCTTGGTTCCCTGGGGTCGACTGGAACTCTTCGCCCAACACTGTGCTGGCACCTATCGTCCTGCTGCCGAGGAGCGTATGATCCACCCCTTGGGGGAGGAGTGGGCACTCGACGCCGATCATTGCGATCGAATCGGTGCTCATATTGCTCGCGGCTCTTGTACTGATCATCACGCCGCCCCCACGCTCCTCACGCCTCGGGGCGATCTCGGATCAGGCCGATCGGACTAAATTCGCAGCTGACGGATGGGCTGTGAATCCTGTTCCGTGACTATGATACGACCGAAGTTTTGGTCTCCTGCCGCCCAAGCAGGATCTACGATTTGTAGCAAACCTCTACTACGCCTCGATCGAAGGCTGAATTGACTCCGCTATACGGGCGGCAGCTGCTAAATTCTGAATCGGAGTTTGATATACTTGAGTTGGTGGCTGGAAGAGCTGACGTCGACTGGATTCTGGAACCCTTGGTCGCGCGCGCTCGTCGAGTACTCGCTGAAGGTTCTCCAATCGAGTTCGCTCAGCCAGGTTGGCAAAGCGCGCATCCTCCAAGGCACGAGCCTCGGGGATTTCTCCAACGATAGGAGTGTGAAGCGCATCCATGTTCCGACGGCGAAGCTCCTCCCTCTGAAGCGAAGTGAGGGGCTCGGGCAGGTACTTTTCGTGGGCTTGCTCCGGATCACCTCCACCGTCACCTCCGTTAGTGTGGGTGAATCCGGGGGGACTGCATGGTCCATCGACCATCAGAACCTCTGCCGTCGGGTCACTACTATCGCATTCGGATGCAGTCTCTGCGGAGCCAGTCGAACAGGCCATAGAGAGATTCGTCGGGCTCGATCGCGACTTGGGGGTGGCCGTGGCGGGCCACCGCGTGCCTCACCCACCGCTGAAGCCTCGACCGACCGAACGCTTGCTCCAGCCGGGAGATCGGGGCGAGGACGCAGACAGAGCCGACCCATACTGGGTCGACGGTTGCCGCAGGAGGACGCGCGGACACACGCTGAAGTGCGCCGCCTCATGGACGGGAGCGCGGCCCACGCCGAGTGGAGCCTCCTGAAGCCAAGCGGAGTCGTCGGCGACGAACGTGAGCGCACCGAGACGGATCTCATGCCCTCAACCGTAACTCCACCAAAACCATGATGTAGGAGATCGAAAGAATCCCAACTTCTCCAACAAATCGCTAGAACACCTGCCCCATTTGGGCGCCTAACCGTCGTGGTTCTAAGTCTGACAGTAGAATGGGGGGTAGGAATGGAGAGGCAAGATCCTAGCTATGGAGTAGTTGTATACACAAGGGATTTAAGAGTTCAGGCCCTTCTCGGAAGAAGTAACAGCCCTACGTCTCGGAGCCCGGAGGCGGTCGACTGAATTATATGCGTATGTGTTACAGGGGTGCGAACCCTTCTACCTGTGGAGGGGGGTGGCTTATATAGAGTGCGCCAGGACCCCAGCCAACCCACGTAGTGGAGGATTTAAGGTACGTTAAGGCTAGGCGCATCGGTAACGCCTTACATAAAGTGTCATTATGACCATAAAGACTATTTAACTTCTGATTGTTTGGACACCGAGTGGCTCTTGGACTCCTGGTGGTCGAGTGGGTCTTCATGGTCGAGTGTCTTTGAATCTGTCAAGTGGAAGCCTACCAGGTCGACTGGAAGGCCGCTTCTTTCACGAGTGTCCTTGGGGAGGGTACCTTTGGGCAGGTCTATAACCCTACCCTAGGTACATGACTTCATCACCACCTTCATTAATGAGCCTCCGACAATAAAGGCAACAGAGCTGTGACATATCCCATTTTTCGGGCTCCTCGATTCTCGCGCCTGCCACTTATCCATTCACCTTATAAATAAGGCCGAGGGGTCCTTTTCACTCCCCCCCCCCTCGTGCCTCTTTGCATCGTCTTCTTCCTCGTGCCGACCAACCTTCGAGCTCTGCCGCCGCCGTCGATCTTCGCATCTGCCTCAACAACGGCCGCTGCATCAACCTGACCGCACCAGAGAAACACGGCGATCCTCCGCTGCTTCCTCAGCATCAGTAAGTTCCTCTTCTCCTCACTCTAGATTCACCATTAGGGTTCAGTGTTCATCAGAGTTTACTGAAGCTCCGGCGCCATTCTTCCTTGTTCTTAATAACACAAACAGCTAGTTCGAATCTGATACGTCTTGTGCCGCCATAGCCATAATCCCCCTTTTCCTTATTGGAGCATCTCCCTTATATAGAAACTCATCTAAACTTGATGATCTGTTAAAGCACTTGAAATTAGGTCTGAATATTTTCTAGTTTTCCGTCATACCGCAGATCTGAAATTTATCACCTCAATCTGCGAAACCTGTTTTTCCTTCACTTATGTACTTTAGATATGTACCTTTCATACCAATATAGGCGGTTTAGCTTTGAAAAAATGATAATCTGGTAGGTACCACTAGTCCCCTCGTAAACCGCTGATTCATTTATCTTTGCACCTTCTCCATCTTAAGATTCCAGTTTAGCAATATCAGACTCCGGTTTAGTAATGTCATATTCCGGTTTAACAATATGTGTACACCTCTGCTTAACTTGTATCGCGTTGTACCTGTTCCATATAAATCTTAAACCGGCAATAAATATGTTTCAGTTTCCCTTGAGATGGCCAAACAAGTCTATGAATGCAACTCGGTTCCTTCCCGGGTCACTGAAGATCAGTTAAACAGATGTGTCGCAACTGGTGCTTTAGCCAAGAAGGAGGTCATCCACTGGAGGGCCCCTGGTCCGAAAAATCCTCCTAAACCCAAGGGCGGAGAGGTAGTCGTTTTTGTTGACTATCTGGGTCAAGGCTTTAGCCCTCCCGGTTCAAAATTCTTCAAAGATGTGCTTGCCAGTTTCCAGCTTCACCCTCGGGACATCGGTCCAAACTCTGTGTCCAACATCTGCCATTTTCAAGTCTTTTGTGAGGCTTATCTTCAAGAGGAACCCACAGTTGAATTGTTTAGGGATTTCTTCCACTTAAACCGCCGCACAGAATTCACAGATGGACCCAATACTGAACTTGGCGGAATGGCGGTTCAGAAAAGGAAGGAAGTCAGCTTCCCTCACACCAAGCTTCACAGTCACCCCAAGGAGTGGAACCAGACTTGGTTTTATTGCAAAGACACATCTCCAACTGATGAAAACCCTTTGCCGGGTTACCGCCCTCACCGTCTTAGCAATACACATCCCTTTCCTCAGAGGTTAACTGCAAAGGAAAGGGCCAACTATGCCCCACAACTGTCAAAGCTTAGAGCCTTCATGGTGAACCGTTTAACAGGTGTTGACTTTGCTCGTTGTTGGATAAGCTGGAGCATTCTGCCCTTAAGCCGTCGCCCCGGTTTGATGTGTGAATACACAGGGAGTTTGACCGATCCTCAACAAATATTTAGCTAACAGAGGCTGAAGTTACAGAGGCTGTAAAGAAAATGTTGAATGAACCAGAGGCCGTCTGCGGCCAGACCGGATTAAGTCCTTTCTGCACCTCCAACAAACCGCCAGTTGTAAGAATCATATGACTTCTTTGTTTTCAGCTTAATCCTTTAAAACATTCTCTCAAAATTGTGTTCATCTTTGCCAGGGTGATGATCCGTTCTGGAAGAAAAAACCACAGGATAAACCGGCAAAACCACAAGACAAACCGGCAAAGCCACTTCGCCTGAAGAACAAGGTTGTTAAAAAACCTGCCAAGAAAAGGACCACTGCGCCTTCCGAGCCAAATGCTGATGCCGATGTAGCTAATCCGGACTCAGAGGTAGAACTTGACTCTCTTGGTTCATTTTTCATACACCTCATTGACAATGACTATTATCAGGACGATGCTGAAGGCAGTCAAGCTGATGACGTAGAGGAAATCATTCTTTCCTCCGATCCAGATCCTCTGCCAACACCGAATCCGTCAAGCAAACCGGAGAGTAAAATTTTCTCACCCTCTTGCTCACTTGGATCCAAACTTTCTTTTGAAGACGCAGCAACACGAAGTTCGCCGCACAACCCGCAAGACGCTGGTAGTTACTTCCGCCGGTTTATCGAACACTCCGGTTCAAAAACGCCGATCAGAGGTCTCTTATACCCTTGACACTTCTTGCCCCAAGGCGGGTTGTTTCCGAGAGCCTCTTAATCCGTCTGATTCGAATTATCAGGGAACACCTCACTCATCTTCTGGCGAGTCAACAGCTACACAACTTCCTGCCCTCAAGACAGTTCCTGGGTGAGTTATGCCTTAAACTGACTCTTAATACCTTATATTCCCCTGATGTATTGACCTTTTACATTTGTTCTTTTCAGTGCCAAACCTCGACCCAGCAAGAAGGCTCGGCTAAATAAACCGGCTGATGATAATATGGATATTGAACCGGAGAAAACTCCAGATCTGGAGGGAACCAATGCTGATGTTATTCATGACGATCCGCCACCTCAAGATTACGACTTCATTGTTGAACAAGTAGAAGTGGACACCAGAGGCCACACTGAGAAACCGACAAGCCCGACCCGAACTGATGATAAACCGGCAAGTCCAGTGAAAACTGCTGATAAACCGTCGACTCCAGTGAAGGCTGCTGGTGATAAAGAAGACGACATCATGATTACTGGCGTTGGCCATACCACTCCTGGCAATCCGGTCGCTTTATCTAAACATAGCACCAAAGACGAGCTTTCTGCTATCGGCAAAGGCAAATGGAACGCCTACTTGTCAAGCTATGCCCATCTCAATGCTCAAGACATTCACTCTGGCTTCGTGAACCGTCTGTACACCAGTCGCGACTATGAAGCCGGTTTGGTAAACTTGATGAAAGAGCGATACGAGGTAACTAATGCTCAACTCTGCATAATTGTTTCTCTTTTAAATTCCAAATATCAACTCCAGAAGCCCCCAAGTGACGGTTTATGATATCAATCCAAACCGGGACTTAGTAATAACTTTATACTTGCAATACTGTATCTTTTCACTGGTGTGGCCCCCAAGGGCCGGTTTAACTTTATAAAGATGAACCGGGACTTTTTTTAAAAGAATTTCTATGTCAGTATTTTGAGCAAACATACATTAGCCCCCAAGTGCCAAGAGTAATACTTGTATTGTGCTTGGGACTTGTAGAAATTTCTGAGAACAAGCAAATATGCATTAGCCCCCAAGTATCAGGTGCATAACTTGTTATGTTCTTGGTACTTCAAATATATACCGTCAACTCATAATATGTCTGTTTCTTATAGGCTGAGCTGAGCAAAAAGGAATCTCAAAACGCCGATCTGCAAGAAAATATCAAGTCCCAGCAAGCCGAAACTTCCAAGGCAAAGGATGAGCTGACTAGCGCTTTAGCCGCTATGGAAATGCTAAAGGAGAGTTTCAACAAGGAGTGGGCGGATTGGAACACAGAAAAATCCGCTTTGCAGAAAAGAGCCGAGGACGCAGAAGCAGCTCTTAAACCGGTGGTAGATGAGATGACTGGTGTAAAGCAGCAAGTACATGCTATGACTGCTGATGTGTTCGGTAAGCCTCCTATCTTTAAATCATCATCATATCATCTCATTTATTGCCGATTTACTGATGTTTGGAACGATACAGGAACTCGCATTAGCCACCTGGGCTCTGATGTACAGAAGAAGCTGAAGGCTGCCTATACTCTTATAGAGAAGTTATATACCGGCGCGCAATGGATTATCTGCACCGCTTCTCACAACAAACCGCCCCCAACTTTAATCAAGGAGACCTTAGAAAGGTTGTCAATGCTGCTTGCCCGGGTAGAAGAGTTAAAGAGATCTGTTGCAAGAGCTGGTGCTCTGACCGTGCTAACCCGGGCAAAAGCATGGGTGCCTGATCTTGATCCGGAAGATGTCAGCAAAGGCTATCCAAGCTTGAAAGAAGACGGATCAGAATTTGGCAATGAGGACCTCCGAGCCATAAACCAGGAAGTACGTCCGCTGGCTTGCCAATTAGCTGAAGAAGCTGATCTTTCACATTATCAGGCAAGTTATGACGTTAACAACAAACGGATGGCTGCACCAACTCCTGAGGTTCAAAATCTCATCCCGCGAATTCGTAAGCACACTTATGCCCCTGACATTGAACCGTCCACCCTTATAAGCGACGAAGTTGTGTTCCAAACCCTATCTGGGATCGACTGGACAACTATTGACTTCCAGCTGCTGGGTAGAGACGAAGAGGATGAACCGGTGCAAGATGGTCCGCAGCCGTCAGGTCAAGCTGGAGACGAATCATGATCCGGAGGCCGGTTTAGTCTTCCACGTGCTGCAATGCTTATTGAGAAACAATTATCCTTTTGGGCTCTGAAACGCCTTGTAATAGGATAGTTAAAACACTTGGTCTGTTATGCCTTCGTGCATATTTATTTGTGCCTGACACTTGTTAATCCGCCCTGCTTAAGACATATTATGTTCATAATCCGTAGCGATCTATTCCTGCACACAAAAAGTTGATAGTGTCCTGGCGGTTTACCGCCGGACGGGTCATGATGCCCAGATATATAGCCACGGTTTATTACCAAGGCTGAAAAAAGATAATCAAATATGAAAATAATTGATACCTGTGACCTTGAATCACAACGTTGGCGGACCAACGTTGGTAGTGAGGGCGATAACCCCAATATTGAGTAATGATAACTCCTTTCATACCGTGCCAGGTTGTGATAAACACCAGTTTATTCAATGCTGGCGACTTAGAGTCGAAACCAGACCGGGTTAAGAAACTCCGGGTTATAAGTGATTACGTACTGACACCTTGTAGTTGACAGCTTAGCGGGGTTGATGAACACCGGTTTATCAAAAAACATCATAAGTCTTATCAAAAGAGAGAAAACTTGGTAAAAAGCAAATGAAAACTTGTAGTCGAGGCTTTTCACAGGCTGCCAGGCCCCAAATTCGAGGCTTTTCATGGGCTGCCAGGCCACCGAGTTAAACCATTTCACAAAGCCTTTTAAGATGGTCCTCAATCCTTAACCAATCGTCGTTTTAACTTTGACAAGTTCAGGGTCTCATATAGATTGACTTGTCATAGTTTGACAGGTCATACCAGGTTTACCTGGACGGAGTGACTTACTTAAAAAAGGCAGACTAACCCGGGGTTTTAGGTGTATACACCAGGCTTCCAAGCCGTGGCTTGATAGCCTATTACAAGTGTAGATTCTTTGTTCATTTTCGATAGCAAAGAATCCCGAAGCAATATTTTGAGTTGTGCTCAGTGGGTGCCTATGTTTGAGTTGTTCTTTTACAACACTCTTTGGCCCCGCAGTAATTTGGCTTTGAACCGATCAAGAGGTGTGACTATGGTTCGAATAAGACCAAGCCCCCTAGTGATTTTTCTAGTGGCATTATGCCGATCAAGAGGTGTAGCTATGGTTTAAGTACAACCAAGCCCCCAAGTGATTTGTATATAAAGCTTTATAAGCTGAATCAAGGTGTAAACCGGACGCCGCTTTATGAACAGAAGCCCCCATGTAACCACACATGATATAAGAAAACAATAGATACCCCGCTTTAGCTGAGGCTCCGGTTTATTATATTGATCATAATATATACATGGTCATAACTATGTACATAAGCAGAGCCTATAGCTCAGGTATAGTAGGGCCAAAGATGAGCGATATTCCACGGCCGATGAGCCTCCTCCTCCGATTTACGTGAGTCTTTGTGCTCCCGAACATCAATAAGGTAGTATGACCCGTTATGCAGATTCTTGCTGACCACAAAAGGTCCTTCCCAAGGTGGGGATAACTTGTGCATATACGTCTGATCCTGGATGAATCGGAGCACCAGATCGCCTTCTTGAAAAGTTCTGGTTCTATCCCGGCGGCTGTGATAACGCCGCAGATCTTGCTGATAAATCGCTGAACGGGCTGCTGCAATGTCTCTTTCCTCATCTAACAGGTCAAGTGCTTCTTGTCGTGCCTTCTCATTGTCAGCTTCGACGTACGCCGCCACACGGGGCGGATCATGACGGATGTCACTAGGGAGAACCGCCTCCGCTCCATAAACCATGAAAAAGGGCGTGTAACCCGTGGATCTGTTAGGCGTGGTATTGATACTCCACAACACAGAAGGTAACTCCTCCACCCAACAACCCGGCGTCCGCTGCAAACGAACCATAAGCCGGGGCTTGATGCCTCTCAAGATCTCTTGATTGGCCCTCTCCGCTTGACCATTAGGCGGGGATGAGCCAGCGATGATACGTCAAGTCGGATGTGCTCACGTTAATGAGAACTCCTTCATAGCACCTTTGGACAGATTGGTGCCATTATCTGTTATAATGCTGTGTGGAAAGCCAAACCGGAAAATCACCTTCTTAATGAATTGAACCGCCGTAGCTGCATCACACTTACTGACTGGCTCTGCCTTCACCCATTTAGTGAACTTATCAACTGTCGCCAAAAGGTGGGTCTTCTTGTCCTTGGATCTCTTAAAGGGCCCAACCATATCCAGCCCCCAAGTTGCAAACGGCCAAGTAATTGGAATCATCCTCAATTCTTGAGCCGGTACATGAGCGTGTCGTGAGAATTTTTGACATCCATCACACTTTTTGATTAAGTCCTCGGTATCAGCATGAGCCGTTAGCCAATAGAAACCGTGACGAAACGCTTTGGCTACCAGAGATTTTGAACCGGCGTGGTGACCACAATCTCCTTCGTGGATCTCTTGCAAAATTTCGCGGCCTTCTTCAGGAGATACACAACGCTGAAACACCCTGTCACACTGCAATGATGTAACTCTCCATTGATAATAGTCATGGACTTGGACTGCTGGATTATTTGATTGGCCGAAGTTTCATCCTCTGGTAACTCGCCCCGGTTCATTTACGCCAAATATGGAACCGTCCAATCCGGGATAATATGAAGAGCCGCCACCAACTAAGCCTCCGGATCAGGAACAACCAAATTCTCTTCGCCTGGGAGCTTGACGGACGGATTATGCAGCACATCCAGGAACACATTTGGTGGAACTGGTTTACGTTGGGAACCCAAACGGCTTAGAGCGTCCGCCGCTTCATTCTTCCGCCGTTCCACATGATCGACCTGATAACCTTTGAAGTGACCTGCAACAATATTCACCTCTCGACGATATGCTTCCATGAGTGGGTCCTTGGAATCCCAAGTACCAGACACTTGTTGAGCCACCAGATCCGAATCACCAAAGCACTTAACTCGGCTTAGATTCATCTCTTTAGCCATCCAAAGACCATGGAGTAAAGCCTCATATTCAGCTGCATTGTTAGTGCAAGGGAACATTACAAGGAGAACATAACAAAACTTATCACCTCGTGGGGAAGTTAATACGACTCCAGCCCCCGAGCCCTCCAATTGCCTGGACCCATCAAAATGAATAGTCCAATAATTATGATCCGGCTTCTCTTCTGGTGCCTGTAACTCTGTCCAGTCATTGATGAATTCCACAAGTGCCTGAGACTTGATCACCGTCCGGGGCATATACTTCAACCCGTGAGGCCCAAGCTCAATAGCCCACTTGGCAATCCGCGATTGCCTCCTCGCTCGGATTATATCCCCCAAAGGAGCAGAACTGACCACAGTGATGGGATGACCCTGAAAATATTGCTTAAGCTTCTGGCTTGCCATGAAAACTCCGTACACCAGCTTCTACCAATGCGGGTACCGCTGCTTGGACTCAATAAGTACTTCACTGATGTAATAAACCGACCGTTGAACCGGATATTCCTTTCCTGCCTCATTGGGTTCGACCACAATAGCCACGCTGACAGCCTGGGCATTAGCAGCCACATATAACAACAAGGGCTCCTTATCAACAGGAGCAGCAAGGATAGGCGGTTCAGCTAGCTGCCACTTTAAGTCCTCAAACGCTTCATTGGCGGCGTCACTCCAAACGAAGTTATCTGTCTTTTTCAGCATCTGATATAAAGGGATGGCCTTCTCACCGAGGCGACTGATAAACCGGTTCAAGACGGCAATCCGGCCTGCCAGTCGTTGGACGTCATTGATGCACTTTGGTTTAGCCAAAGAAGTTATAGCCCTGATCTTCTCCAGATTAGCTTCAATGCCCCTGTTAGACACCAGAAAGCCCAAGAGCTTGCCTGTCGGTACACCAAAGACACACTTGGCCGGATTAAGCATCATTTTATAAACCCGGAGGTTGTCAAATGTCTGCTTCAAGTCATGAATCAATGTCCCCTCCTTTCTGGACTTTACCACAATATCATCCACATAGGCATGAACATTGCGGCCGATCTGATCATGAAGACAATTTTGCACACAACATTGATAAGTCGCCTGGGCACTTTTGAGCCCAAAGGGCATAGATACATAGCAGAAAGCTCCAAAGGGAGTTATGAAAGCTGTCTTCTCCTGGTCCTTAACTGCCATTTTGATCTGATGGTAACCAGAATAAGCATCCAGAAAACTCAAATGCTCGCAACCCACCGTAGCATCAATGATTTGATTGATACGAGGGAGGGCAAAAGGATCTACTGGACAAGCCTTGTTCAAATCTGTGTAATCCACACACATACGCCAAGTGCCGCTCTTCTTAAGTACCAACACCGGATTAGCCAACCACTCAGGATGAAATACTTCAACAATAAACCCAGCCGCCAAAATCCTGGCCACCTCTTCACCAATTGCCTTGCGCCTTTCTTCATTGAACCGGTGAAGAAACTATTTGACTGGTTTATACTTGGGATCAACATTAAGAGTGTGCTCAGCGAGTTCCCTCGGTACACCTGGCATGTCAGAAGGCTTCCACGCGAAGATGTCCCGGTTCTCACGGATGAACTCGATGAGCGCGCTTTCCTATTTCGGATCCAAGTTAGCGCTGATGCTGAACTGCTTGGATGAATCGCCTGGAACAAAATCAACCAGCTTAGTCTCATCAGCCGATTTAAACTTCAATGCCGGATCATGCTCTGTAGTTGGCTTTTTCAAAGAAGTCATATCCGCCGGATCAACATTGTCCTTATAGAACTTCAACTCCTCCGTTGCACAAATCGACTCAGCATATGCCGCATCACCTTCTTCACATTCCAAGGCGATCTTACGGCTTCCATGAACCGTGATGGTACCCATATGACATGGCATTTTGAGCTGAAGATAGACATAGCAGGGCCTTGCCATGAACTTAGCATAAGTCGGCCGTCCAAACAAGGCATGATACGGGCTCTTAATTTTCACCACTTCAAAGGTCAGTGTCGTGTTATTGTCACGGCAGATGTCCTCTTGCAAGGACTTAGTCGTGGATCCATCGCAACTAGGAAACTTAAAGGGGTTAATCGGGACAAAGGACACAAGAGGTTTATACAAGTTCAGCCCCTTGCGGTGAAGGAAGGCCTACGTCTAGTTGGGTTGGTATTGCTTGATGTTTCGATGACCAGGGAGCGAGATACGCTATGCCCGGCTCTCGATGAGTTGTTTCTTGCCGCTAAGCCGCCACAGGTCGTCTCCTTATATACACGGGTTGACGCCTCAAGGTTACTTAGTAGTCCCGGCCGGCTTATAAACAGTGTCCGGCTCGGTGACTAGTTAAATCTACCTTATGATACAAGTCATGCCATTATGGCGGTTTACTACAACGGGCCTTAAGTCGCCTGTGGGCCTTAAGCCCTTTATTGAACCGCCATCTTCACACTTGATTACAGGCCTCGATCTGGCGAGTCTTATTTGTATAACCCGGCCCCTCCTGGGCGGCGGCTTATAAAAATAGTTATATCCCCAACATTAGGCCCCAGATTGATTTGAACCTGTTCATGTCAATCTTAAAATACCTTAAGAAGTAAATCTTCAGTCTCCGGCTGTGCAAAGGTTTTCTTTAACCCGCCATGACATCATCTTTCGGATCCGTGTTATCCCACCGTGACGTCATCCTTACTATAACATATCAGGGATAGATATGATGATCCTTGAGATATTCGCGATGTTTGACACCGCGAAAGTAGAAATCAAGAGGGAGCATCAATTGTTGATGGTTGGTAAAACCACTAGTTTCGAAAAGGGCAAGGGCAAGAAGGGATACTTCATGAAACGGCAAATCAGTCTTTGCTCTAGTGAAGAAACCCAAGATTGAACCCAAACCCGAGACTAAGTGCTTACGTAATAAGGGGAACAACCACTGGAGCAGAATTACCCTAGATACTTGGTAGATGAGAAGGCTGGCAAGGTCGATAGAAGTATATTGGATATACATTATGTTAATGTGTACTTTACTAGTACTCCCAGTAGCACCAGCGTATTAGATGCCGATTCGGTTGCTAAGTGTTAGTAACTCGAAATAAAAGCTACGGAAGAAACGGAGACTAGCTAAAGGTGAGATGACGATATGTGTTGGAAGTGTTTCCAATCTTGATGTGATCAAGCATCGCATACTCCCTCTACCATCGAGATTGGTGTTAGACCTAAATAATTGTTATTTGGTTGAGCATAGACATGATTGGATCATGTTTGTTCTAATATGGTTATTCTTTTTAGGAGAATAATGGTTACTCTGTTTATTTGAATAATACCTTCAATGGTCTTGCACCTAAAGGAATGGTTTATTTAATCTCGATCGTAGTGATACACATTTTCATGCCAAAAGATATAAGATAGTAATGATAGTACCACCTGCTTGTGGCACTGCCATTTGAGTCATATTGGTATAGAACGCATGAAGAAGCTCCATGTTGATGGATCTTTGGACTCACCTGCTTTTGAAAAGTATGAGACATGCGACCCATGTCTATTGGTGTATATGCATGAAGAAACTCCATGCAAATGGACCGTTTGGACTCACTTGATTTTGAATCACTTGAGATATGCAACTTATACCACATGGGCAAGATGAATGAAAAGCCTCGTTTCAAGAAGATGGAACAAGATAGCAACTTGTTGGAAGTAACACATTTTGATGTGTGCAGTCCAATGAGTCCGAGGCATGCACGATGAATATCGTTATGTTCTTACTTCACAGATGATTCGAGTAGATGTTGAGTATATTTACTTGATGAAACACAAGTCTGAATTATTGAATGATTCAAGTAATTTCGGAGTGAAGTTGAAGATCATCGTGACAAGAGGATAAAATGTCTATGATATGATCATAGAGATGAGTATCTGAGTTACGAGCTTTGGCACGCAATTAAGACATTGTCGAAATTGTTTCATAATTAATACCGCCTGGAACACCATAGTGTGATGGTGTGTCCGAACATCATAGTTGCACCCTATTGAATATGGTGCGTACCATGATGTCTCTTGTCGAATTACCACTATCGTTCATGGGTTAGGCATTAGAGACAACCACACTCACTTTAATAGGGCACCACGGAATTCCGTTGAGACGACACCGTTTGAACTATGGTTTGGAGAAACCTAAGTTGTCGTTTCGTAAAGGTTTGGGGCTGCGACGCTTATGTGAAAAAAGTTTCAGGTTGATAAGCTCGAACCCAAAGCAGATAAAATACATCTTCATAGGACACCCAAAACAGTTGGGTATACCTCCCATCTCAAGATCCGGAAGCAAAAGTAATTGTTTCTAGAAACGAGTCCTTTCTCGAGGAAAAGTTTCCCTCGAAAGAATTGAGTGGGAGGATGGTGGAGACTTGATGAGGTTATTGAACCATCACTTCATCTAGTGTGCAGCAGGGCACGGAGAAGTTGTTCTGTGGGCGCCTACACCAATTGAAGTAGAAGCTTATGATAATGATCATGAAGTTTCGGATCAAGTCACTACTGCATTACCTCGTGAGGGTGACAAGGATGCGTCTTGCTTGAGTGGTACAGTAATCCTGTCATGTTGCTAGACAACAATGAACCTACGAGCTATGGAGAAGCGATGGTGGGCCCATATTCTGACAAATGGTTAGAAGCCATGAAATCCGAGATAGGATCCATGTATCAGAACAAAGCATGGACTTTGGTGGACTTGTCCGATAGGCAAGCCATTGAGATAAATGGATCTTTAAGAAGAAGATGGACGTGGACGGTGATGTCACCGTCTATGAAGCTCGACTTGTGGCGAAGAGTTTTTCACAAAGTTCAAGGAGTTGACTACGATGAGATTTTCTCATCCGTAGCGATGCTTAAGTCTGTCGGAATCATGTTAGCATTAGCTGCATTTATGAAATCTGGCAGATGAATGTCAAAACGAGTTTCCTTACCAGTCTTCGTAAGAAAGGTTGTATGTGATACAATCAGAAAGTTTTTGTCGATCCTAAGGATGCTAAAAGGTATGCTGGCTCCAGCAATCCTTCTAAGGACTGGAGTAAGCATCTCGGAGTTGGAATGTGTGCTTTGATGAGATGATCAAAGATTTTGGGTTTATACAAAGTTTATGAGAAACTTGTATTTCCAAAGAAGTGAGTGGGAGCACTATAGAATTTCGATGAGTATATGTTGTTAACATATTGTTGATCAGAAATGATGTAGAATTTCTGGAAAGCAAATAGGGTTATTTGAAAAGTGTTTTTCAATAGAAAACCTGGATTAAGTTGCTTGAACATTAAGCCTCAAGACCTCTGAGGATAGATCAAAATCGCTAACTGGTACTTTCAAATGAGCACATACCTTGACATAATCTTGAAGGTGTTCAAGATGGATCACCAAAGAAGGAGTTCTTGCCTGAGTTGTAAGGTATGAAGTTAAGAGTTAAAGCTCGACCACGGCAGTAAAAGAGAGAAAGGACGAAGGGCGCCCCTATGCCTTAGACATAGGCTCTACGGTATGCTATCTTTGTGTACCGCACCTGATGTGTGCCTTGCTACATATCGGCAAGAGGGTACAAAGGTGATCAAGGAGTGGATCACGGATAGCGGTCAAAATTATCCTTAGAGGAATAAGGATATGTTTCTCGGTTATGGAGGTGATAAAGAGTTCGACGAAAAGAGTTGCGTCGATGCAAGATTAACACCTATCCGGATAACTCTAAGTAGAGATACCGGATATGTATAATGGAGCAATAATTTGGAATAGCTCCAAGTGGAACGTGGTAGCAGCATCTATGATATGACATAAAGTTTTGCAAAATAGATAGGGATCTGAATATTGCAGACCCGTTGACTAAAACCTCTCTCACAAGCAAAACATGATCAAACCTCGAATTCATTGAGTCTTAATCACATGATGATGTGAACTAGTTCTGAGACACTAGTAAACTCTTTGGATGTTGGTCACATGGCGATGTGACCTATCGATGTTAATCACATGACGATGTGAACTAGATTATTGACTCTAGTGCAAGTGCGAGACTGTTGGAAATATGCCCTAGAGGCAATAATAAATTAGTTATTATTATATTTCCTTGTTCATGATAATCATTTATTATCCATGCTATAATTATATTGATAGGAAACTCAGATACATGTGTGGGTACATAGACAACACCATGTCCCTAGTAAGCCTCTAGTTGACTAGCTCGTTGATCAATAGATGGTTACGGTTTCACGACCATGGACATTGGATGTCGTTGATAACGGGATCACATCATTAGGAGAATGATGTGATGGACAAGACCCAATCCTAAGCCTAGCACAAAGATCGTAGTTCGTATGCTAAAGCTTTTATAATGTCAAGTATCATTTCCTTAGACCATGAGATTGTGCCACTCCCGGATACTGTAGGAATGCTTTGGGTGTACCAAACGTCACAACGTAACTGGGTGGCTATAAAGGTGCACTATGGTATCTCCGGAAGTGTCTCATTGGGTTGTACGGATCGAGACTGGGATTTGTCACTCCGTGTAAACGGAGAGGTATCTCTGGGCCCACTCGGTAGGACATCATCATAATGTGCACAATGCGACCAAGGGGTTGATCACGGGATGATGTGTTACGGAACGAGTAAAGAGACTTGTCGGTAACGAGATTGAACAAGGTATCGGGATACCGACGATCGAATCTCGGGCAAGTAGAATACCGCTAGACAAAGGGAATTGTATACGGGATCGATTGAGTCCTTGACATCGTGGTTCATCCGATGAGATCATCGTGGAACATGTGGGAGCCAACATGGGTATCCAGATCCCGCTGTTGGTTATTGTCCGGAGAACGTCTCGGTCATGTCTGCATGGTTCCCGAACCCGTAGGGTCTACACACTTAAGGTTCGATGATGCTAGGGTTATAAAGGAAGTTTGTATGTGGTTACCGAATATTGTTCGGAGTCCCGGATGAGATCCCAGACGTCACGAGGAGTTCCGGAATGGTCCGGAGGTAAAGATTTATACATGGGAAGTCCTGTTTTGGTCACCGGAAAAGTTTCGGGTTTTATCGGTAACGTACCGGGACCAGCGGGAGGGTCCCGGGGGTCCACCAAGTGGGGCCACCATCCCCGGAGGGCTGCATGAGCCAAGTGTGGGAGGGGACCAGCCCCAGGTGGGCTGGTGCACCCCCCACAAGGGCCCAAGGCGCCTAGGGTTTGGGGAGGGGGCGCCCCACCTTGCTTGGGGGGCAAGTTTCCCCTCTCCCCCCCTTGGCCGCCCCCCTAGATGGGATCTAGGGCTGGCCTCCGCCCCTAGGGGGTGGAAACCTAGGTGGGGGTGCAGCCCCCTCTCCCCCTATATATAGTGGAGGCATAGGAGCAGCCCGACACACAAGTTTCTTCTCCTGTTGACGCGGCCCTACCTCTCTTTCTCCTCATATCTCGCAGTGCTTGGCGAAGCCCTGCAGGATTGCCACGCTCCTCCACCACCACCATGTCGTTGTGCTGCTCTGATGGAGTCTTGTCCAACCTCTCCCTCTCTCCTTGCTGGATCAAGGCATGGGAGACGTCACCGTTCCGTACGTGTGTTGAACGCGGAGGTGCCGTCCGTTCGGCGCTAGGATCATCGGTGATTTGGATCACGGCAATGCGACTCCATCAACCCCGTTCACTTGAACGCTTCCGCTTAGCGATCTACAAGGGTATGTAGATGCACTCTCCTTCCCCTCGTTGCTGGTTTCTCCATAGATAGATCTTGGTGACACGTAGGAAAATTTTGAATTTCTGCTACGTTCCCCAACAATCCTTACTTAAATTCATTCTTTATTTCATCGTATCCTCCAACGGATCTTTGCTTTACTGACTTTTCCAAAAACCGAGGCGTTGGGGCCGCTGGATAATAACTTTTATCTCCTCGTTTCTCGAGCTCTTCAGTGGCCCTTCCTTATAAATAGACCCGACTAGGTCTTCTTTCATTCTTCCCGTTCCGCATCTTCTTCCTCTCACCCCATCACATCCTTTGGAGCTCCGCCGCCATTCTGGCGCATAAATAAGATCTCGCCTTCGAGCTTAGCTTGGCCACACGTGATCGACCTGAACTTGACCAGAGAACGGCAGCTTTCCTCCTCCGCAGATCTTCCGCAGTAAGTATTTCCCCTTTCTGCGCCATAGATCTATGCTAGGGCTAGTATGTTCTTCTGTACAGTTCATTGTTCATCCTAGTTCCTCGCACTTGCCTATGTCGTAGCTCGTTTGATCCAGTAATAGCGTAGACCTCGTGCGGTTGTTGTTCCGCATCCATTTTTAGTAGTAGCAGATCTCCTTTCTTTGTAGGAATCCTCAGTAGAAAGTATGAACTTCTCCACACCATTTTTTTTAGGTCTAGAATTTTTCTTGTCTGAACGCCTGTTTGATCCAAAATAACAACAGCAACTTGTGAAACTTGTTTGCTCCACCCGGAAGTGAAAAAACTGCCTCTGTCGAATATGTTTAACTGCTCATTGACACCTGTAGCGGCTTAATATTTATCGCATAGTCATCCATATATCATTAGGCCCCTTCTTAAGCCGCCATCATGACTAGTTTTAAATATTTTCCTCTGGGTTAAATTTAACCCGGATCCTCTTTATTTTTGTCATAGGCCTCAATTTTTGTCATGGCACCTCAAGCAGCCAAGGCTCCTGTGACCTGTAATTGGGTCCCATCCACAGTCACGAGGAGTAAACTGTCTGAATTTGTGAAGTCTGGCCATCTGCCTAAGAAGGAGGTCATGTCTTATCATGCTCCTGGCCCGTCTGAAGAAAGACCTCAACCCAAAGAAGGGGAAGTAGTAGTTTTTACGGATCACATGAGCCGGGGATTTGCCCCTCCCGGCTCAAAATTCTTCAGAGAGGTTTTGAATTTCTTTGACCTTAGGCCTCGGGATATTGGACCCAATTCCGTGTCAAATATCTGCAATTTCCAAGTCTTCTGCGAGGTGTACCTGGGAGAGGAGCCAAATCTGCTTTTGTTCAGAGAGCTTTTCTACTTGAACCGGCAGAATGAACGTGCCAACGGTCCCAGTCTTGAACTTGGCGGTATCTCAATTCAGCGGCGGAGAGACTGCCTTTTCCCTTATGCTGAACTGCCGAGTCATCCGAAAGATTGGAATCAGATGTGGTTCTATTGCCAGGACACTTCCCCGGCTGATGAAAGCCCTCTGCCCGGCTTTCGTGCTCTGCGCCTTGAGTCCAACCATCCGCTAGCGGACAAGCTAACTGCTATTGAGCGTCTGCCTCTTAATCCCACCATCAAAAGGATCAAAGCTCTTTTGGGAAATGGCCTGAATGGCATTGATCTGGTCCGAGTTTGGGTCGCTTGGCGAGTACTTCCGTTAAGCCGCCGTCCCGGCTTAATGTGTACATATTCAGGCGAAAAGGATGATCCACTGCGACATAGCCCTGACGACTTACTAGATGATGTGGTGGAAGCTACAACCCAGTCACTGCTGAAGGAGGGCACAGTAACTAGCAACTTCGGCTTACTTCCCTTCTGTAAGAAGAACCCGACCCCTCGAGTAAGTCATCAACCTTAATAAATACTCCTAGCCTTGTCACACCTTACTTGTACTCATAATTTCTTATCTTTTTCCACATGCCGATGACAATTTTTGGAAGGTCCAGTATGACCATGAGGCTGCTTAACAAGCCAGGACAGCCAAGAAGACCGAAAGGAAAGCTGCCAAAACGGGAACTTCAAAGAAGAAGAAACCCAGCGCTTCCGATTTACTCAAATTGGATGACTCTTCTTCGGATGATGAAGAGGTAAACCCTGATTCTCTTAACTCCTTTGTCATTACTTTTATTGACATTTCATCCTTTCAGGAGGATACGGGGCACAGCCAAGTGGTTGGCAAAGAGGTAACTATAATTTCCTCCGACTCAGAGCCTTTGCCCAAGCAAAAAATCCGAAAGGTGACCCGGAAAGTAAGATTTTCACATCCTCTCGCTTATCAAGATCCTCAATTTCTTTTGAAGCAACAACAGTTTGAAAGCCGGAGGCAGACCCGGACCAGCAAGGATGCAGAACTCTCCTCCGGCTTACCTGACGTAACTAGGAAGCGTCGTACTGAGGTTATCTCCGATTTGCGTTCTATTTTTCCTTTGGCGGGTTTAATTCGCAAACCTCTCAATTCATCTGACTCCAATTATCAGGATACCTCTCCTTCCTCTGGCGAGTCCATGCAATCAAACATGCCGGCTTTCAAAACTGCTCCCGAGTACTGTAACTTTAGTTACTTTAGGCTTTTACCTTACTCATGCTTTAATATTCATCCTTCTACCTTTGTTGACATCATGCAAGTGAAACCCAGCAAGAGGGCAAAGAAGAATAAGCCGTCTCAAGACCCGATTGTAGCTGAACCGCGCTGGTATGTCTGCTTCCAACCAGCTCCACCCATCACCGCTTCGAACTGCTTCGACATTCGGTGCCAACCTCGACCCGCCATCAAGATACTTTCAATAGCTCGATAAGGGAAGCTCCTAGCCCGGTCAAAACAATGACCCGGAAGTTGAAGTATTGAAAAGCCAGTTTGTTGAACTGAGGCGGCCTCATCGTCCTTGCCAAATGTCTTGCCAAGGAAGAACTTGTCGAGCAGCGAAAGGCCAAGCAGGACATTCTTGATTATACTCACCTAAGACATTGGTGATATAGTCTCGAGCTATCTGAATCAAGTGCATAATAGCCGTGACCTGGAAATTGACATGGTGAAACAAATACAGCACAAATCTGAGGTATAACTTATACTGTTCTCCTGAATCTTACCTACTGTACCAGCCCCCAAGTCTACTGCTTGTGATTAAATATGCTGTAGACTTGGAAATCTGCTTACTGTTGATATCTCCGGTTTAAAGAGAATATATTTAACCCGGTTATTGCATGATAGTTTTGAACTTGCGATACACATTAGCCCCCAAGTGTCAAGTATCTTTACTTGTAAAGTGCTTGAGACTTAATATGCATAACTCGGCATGGTAGATTAAAAATTCTTCAGCATGCATTAGCCCCCAAGTGTCAAGTATCTTTACTTGTAAAGTGCTTGGGACTTAATATACCTTACCATGATTCTTACCGTAACTCGGTATCAATGCAGGTCACCATAAGTCAACTTGAGTTGGAGATTGCTGACCTGAAAAGCCGTCTGACAACTCAAGAGCTTGAAACTCAAAAAGCCAACTCCAAATTTGAATTCAGCATCTCTGAACAAGAGAAGTTGAAGAAAAATTTTGAGTCAGAGAAGAAAATCTGGGCTGATGAGAAGGCTTCACTAGTGACCCGGGATGAGTCGGCAGAGGCTTCACTTGCAGAAACAACAACCGAGTTGTCCGACTTAAAGTGTCATATATCTCAAATGGTCTTAGCCATCTTCGGTAAGCTATTGTTCATAACTCCAAACATTGCAATCCTTCCCTTGATTATTGCCATTATCGTTAACTCTGGCTCACCTTTATGTTTGTGAACACATAGGCCCTAGGAGCACCAACCTCAAGCAGAACATGCTGGTCAAACTTAAGGCGGTTTACACTCTGGTGGAGCAGCTGTACACCGGGTCACAGCGTGCTTTGGCTGTTGTAGCCTTATCAAATACCACTCCTCACCTTCTGCAAGACGTGCTGAAGTGTCTCGTTGTGCTACCTCAGCGGATCCAGGATTTAAGGCGGGCATCTTCAAGAGCCGGAGCCGTGGCCGCCTTGAGCCGGGCTAAAGCATGGATTCCAGAACTAGACCCGCCGACCTTGCTCTTGGATACCCGAGCCTGAAGGAGGATGGTACCAGATTTGATGATCATGATTTCACCGTCTGCGTCAAAGTCATACGTCCCGTGGCTACCCTTATTAAGAACGATATTGACCTCTCCAAATACTCTTCGGGCTATGACAGCGAGAACCAGAGAATTCCGAACACTCCATATGATCAAATCAGCCTGATCCCTCCAACTCGTAAGCATACTTTTGCCCCTGAAGTGGACCCAGTCGATTTAATAGATGATGAAGCTACGTTTGAAGCCTTGAGTGGCATTGACTGGGCCTCATCAACCTTCCAGGACAAAGCAACCAACGGAGAGGCAGAGAAGGATAACCCGGAACCATCAAGCCCACCAAAGGCGTGAACCGGCAGGCGTTATGAATCTTGCAAAAAACGATGCTTCATTATTCAGACTCGAGGGGTCTTGTAATAGGGTCGAAAAAACCTCTTAATTTTGCCATGCCTTCGCGCATGTTTGTGGCACTTAATACTTTCATAAGCCGCCATCGTTATATGCTTCCAGCTTATGTTGACCTTTCCTTGATGTCAAAATTCTTCTTGCTTTATCCTGTGTATAAAACAAAATAGAATTCCCTTGGCGACTTATCGCATCCGGGGTCACATAAAGTATTGATAACCCGGAGTATGAACCAAAACATCATATAAAGGCCGGTTTATGACTATGATCACAATAGCATACCTGCGATCTTTATTTGGTATATACTCACCGGCTTATGGGACCCAAACCAGAGAGTTAATTTAACTCCTGGCAGTTGGCACATAAAATGTTTACCTGGCCCTTAATAACATTTATACTGACAGAGCATAATGAATAATAAACCTAACTTCAAAGGTCTCTGATTCGGATACGATCAGTGAACCGTTCCAAAGGGGTTAAGCTAAGATTCGAATACGATCATATAGCCCCCAGTGGCTTTGGCGATGCCGATCAAGTGGGTATCGACAACTATGTTCTCTTTGGTTCGAATATGACCTATGTTTGAACAGGAAGCCCCCAAGTGACCATGAGAGTTGTTTAATGACGCTGATTCGAATACGATCCACGTCAGACCCAAAGAGGTTAAGCTATGATTCAAATATGATCAAGAAGCCCCCAAGTGGGTTTGGCAAGATGTCGATCAATTGGGTATCGTACTATGTTCTCTTTGGTTCGAATCGATCTATGTTTGAACAGAAGCCCCAAGTGACCATGGCTAGATTCAGATATGATCATAAGCGGACCAAAGGGAAAGCCGGATTCAGATATGATTTGCTCCCTGTTGGTTGTTTCCACCACCTGGTAAAGAAAATATATAAACCTTTGAGGGTGAAAAGAAAAGAGGTCCTGCTTTATTGCTTTATATAATATATATATTGTCTAAAAAAGAAAAAAATAGATATATATCTCAAGAGCCGGTGGCTCAAGTATAGTAAGGCCGAAGATGAGCTATGTTCCACGGCCGACGGGTCTCTTCCTCCGACTTATGTGAGTCTTTATGCTCTCGAACATTGATAAGGTAGTATGACCCGTTGTTCAGATTTTTACTGACCACAAAGGGTCCTTCCCAAGGAGGGGATAGCTTGTGCATATCGATCGATCTGAATGAGCCGGAGCACTAAGTCGCCTTCTGAAAGGCTCGCTTCTAACCCGCGGGCCGTGATAGCGGCGCAGGTCTTGTCGGTATATCGCCGAGCGGCTATTGCCAAGTCTCGCTCCTCATATAACAAGTCAAGTGCATCCCGACGAGCCTTTTCATTATCAGCCTCAACGTAAGCCGCCACTGGGCGAGTCGTGCGGATGTCACTTGGCGTAACTGCCTGCCTCCGCATACACCATGAAGAAAGGTGTATACCACAGAGATCTGTTAGGCGTTGTGTTGATACTCCATAGCACAGAGGGTAGCTCCTCCGCCCAACAACCCGGAGTTCACTGTAAGGGGACCAAAAGCCGGGGTTTGATACCCTTCAAGATCTCTTGATTAGCTCTCTCTGCTTGACCATTAGATTGAGGATGAGCAACAGCCGAAACATCAAGCCGGATATGTTCTCGTTGACAGAACTCTTCCATGGCACCCTTGGAGAGATTACTACCATTATCAGTTATGATGCTGTGTGGAAAGCCCAAACAAAAAATCACCTTTTTCATGAACTGAACCGCCGTGGCTGCATCACACTTACTGACCGGCTCTGCCTCAACCCACTTGGTGAATTTATCGACTGCCACCAAAAGGTGTGTTTTCTTATCCTTAGACCTTTTGAAAGGTCCAACCATGTCAAGCCCCCAGATTGCAAACGGCCAAGTAATCGGAATCATCCTCAATTCCTGAGCCGACACATGAGCTCGTCGTGAGAATTTTGATGACCGTCAGATTCGCTAACCAGATCCTCCGCATCAGCATGAGCCGTCAGCCAATAGAAACCATGACGGAAAGCCTTGGCCACCAGAGATTTTGAACCGGCATGATGACCACAATCTCCTTCATGGATCTCATGAAGTATCTCCCGACCCTCCGCAGGCGACACACAACGTTGAAACGCCCCAGTAATGCTGTGGTGATGCAATTCTCCATGAACAATTGTCATAGATTTGGACTGCCTGATAATTTGTCTCGCCAAGGTCTCGTCCTCAGGCAACTCTCCCTGGGTCATATAGGCCAAATATGGGACTGTCCAATCTGGGATAGCATGGAGAGCTTCCACCAGCTGTGCCTCCGGGTCTGGCACTGCTAGTTCTTCCTCTGTAGGCACTTTGACAGAAGGGTTATGCAAAACATCAAGAAAGGTATTAGGAGGCACCGGCTTACGCTGAGACCCCAGCCAGCTTAAAGCATCATCCGCCTCATTCTTCCTCCGATCAATGTGCTCCACTTGATAACCTTTGAAGTGTCCAGCCACCGCATCAACTTCACGATGATAAGCCGCCATCAGGGGATCCTTGGAATCCCACGTGCCTGACACCTGTTGAGCGACGAGGTCTGAGTCGCCTAAGCACCTTACCCGGCTCAAATTCATCTCTTTAGCCATCCAGAGACCATGGAGTAAAGCCTCGTACTCAGCTGCATTGTTAGTACAGGGAAACATAAGCCAGAGCACATAACAAAATTTGTCACCTCGGGGGGAAGTTAAAACGACTCCAGCCCCCGAGCCTTCCAACTGCCTGGACCCATCAAAGTGAATAGTCCAATATGTGTTATCTGGCTTCTCCTCAGGTGCCTGTAACTCTGTCCAATCATTGATAAAGTCCACCAAGGCTTGAGACTTAATAGCCGTACGTGGCATGTACTTCAAACCATGAGGCCCAAGCTCAATGGCCCACTTGGCGACTCGGCCTGTGGGCTTCCCCTGCTCGGATGATGTCTCCCAAGGGGCGTAGCTTACCACAGTTATAGGATGACCTTGGAAATACTGCTTCAGCTTACGGCTTGCCATAAACACCCCATAAACAAGTTTCTGCCAATGTGGATACCTTTGCTTGGACTCAATGAGCACCTCGCTGATGTAGTAAACCGGCCGTTGAACCGGATGCTCCTTGCCAGCCTCCTTGCATTCTACCACAATGGCCACACTGATGACTCAAGCGTTAGCAGCCACATATAACAGCAATGGCTCTCTATCAATGGGAGCCGCAAGGACCGGCGGCTCAGACAACTGCCTCTTTAAATCCTCAAAGGCGGCAAGAAGGCTACCTGCATTTAAAGCATCCGTTTTCTTCATCATCTGATATAGCGGCAGGGCCTTCTCGCCTAACCGGCTTATGAACTGGCTTAAAGCGGCAACACAACCCGCCAGTTGTTGAACATCGTTGATGCACGCCGGTTTGGCCAAGGAGGTGATCGCCGTGATCTTCTCCGGGTTAGCTTCAATGCCTCTGTTTGAGACCAGGAAACCCAGAAGCTTGCCTGTAGGTACACCAAACACACACTTGTCCGGGTTAAGCATCATCTTATAAACCCGGAGATTATCAAAGGTCTCCTTTAAATCAGATATAAAGGTTTCCTTCTCCCTGGATTTCACCATGATGTCATCCACATAAGCGTGAACATTGCGCCCAATTTGACTGTGGAGACAATTTTGTGCACATCTCTGATAAGTCGCCTGGGCACTCTTGAGCCCAAATGGCATAGATACATAGCAGAAGGCTCCAAACGGAGTGATGAAAGCTGTCTTCTCCTGGTCCTTCACTGCCATTTTGATCTGATGATAGCCAGAATAAGCATCCAAAAAACTCAAACGCTCACAACCCGTCGTAGCATCAATGATTTGATCAATACGGGGGAGGGCAAAGGGATCAGCTGGACAAGCCTTATTTAAGTCCGTGTAATCCACACACATCCGCCAAGTGCCGTTCTTCTTGAGTACCAGCACCAGGTTAGCCAACCACTCCGGGTGAAAAACTTCCACAATGAACCCAGCCGCTAAGAGCCGAGCGACCTCTTCCCCAATAGCTTTCCGTCTCTCCTCATTGAACCGTCGAAGAAATTGCCTGACCGGCTTATACTTTGGATCAATATTAAGAGTGTGCTCGTGAAGTTCTCTCGGAACACCCGGCATGTCAGAAGGTTTCCATGCAAAGATGTCCTGGTTCTCACGGATGAACTCGATGAGCGAGCTTTCCTATTTAGGATCCAAGTTGGTACTGATGCTGAACTGCTTGGAAGAGTCGCCTCGAGTGAAGTCAACAAGTTTTGTTTCAGCGGCCGATTTAAACTTTAATGTCGGGTCATGCTCTGTAGTCGGCTTCTTTAAAGAAGTCATATCTGCTGGGTCAACATTATTCTGATAAAACTTCAGCTCCTCAGCTGCACAAACAGACTCAGCATAAGCCGCATCGCCTTCCTCACATTCCGTGGCTACCTTTCGAGTCCCATGTACAGTAATGGTGCCCTTGTGACCCAGCATCTTGAGCTGCAGATAAACATAACACGGCCGCGCCATGAACTTGGCATAAGCCGGCCGTCCAAACAGAGCATGATACGGGCTCCTGATTTTGACTACCTCAAACGTCAATTTTTCTGCTCTGGAATCATACTCATCTCCAAAGGCCACTTCCAGCTCAATCTTGCCAACTGGGTACGGCGACTTACCAGGCACCACTCCATGAAAGACAGTGTTGGACGTCCTCAAGTCCTTATCAGTCAACCCCATGCGGCGAAAGGTCTCATAATAGAGAATATTGATGTTGCTTCCTCCGTCCATGAGTACCTTAGTGAATTTATATCCACCAACCCGAGGTGCCACCACTAAGGCCAATCGACCGGATTATCAACCCGGAGGGGGTGATATTCCCTGCTCCATATAATGGGATGCTCTGACCACCTCAAATAACGCGGAACCGCCGGCTCAACAGAATTCACGGCCCTCTTATGAACCTTCTGGTCACGTTTGCATAAATTAGTGGTAAACACATGGTACTGCCCACCATTCAGCTGCTTGGCGTGGCTTTGATAACCTGACTGCCGCTGCTGCTGTCCCCCTTGACCAGACTGTTGTTGATTGTAGCCGCCTTGACTTCCCTGAAAGCCGGAACTTGAACCGTTGCCCGGGCCATGAAAGCCGCCGGCCCCTGAACCGCCGCCCGATCCATGACTGCCATCAAACATGTTGGAGTTCTTGAAAGCCTTCATGATCGCGCAATCTTTCCATAAGTGGGTGGCGGGTCGTTCCCGAGTACCGTGTGTCGGACAAGGCTCATTGAGAAGCTGCTCAAGAGATGGACCTGACCCGCCAGATCGAGGGGGCGGTCTTCCCTTCCGTCGCTGATTGTTACCCTGCGCATTGGCATTGGCCACAAACTCCGGGTTACCCTCCGCCTTATGCTTGTTGCCTCCTTGATTTCCCGGGTTCGGCTGCTGACCCTTTCCATTGACGTTCTTCTTTCCCTTCCCTGTCTTTTCCTCACAGACGCGGGATCCTTGGTACTATCAGAATCGGCATACTTGACTAAAGCCGCCATCAACGTACCCATATCGTTGCAATCACGCTTAAGGCGCCCAGTTTCGCCTCGCCGCTCAAACGGCAATTCTTCTCCAACATGAGGACTGCAGCCGGCATCCATCTTATCGGACGAATGTATTATTTCCTTGACCAGCACCCAATGAGTTGTGGATTCACCCTCCTCCTGCTTACAATTGCTCAAGTCCACAATTGACATAGATTGCTTGCAAGTGTCCTTGAAGTTCTGGATAAACCGGGCCTTTAGCTCTGCCCATGAACTAATGGAATTGGGTGGCAAACCCTTTAACCAAGACTGGGCTGTTCCGTCTAACATCATGGTGAAGTACTTAGCCATTTCTGCGTCGCTGACCTCCAGTAACTCCATGGCCATCTCATAACTTTCGATCCACGCTCTGGGCTGTAAGTCGGCCGTGTAATTCGGCACCTTTCGAGGTCCCTTGAAATCCTTGGGTAGACGTACATCCCGCAGAGCCGGCACCAAACAAGGAACACCGCCGGTTCTGGTAGCCACTCCCGCCCAATGTAAGTCGTCGGATACTGGGAGGTCTTGATATGATGCTCACGAGCCGCTTAGCTGAGCCGCCCGCCGTCCTCCCCGACGTATTCGGTCTTGCACCGGGTTATAGCCACCCAGCTGGTTACGACGCTGGGCATTGCTTGACAACGCTTCTGACTCCATGTGCCTGTTGTAACTCGGACTCTGGTTTTGATGAGGCGGTGCTAGCCAAGGCGGAGGAGTTGAATGAATCCTGTTTCGGCTGTAAGAATAGGTCTCTTGTTGCGCCAGGGCCGTCTGAATAAGATCTCTGACCCTCTGGGTCTCCACATTGTCGATCATCACCATCCACTAGGAGAGCCGCCAAACGTGCCGATCTTGCTATCAAGTTCTCCATGGGGTTGGAGAAGTGACCGGTGGTATTGGTACATAACGGGCGGGGCCATACTCCCATCTTGGAGGTGCCATCTCTTGAAGCCGAGCTCTGCATCGGCTGGTGAACTGATTTGCTCGGGCGGGTTGCTAGGCCGCACCGGTGTCGCAAAAAGGATCCGAGGGTCATAAACCGGAGGCAACCGGGATTGGGTTTTCTGATGTCTCCTCCTCATCACCTCATTGGATGCGTTCAGTCTCATATTAAGCTGGAAAGCCTCTGACTGGAGTTGTTGCGCCCGCGCGTCCAAAGCCGCCCGCTCTGTAGCTAACCTGGTGTCCTCAGCCGCCAAGGCCTCCTTGGCCCGGGCTATCTCCTCATGCACCTTCGCCACCTCCGTGTTATGCTCATCTTGACTTGCAGGAATAACTGTGGCGGTTAACAGGGCCATTAGCTTATCCATAAGATCCATCAGCACCTGAGCCGGTGGGCGCACCGGGCCTCCTGCCCCGGCCGCTCCTGACCCGGACGTTATTGCTATTGCAGTCGTCGAGTTCTGACCAGGTTGAGTACCAGCCATGAAGACCCCCGCCCAGCTTGGCGACTCATTGAAATCCGGAGTGCTAGAGCCGTCAGAACAGCCCCCTAGCATACCCTCTTGGACTTGATATAAAGAATCTGTTGAACCGGCGGACGAATCATCATCCGAGGGGACGGCCATCTCACCACCATCTTTAGATCCTTCAGGAAGTTCTTCTCCGTGGATGCAGCCCATGAAGGCACGCTTCATGACAGGTTGAGCTCGGGCGGGTCTCGCCCGCTGAGCCGTCTTGACGAGGTCGGTGCAGTTGTCCGGCTCAGGGCCCGGCTCACCGATCCGGTCGATGAAGACGTGGATTCCGCCAAAGGGGACCCGGTACCCATACTCAATTGAGTTGGCATCGGGGCCCCAGCCTTCGTTGTCGATGTAGATCTTGCCGCGACGACCCTTGGTCATCCGGCCCACTGCGTATCCCTTGAGCCCTTCGAAGCTGCCCTTCAAGAACTCAAATCCACCGTGCGCTGGCCCCATGGTGGGCGCCAACTGTCGTGGAATTGTCACGGCAGATGTCCTCTTGCAAGGACTTAGTCGTGGAGCCATCGCAACTAAGAAGCTTAAAGGGGTTAATCGGGACAAAGGACACGAGAGGTTTATACTAGTTCAGCTCCTTGCGGTGAAGGAAAGCCTACGTCTAGTTTGGTTGATATTGCTTGATGTTTCGATAACCAGGGAGCGAGATACGCTATGCCCGGCTCTCGATGGGTTGTTTCCTGCCCTAAGCCGCCGGCGCGTCGCCCCCTTATATACACGGGTTGACGCCCAGCGGCTTACAGAGTCCCGGCCGGCTTATAAACAATGTCCGACTCGGTGACTAGTTAAATCTACCTTATGATACAAGTCATGCCATTGTGGCGGTTTACTACAACGGGCCTTAAGTCGCCTGTGGGCCTTAAGCCCTTTATTGAACCGCCATCTTCACACTTGATTACATGCCTCGATCTGGCGAGTCTTCTTTGTATAACCCGGCCCCTCCTAGGCGGCTTATACAAATAGTTATATCCCCAACAGTCAGTGTCTCTGATCTCGAGTCATGCTCATCTCCAAAAGCCACCTCCAGAGCTATCTTACCAACAGGATATGCCGATTTACCAGGCACTACACCATGGAAGACCGTATTGGACGGGTTAAGATTTTTATCTGTTAACCCCATGCGACGGAAGGTTTCATAATAAAGGATACTGATACTACTGCCCCCATCCATGAGTACCTTAGTGAACTTATAACCTCCAACCTGAGGCGCCACCACCAATGCGGATGACCCGGATTATCAACCCGGGTGGATGATCCTCTCTACTCCACACGATCGGCTGCTCGCATCAGCGTAAGTAACGGGCACCGCCGTTCAACGGAATTCACCGCCCTCTTATGAAGCTTCGATCGGCGCTTGCATAGACTAGTGGTGAAGACATGATATCGCCCACTATTCAAGCTGCCGGGTTGCTCGTAACCCGACCGCCGTTGTTGCTTCTGATTACCCTGATGATTATAACCACCTTGGTTGCCCTGATTGCCTTGATTACCATGTCCGCTCTGATTACCGTGAAAACCTAAACCGGAACTGCCTCCACCGTAACCCGGCCCATGAGATCCAGGGCCTGTACCGCCACCCGGTCTGTGATCATACCGAAAAAAGTCAGAATTTTTGAACTCCTGCATGATATAACAATCTTTCCAGAGGTGCGTGGACGGTTGGTCCTTCGTCCCGTGCTTTGGGCAAGGCTGGTTTAACAGATAAGACAGGCGCTCCGGATTAGGACTTGGTCCTCCAGCACGCTGGGGCGGTTTACCCTTACGCCGCTGGCCTTTGTCCTGCGTGTTGGTGTTAGCCACAAAATCTAGGCTGTTATCCGCTTTACGCTTACCGCCATTTCCATGACCCGCCGGGTTATGCTGCTGCCCCTTGGTGTTGACGATCTTCTTTCCCTTCCCTGTCTTGTCATCATCAGACTCGGGGTCCTTGGTACTATCAGAGTCGGCATACTTTACCTGAGCTGCCATGAGTGTTCCCATGTCATTACAATGACGTTTGAGCCGTCCCAACTTCAACTTCAGAGGTGCAAACCGGCAATTTCCTTCCAATGTCAAGACTGCTGTATCAGCGTTGATGCGGTCCGATGAATGCAAAATCTCCGAAACCCGGCGCACCCAACGGGTTGTTGATTCTCCTTCCTCCTGGACACAGGCAGCTAAGTCCACGGTCGACATGGGCTGCTTACATGTATCCTTGAAATTCTGGATAAACCGGGCCCTTAATTCGGCCCATGATCCAATAGAGTTAGCCGGCAAGTTCTTCAACCAAGTGCGGGCTGTCCCCTCCAGCATCATGGTGAAGTATTTAGCACACGTCGCATCATCCACATCCAGCATCTCCATTGCCATCTCATAGCATTCAACCCATGACTCGGGGATAAATCGGCTGTGTAATTCGGTACCTTACGTGGGCCCTTGAATTCCTTGGGCAGATGCATGTTGCGCAGCGCTGGGATGAGACACAGTACTCCCAAAGAGCTGGAAGTAACCCCTGGTTCCACCGTCGTGGTCGGACGAGCCGGAGTAAGTTGGCGAGCTTCATGCTGTGCCACTAACTCGGCCTCTCGACGTGCCCTAGCCCGATCCACCACATCCTGGGCATCACCACCGCCACCCGCCGGGTTGTGGCCATGGGGAGGATTACGGTTTCGCGCGCTGCTTCACACGGCCGGTTCATCGATATGCCTGATGTAACTCCGGCTTGGGCGGGGAGTAGAATGGATCCTTTCGCGACTATATGAATAAGCATGCTGCTGAGTCAAAGCTGTGTGAAGGAGCTCCCTAGCCGTCGCGTCTCGACCGCTATTGAGGACTCGCCTTCGATTGGGAGAGCTGCTAGTCGTGAAGCGGCAGCGACAATGTTATCCATCGGGTTGGAGTAATGACCCGGCGGTGTTGGGACGTGCTGTGACAAAACATTGTTCTGACGAGTCAGATCAGTCAGACGTGGCTGAACCGGAGCCCCCGTTCCAGGTGCCTCCGCCCAGTTTACCGCTGGCGGGTTGCTGGTCCCCGCTCTTGGGGTATTAAAGAGGTTCTTGGCCTCATAAACCAACGGTAGGCGAGATTGGTACCTTCTCCTCATGACATTGTTTGACGCGCTCTGATCCAGCATAAGCTGGTAAGCCTGTGCATCCAATGCGGCCCGTTCCGCAGCCATCTTGGTATCCTCAGCTGCCAGGTTGGCCTTGGCCTGGGTTATCTGATCTTTCACCTTCGCAATTTCCGCATTATGCTCATCTTGATTCGCCGGATTAACCTCCGCCATCAGTGCTGCCAAGGCGTCAAATAAATCAGATAAAACCTGAGCCGGCGGTCGCACAGGGCCTCCTGCCCTGGCCGCTGTCGCTCCTACTGATCCGGAAATCATCATCGCCACGGTCGAAGAGTGGAGCGCTGGTTGTGCACCAGCCATGAAGATCGCAACCTGGTTTGGTGGATCCAAGGGGTCCGGAATACTGTCACCATCGGAACAGCCCCCAATCCGGCCATCTTGCAATTGGTACAATGACTCGGTCTCTCCGGTTGATGACTCGTCGCCGGAATAAACGACGGTTTCGCCACCAGATTCCAATCTATCCTCAGATCCCACTCCGTGGATGACTCCCACAGAGGCACGCTTCATGACAGGCTTAACCCGGGCAGATCTCGCACGCTGAGCCGTCTCGATGATGTAGGTGCAGATGTCCGGCTCAGGGCCCGGTTCGCCGATCTTGCCAATGAAAACGTGGATGCCGTCGAAGGGGACCCGGTACCCATACTCGAGGAGCCGGCCTCGGGGCCCCAGCCTGCATCGTCGATGTAGAGCTTGCCGCGACGAGTCTTGGTCATCCGGCCCATAGCGTAACCCTTGAGACCTTCAAAGCTGCCTCTAAGAACTCGAAACCATCGTGTGATAGCCCCACGGTGGGCGCCAACTGTCGTGGTTTTGTCACGGCAGATGTCCTAGAGCAAGGACTTAGTCGTGGAGCCAACGCAACGGGTGATACGTCTCCATCGTATCTACTTTTCCAAACACTTTTGCCCTTGTTTTGGACTATAACTTGTATGATTTGAATGGAACTAACCCGGACTGACGCTGTTTCAGCAGAATTGCCATGATGTTGTTTTATGTGCAGAAAACAAAAGTTCACAGAATGACCTAAAACTCCACGGAATATCTTAGAATAATTAATAAAAACCATCGCTAAAGATGAAGACCAGGGGGCCACACTGTCCACGAGGTGGGGCGCCTCCCTCGGGCGCGCCTCTACCTCGTGGGCCCCGAGACCTTCCGACGCCAACTCCAACTCTATATATTGGCTTTCGGGAGAAAAATCAGAGAAGAAATCATCGCGTTTTACGACACGGAGCCGCCGCCAAGCCCTAATCTCTCTCGGGAGGGCTGATCTGGAGTCCGTTCGGGGCTCAGGAGAGGGATTCGTCGCCGTCGTCATCATCAACCATCCTCCATCACCAATTTCATGATGCTCACCGTCGTGTGAGTAATTCCATCGAGGGCTTGCTGACGGTGATGGGTTGGATGAGATTTATCATGTAATCGAGTTAGTTTTGTTAGGGTTTGATCCCTAGTATCCACTATGTTACGAGATTGATGTTGCTATGACTTTGCTATGCTTAATGCTTGTCACTAGGGCCCGAGTGCCATGATTTCAGATCTGAACCTATTATGTTTTCATGAATATATGTGTGTTCTTGATCCTATCTTGCAAGTCTATAGTCACCTATTATGTGTTATGATCCGACAACCCCAAGTGACAATAATCAGGATACTTGGCGGTGATGACCATAGTTTGAGGAGTTCATGTATTCACTATGTGCTAATGCTTTGTTCGGTTCTCTATTAAAAGGAGGCCTTAATATCTCTTAGTTTCAATAGGACCCCGCTGCCACGGGAGGGTATGACAAAAGATGTCATGCAAGTTCTTTTCCATAAGCACGTATGACTATATTCGGAATACATGCCAACATTACATTGATGAATTGGAGCTAGTTCTGTGTCACCCTATGTTATAACTGTTACATGACGAACCGCATCCGACATAATTATCCATCACTGATCCGGTGTGTACGAGCTTTCCCTATACTGGTTCTCGCTTATTTACTTTTCCGCTACATCATATAATCACTACAAAAATACCAAAAACATTACTTTTGCTGTCTTTACTTTTGTTACCATTACCACCACTATCATATTACTTTGCTACTAAACACTTTGCTGCAGATACTAAGTTTCCGTGTGTGGTTGAATTGACAACTCAGCTGCTAATACTTGAGAATATTCTTTGGCTCCCCTTATGTCGAATCAATAAATTTGGGTTGAATACTTTACCCTTGAAAACTGCTATGCGATCCCCTATACTTGTGGGTTATCAAGACCTTTTACGGCATTCTTGCGGGAGCATAGCTCTATTCTTTGAGTCACTTGGGATTTATATCTGCTGAACACTATGAAGAACTTGAAAGACGCTAAGACAACAATTTATCCCTCAACTACGAGGGAGGTAAGGAACGCCATCTAGCTCGCACTTGATTCACCTTCTTTTATGAGTAAGCTAGCGACACCTAAACCTCGCTTCGCTATTCGTTACGATATGTCACATGTTATTGATGATGCCACTTCGCTATGCATGATACTTATGATGAAACTACTTCTATGCTTGATACTACTGTGCCCTCTTGTGAATTTCTAGATGAACAAATTTCTAGGTCTAGAGAAAGAGAAATTATTGAAACTGAATACAATGATGAAAGTGATGATGAAAATATGCCTGCTATTCCTGAGGGTTATCTTTTTGATGTGGAATCTTCTGCAGCTATTTTTGCCTGCCAGGATAGATATGAACTTAAGAGGCTGCTAGATAAATGGAGTAAAGAATCTCTTAGAGATAGGATGAGACCTGACCCTGCCTTTGCTACTTCACATATCTGTGTTCCTGATAAGGATTATGAATTCTCTGTTGATCCTGATATAGTTACTTTGGTAGAATCTGATCCTTTTTATGGCTATGAATCTGAAACTGTTGTGGCACATCTTACTAAGTTAAATGATATAGCTGCCCTGCTTACTAATGATGAGAGATCGCGGTACTTTTATATACTCAAAATATTTCCGTTCTCATTAAAGGGTGATGCTAAGATATGGTTTAATTCTCTTGATCCTGGTTGTGTGTGTAGTCCCCAGGATATGATTTATTACTTCTCGCTAAATATTTCCCTGCTCATAAGAAACAAGTTGCTTTGAGGGAAATATACAACTTCGATGCAAATTAAAGAAGAGAGTCTCCCACAAGCTTGGGGAGGCTTATCAAGTTACTTAATGCTTTGCACGATCATCCTCTTAAGAAACCTTAAATACTTGATATCTTTTATAATGGACTAACCGATGCTTCCAGAGATTACCCGGATAGTTGTGTTGGTTCTCTTTTCAGGAAAGAACACGGATGAAGCTGAAATTTTATTGAATAATATGTTGACAAATGAAAATAATTGGGCACCTCCCGAGCCAGCCTCCCGAGCCACCATCGAGCCTATTCCTAAACCAACTCCAAAGAAGAGAGGTGTTCTATTTCTCGATCCTGAAGATATGCAAGAGGCAAAGAAATCTATGAAAGAAAAAGGTATTAAAGCTGAAGATGTTAAGAATTTACCTCCTATTGAAGAAATACATGGTCTTAATCTACACTTTGTTGAAGAAGTGTATGATCTCAATTCTTTGTTCATCAAGAACCTCCCGATCCCGATATCCCGACACGGTAGTAAAGGTAAATTCTCTCTACAGATATGATAAAGTCAAGTCCCTCCTACTAAAATTGCTAGTCGATTGCTTGGATGAGTTTGATAACTTTATGTTTAAGCAAGATGACTTTAATGCTTATTTTGGTAGACAATTAAAACAGAATACCTTTATGATTAAACGCTTGAGTGATTATATGGCTAATATTAGAGGTGAACTTAAACTTGTTAGCATACATGCTTCTATGGTTACCACTCAAGTAGAACAAGTACTTAAAGCTCAAAAAGAAGTGCTTGATGAAATGAATAGTAAGAAAAATGATTATCTTTGTTAGAGTGGCTACTAGAACTGATAGAATGACTCAGGAACCTCTGTATCCTAAAGGCCACCCTAAGAGAATCGAGCAAGATTCTCAGAGAAATAATATTGATATGCCTAGTTCTTCTAAAAGGAAGAAAAGGAAAAATGATAGGACTTTGCAAACTTCTAGTGAACCTATTGCTGAACCACCTGATAATCCAAATGCTATCTCTATTTCTGATGCTGAAACACAATCTGGTAATGAACATGAACCTAGTGAAAATGTTAATGATGATGTTCATGATGATGCTCAACCTAGTAATGATAATGATGTAGAAGTTGAACCTCTTTGTTGATCTTGATAACCCACAATCAAAGAATCAACTTTATGATAAAAGAGACTTCGTTGCTAGGAAACATGGTAAAGAAAGAGAACCATGGGTTCGTAAACCCATGCCCTTTCCTCCCAAACCATCCAAGAAAAAGGATGATGAGGATTTTGAGCGCTTTCTTTGAAATGATTAGACCCATCTTTTTGCGTGTCACGATTGGTGATATGCTCAAAATGAATCCTTATGCTAAATATATGAAAGGTATTGTTACAAATAAAAGAAAGATACCGGAAGCTGAAAGTTCCACCATGCTTGCTAATTATACTTTTAAGGGTGGAATACCAAAGAAACTTGGAGATCCAGGAGTACCTACTATACCATGCTCCATTAAGAGAAATTATGTTAAACTGCTTTATGTGATCTCGGAGCCGGTGTTAGTGTTATGCCTCTCTCTTTATATCGTAGACTTGACTTGAATAAGTTGACACCTACTGAAATATCTTTGCAAATGGCTGATAAATCAACTGCTATACCTGTCGGTATTTATGAGGATGTGCCTGTTGTGGTTGCAAACGTTACTATTTTAACGGACTTTGTTATTCTTGATATTCCCGAGGACGATAGTATGTCTATTATTCTTGGAAGACCTTTCCTTAATACTGCAGGGGCTGTTATTGATTGCAACAAAGGCAATGTCACTTTTCATGTTAATGGTAATGAGCATACGGTACACTTTCCGAGCAAACAACCTCAAGTTCATAGTATCAACTCTATTGGAAAAATTCCATCGATTATATTTGGAGGTTTTGAATTTCCCCTCCCTACTGTCAAGAAGAAATATGATATACTTATTATTGGGGATGTCCATATCCCCGTTGAGGTAACATAGTGTTATTCGAAATTTCTCCGGTTCCATGATTATCGGAATGAGTTTGTTAACAAGACTTGATCAACCTTGTTAGTGGATTCCTTTTGATGAGCATGAGATGGATGAAACTAGAAGCACGACCTTCAGTACCCTCTTTATATTTTCTGTTATTTAGTAGAAATAAAGTAAAATATCATTTTTCCGTCTGCTTCTGATTTATCCGTGCAATATAAAAATATTCCGAAAATAAAAGTCCTCAGAATGCCATGCCAATTTAATATGATTTTTTCGGGAATATTTGAGGATTTTTAGCGCAAAAATTACCGCGGGGCGAGCTGCCACCTGGCCACGAGGGTGGAGGGCGCGCCCTACCCCCCCTGGGCGCGCCCCCTTCCTCGTGGGCCCACGGTGGCCCTCCTCCACTTATCCTTGCACCCATCTTCTTCCTCTGCCTCACACAAACCCGAAAAACCAACTCAAGCACGAAGTTCCAAATGCCACTTTTGCTGTGATTTTCGATCTCCTTGCTCAAAGCACCTCTCGCAAAACTGCTTGGAGAGATTGTTCCTTGGTATGTGACTCCTCCATTGGTCCAATTAGTTTTTGTTCTAGTGCTTTATTCTTTGCAAACTTGTGCTGCATAGGTGACCATGTTCTTGAGCTTGAATGTCAAATTTATATGGTTCCAAGTAGTTCTAATGCTTAATATAGGCTCTAGGCACTTGTAGGAGTAGTTGCTATCAGTTTTATTGAAGTTGGTTCACTTTTGTTTGAAGTTACTAAAAATTTCAGAATTATTTTTCAGAGGAAACAATATGTTTAGGAAGATGTTCCAAGGTGGTTCTTCAAGGAAGCAAGGTCCCAGGATTGCAATGCGTGATGCTGACGAGGAACCACCAAGAGAAGCTCTTGTGAGGCCCTGTGAATGGCCTTCGGAAAATTTTATGGATCAAGCGGGAATCAAAGAATAATTTAACGCATATTTGCGTAATGCCGGTCTTGAGGATTTTGAAGCTGACAAATGCCCCTAGTATCGTGATCTCACAAGTTCATTTGTGGGGAGGTTTGAGTTTTCATCTTCGCGTAATTCTCCTTCAGTCATGTTTGACCTTTATGACAAATCTTATACCATGGACTTAGAGGATTTCACTTTTGCGTGCAAACTTCCATCTTGGGGTAGTGTCAGGGATCCCCCTAAATCTGAATATAGAGACTTTCTTGCTAGAATAACTGTGGGGGAATCCAGAGATATAACACAAGCCACCATAGGGAGCATTCACTTTCCTGGTATACATTATTTTGCTCTCTTCATAGGTAGATGCATAAATGCTAAGGATGAAGCATGTCACATGTGTGCCCCTGATCTCAGCATTCTCAGAAGTGCTGTGTTAGGAGACCAATCTTATCATATGGGAGCCATTGTAGCTCGAGGGTTGCATCATAATAGACATAACGGAGATTTCTTTGGAGGAATTTATGCAACCCGCTTAGCTAATTTTCTTGAGATAGACATTCGTGAGGGTGATATGGAGTTACCCCCTACCTATTTGGATTTTGATTCTATGGTTTTACCAGTTTGTTGAGAGGACTGAACCACCTCTCCAAAGATCGACTAATCTTTAACAAACGGCATGTTGTCCATGTTACTCTTCCTGCTCCTGCCTTCTTTGATTCTCAGACAAGAGAAAGATATATTATTACTAGAGAGGAGGCAGATGAGTACGAGAGGAGAGCGGAGGCGACTCGACGCCACGCTGCAGCTCAGGAGGCGATAGCCGCTGCATCACAGTACGACCCCAGCTACACCTACGGGTATCAGTCAGGCTATCCTCGGCAATAGACCAACTTAGGCCAAAAGCCTAAGCTTGGGGGAGTACGTATTTCTCACCGACATTACATTTATGTTTACACACACTCATTGCTAGATGTCGGTGCTCATACTCTTTCACTGTAATATCCATGCTAGTTTACTTTCCTTTTTCCTGCTTTCTTCTTGTGTGTTTAATAAACCTTAAGAAAAACCAAAAAAATTAGTAGTAGTTTATTTTTCCTGTTGTAGTAGTAATAATTAAAAAGAAAACCCAAAAAAATATTTCTTGTTCTTCTTTTGCTTGTTGGGAGCTTTCCCGTGTAAATAGTTTTTATTTCTTTTCTTTTCTTTGGGGGTCAGTAGGAAAAGACCATGATTAAATTGTTGAAGTGGCTCTTATATGCATCATTCTTGATTTAACCAAGAGCCCATATTGCCTTGTCTTCTCCTGTTTATTGAATGCTCACAGATTCCAGCTTAGACCAATGCACGTGCACTCTTATTATTATTCACATCGTTCGGTCGTGCAAGTGAAAGGCAATTATGATGATATATGATGGACTGACTGAGATGGGAAAAACTGGTATGAACTCGACCTCTTTTGTTTTTGTAAATATGATGAGTCCATCGTTCTTGATTCAGCTTATTATGAATAAACATGTTTGCAATGACAATAAGAGATCATAGTTGCTTGTGCCATGCTTGATTAGCTATGAGTTATAATGGTTTACCTTGCGTGCCAACATGCTATTAAAATGGTTGTGACGTGGTATGATAAGGTGGTATCCTCCTTTGAATGATTTAAGTGACTTGACTTGGCACATGTTCATGCATGTAGTTGAAACAAATCAACATAGCCTTCACGATATTTATGTTCATGATGGATTATATCCTACTCATGCTTGTATTCAATGTTTATTAGTTTTAATGCATGTTCATGACTGTTGTCGCTCTCTCTAGTTGGTCGCTTCCGGTCTTTTTGCTAGCCTTCACTTGTACTAAGCGGGAATACTGCTTGTGCATCCAATCCCTTAAACCCCAAAGTTATTCCATATGAGTCCACTATACCTTCCTATATGCGGTATCTACCTGCCATTCCAAGTAAATTTGTATGTGCCAAACTCTAAACCTTTAAATAAATATTCTGTTTTGCATGCTCGAATAGCTCATATATCAACTAGGCATGTCATTATCTTCCGTGTTAGGCGGGTTATTCTCAAGAGGAGTGGACTCCGCTCCTCACTCACGAGAAAATGGTTGGTCACCGGGATGCCCAGTCCCATGCTTTATGCAAACTAAATCAAAATAATTGCAAACAAAACTCCCCCAGGGACCCGTTGAATGTTGGAGGCACTCGTTGTTTCGAGCAAGCCATGGATTAATGCTTGTGGAGGAGGGGGAGTATAAACTTTACCGTTCTGTTTGGGAACCACCTATAATTTGTTTAGCATGGAAGATATCGTCATCTCTTAGTTGTTATGTTGACAATGAAAGTATGCCGCTCAAAATATAATTTATCTCTATTTCAAAACCGAGCTCTGGCACCTCTACAAATCCCTGCTTCCCTCTGCGAAGGGCTTATCTATTTACTTCTATGTTGTGTCATCACCCTCTTATTAAAAGCACTAGCTGGAGAGCACAGCTGTCATTTGCATTCATTACTATTAATTTATATCGGGTATGACTATGATTGGATCTCTTTTACCATGAATTACAATGTCTAGTCAGTCATTGATCTTTGAAGGTGCTCTGCATTTATGTTTTGCGGTCTTAGAAAGGGCTAGCGAGATACCATCATGTTATATCATATTACGATTATTTTGAGAAAGTGCTGTCATCCGAGATTTATTATTATGGCTCGCTAGTTGATTATGCCATTGATATGAGTAAACATGAGACCTGAGAATTAGTGCAAATGTGGTTAGTTATGATCTTTGCTGAAAACTTGAATGCTGGCTTGACATAAGTACAACAACAAGAGCAAACAGAGTTTGTAAAAGTTTTTCTTTTTCTCTTTCAGTTTGTCAACTGAATTGCTTGAGGACAAGCAAGGGTTTAAGCTTGGGGAAGTTGATACGTCTCCGTCGTATGTACTTTTCCAAACACTTTTGCCCTTGTTTTGGACTCTAACTTGTATGATTTGAATGGAACTAACCCGGACTGACGCTGTTTTCAGCAGAATTGCCATGATGTTGTTTTATGTGCGTAAAACAAAAGTTCTCGGAATGACACGAAACTCCACGGAATATCTTAGAATAAATAATAAAAATCATCGCCAAAGATGAAGACCAGGGGCCCACACCCTGTCCACGTAGCGTGCCCCCTCTCCGGGCGCGCTTCTACCTCGTGGGCCCCCTGGAGACCTTCTGACGCCAACTCCAACTCTATATATTGGCTTTCGGGGAGAAAAAAATCAGAGAGAAGAAATCATCACGTTTTACGATACGGAGCCGCTGCCAAGCCCTAATCTCTCTCGGGAGGGCTGATCTGGAGTCCGTTCGGGGCTCCGGAGAGGGGGATTCGTCGCCGTCGTCATCATCAACCATCCTCCATCACCAATTTCATGATGCTCACCGCCGTGTGTGAGTAATTCCATCGTAGGTAGGCTTGCTGGACGGTGATGGGTTGGATGAGATTTATCATGTAATCGAGTTAGTTTTGTTAGGGTTTGATCCCTAGTATCCACTATGTTACGAGATTGATGTTGCTATGACTTTGCCATGCTTAATGCTTGTCACTAGGGCCCGAGTGCCATGATTTCAGATCTGAACCTATTATGTTTTCATGAATATATGTGTGTTCTTGATCCTATCTTGCAAGTCTATAGTCACCTATTATGTGTTATGATCCGACAACCCCAAGTGACAATAATCGGGATACTTCTCGGTGATGACCATAGTTTGAGGAGTTCATGTATTCACTATGTGTTAATGCTTTGTTCCGGTTCTCTATTAAAAGGAGGTCTTAATATCCCTTAGTTTCCAATAGGACCCCGCTGCCACGGGAGGGTAGGACAAAAGATGTCATGCAAGTTCTTTTCCATAAGCACGTATGACTATATTCGGAATACATGCATACATTACATTGATGAATTGGAGCTAGTTACGTGTCACCCTATGTTATAATCTGTTACATGATGAACCGCATCCGCATAATTATCCATCATCGATCCGGTGCCTACGAAGCTTTCCATATACTGGTTCTCGCTTATTTACTTTTCCGTTGCTACTGTTACAATAATTACAAAAATACCAAAAACATTACTTTTGATGTCTTTACTTTTGTTACCGTTACCACCACTATCATATTACTTTGCTACTAAACACTTTGCTGCAGATACTAAGTTTCCAGGTGTGGTTGAATTGACAACTCGGCTACTAATACTTGAGAATATTCTTTGGCTCCCCTTGTGTCGAATCAATAAATTTGGGTTCAGTACTTTACCCTCGAAAACTATTGCGATCCCCTATACTTGTGGGTTATCAACGGGTCAGCTTAAAGGGGTTAAAGCGGACAGGGGACGCAGAAAGTTTATACTGGTTCGGCCCCTTGCGGTGAAGCTAAAAGCCTACGATTCAGTTGTTGTGGGATTGCTAGGGTTTCGATGACCAGGGAGCGAATACGCTTTGCCTGGGTCTCGAGTTGTTGTTTGTTGTCCTTAAACCGCCGTCGGGTCGTCCCCTTATATACATGGATTGACGCCCGTCGGTTTACAGGGTCCCGAGGCCGGCTCATAAACGTGTACGGCTCGGTCTCTACTCTTTCTATCTTATAACACAAGTTTACATATCAATGTCGGTTTATCACTACAGGTCTTAATCCGCCTTTGGGCCCTGGGCTTACTTAAAGTGCCATCATCTTCGTCTTCATGGGCTTCAAGTGTAATAGATCATTATGGGGATAACCCGGCCTCTCCGGGCCGGTTTACGCCCAGTAGTAATATCCCCAACAGGAACCGTCGCTTCTGCTGCTGCTGCTCGGAGTCACGTCCTCACAGGGGACGATGGTCTTGGGTGGCGAGTCGCTGCTGCTTTCCTCCTGCATTATTGGGGCTATCTCACACCAGTGGCTGTTACTATTAACTTTCTCCCCTTGCTTGCTTTACGATCACGAGATCTATACATAGCATATTCATAAGTGTAGTACAAAAATAGTTCAAATTCAATGAGATTAACCGGATGTTCAACACATTTTTCATGAACGGATCGTGTTGTCCCACACATACTACACTAGAGCTTCATCCAACAGTCTATGTGCATAAATGGCCGTCCCTCTATCCTATGTTACATCCCGGTAGCGCGTGCGGACTACACAATTTGAAGAGCAATATGAAATGAATGAATGAATCAATCGACAAGTTGAGGTAAACTTACGATCTCCTCCTTTGCCGCGCGCAAATGGCTACCTTGCCTCCAGCATATCGACCGCGCCACAAAATTTGGTGACGGAGGTCTGGATGATGTACCATCGTTACCATAACGAACTCACATTGCTATCATGGATGATGTACATGTCGTAGGGCACAATGTGCATCTGGGCGTGAAACGATTCATGCACTTACTGTTACAAGGTCCCCCCCCCCCCTCCCTCCTCCCTCTGCTTCTACCTACGAAATCCACAGATACGGTCGATCACGCATAGCACAACAACTCATCCTCCATGGTCGAGTATCCCGCCATCCTTCGTACTCTAAAAAAAGACATTGCATTCGAAAATAAGTTCAATGGCATTCGACCAAATACCTAAAGGGCGAGTCGACGGGGAAGGTAGAGAGTACCTACCTACGGACAGGTCTTGGATGGGTGACGCAGTCGTCATTGATATTCTCAAGTTCTAAGACCGTATCAAAGCAGTTTCTAAGTGAGAACCATTATGACCATCACCACCAAATTTATGAACAACATGCATTTTACTCAAAAGGAACTGAAGAATCAGCGACTCAGCGCAGGAGATACCGTAGGTAGTTGAAAAATCATGGGACGCTGGATTGATTCCATAGAGAGTCCTTAATCAAATGCGACTTTACTCGCAAAAAAATACCACTTGCCTTTGTCAACTCGCACCGACTTCGAGTGCCCGCGTTCGTTTGTTTGTTTCTGATAATTACCACCAACTAACGTGCGAGCCAGTGAGGTTAGAGCAGAGTGACTGTACCCATGCTATTTTAACTTTTCATTGAGCTGTTAGGGCTTATCTTCGAGGCGGACCCTGAAAACTTCACTGTACCTTCAGATTATAGTGTTCGAAGCACTTTTGTCGTCCAAGAAGGACATGTATATATCTTAGAGCATGGTTAATAATATAGCTTGTTGCTGCTATAATATATTGCCATGTCATCTATAGCCAGTATAATAGCCAACACGTATAGTAGTAGACTACAAAAAAGTACTACTTTTCTATATTTGGCCCACCATGCACTCTCACATAGCTTCTTCGAGCACGTGCTACAACCAGCTGTAAGTCTACAGCCCGTCGTAAGTCTACAGCCCGCTTCTCTTCCTTTCCTCTTCTCTCTCTTCCAAGTCAGTAAAGATATAGTATTTAAGTCCTTACAGCCTGCTTATGTCACCTTATTATACTTGCTCTTAGCAGTCTAAACGTATGGATTTCGGTATCCAAGAGACAAACATGGGGAGTTTTGCCGGAGTCCGGAGATGCACTTGACCAATCACACGCATGGTCCCTCTCTTCTCTCATCCACACATGCATGGTTCTCACCTACTTTTTCTCCTTCAAATTGGATACTTTGTGACCACGTCCAGACATAAAAACATATACTGAAGGAATTTGCGGGTCGACGTAGAAGATGCCCTTATTATTTCACCTTTGCCGGATGCTAGTTTGAAACAGTCGGCACCACACCACAGAGCCAATGCTTTTCCCCCGAGAAAACATATAGTCGATGGTTTCTCCTTTGTGTCATGTGCGCACATGCATGGGCTATTATGTTACGGTGTGGGTACAAAAAAATGATATCAACTTAATCTTTACTAATCTGATGATATAGATTTGGTATTATGAATGATATTCGTTTTATAAACTTGGCCAAACTTCCATATGTTTGACTTAAGATAAACTAATACGTGAATTGAAAATAAACACAGGAGTAGCTAAACTTTCCTCATTTAACTATGTGTGTGCTATTAGGTGGAGTACTTTTTTTTTCAAAAAGGAAGGAGACCCCGCCTCTTCATCATCATTGTGCACACCACCATTTATGTAGAGTACTTAAAAGTTAAGAGGCAACAAGGCGAAAATACACAGGAGCGCTCGTCCTCGCCTGGTCTCGGTATCTTGCACCGTCTTTTGTCATATGGATCCGACACAGGTGCAGAGCTTGATTAATGCTGCATCCAGTTGGCCCACCATGCGAGGTAACGTCGTCGCTTCGGTGCTGGACCTGACGGCCAGCTCTGTTTTCTACCCATGGCCAGTACTGCTATCGTAATGACATGCGTACGCACCTGATCACTGATCGCACATACGGTGCCAGCCACCGATCCCATTGTCGCATCTCCGTGCACCAACGAGCTAGAGCCGGACTATAGACTTTTTCCTTCTATATAAGTTTGCCATTTGCGCGTTACAAAACTTTCTAAACTTGCCATTATCTAAGAGTACATTTTTTTCTTACAGTTACTATCGGACCATGCTGCTTTCTAATTTTCTATAATGTATGTGTATTTTTTTAGAAAATTTTTAATCTATTCATCAACTGTCATGGCAGTACAAAGACACTAAAAATAATAAAAAGTACATGTAGGTCAATTGACCACCTAGCGACAACTACAACCACTGAAGCGCGCCGCCCTCATCAGTCCTCTTTTATCGGAACCGGGTAAAACTCATTGTAATAGACACTCGGGAAGTCATCGTGCTAAGGCCTCATAGGATTAGCACACCAAAATAGCAACCGCCACTGATGAATAGAAGCGTAGATCAGAAGAATTCAACGTACAGACGCGCGAACGTAGATGCACCAATGTTGGATCCATGGAGATCAACCGAAGACCAACACCTATCGAATCCCACGAGATACATCGAAGACACACCTCGACACGCCTTCCGACAATGTTGTACGCAACGCCGAAACAGTGACTAGGCGGGAAGGACCTTATTCTAACTACATGGAGTCGCCGCCGTCTCCTTGAGTAGGACACAAACTCTAATCAACCATAAAAAAACTAAAAATGGAGCATGAGCCCTCCCACCGGCGAGGGCCGAGGTCCACTGTGCTGACGGGAGGCAAGAAGACCCTTGTCGTGGGACGAGTTTCTCGTGAGGAGAGGTAGATGCGATCTAGCAAGCCCGGATTGATTTTCCCCCAGAACCCATGGTGATTTGTTGGGCGGTGCAAGAAATTAATACATAATGCATGTGTTTTTTGGCACTGTACCATGGCAACTTTAAAATATATCACTATGATAACTTAAATCACATGATAGTTATTTTAGAGCATGGAATTTTTGTTAATTAAAGTATTGCATTTTTATTTATTTTTGGATCATAGCAATTTGACCATTTATGGCATAGCCACTTTATTGTTTACCATCATGGCAACTTTTTCATTGTACAACCTTTTTCAACTTTGCATGATTTTTAGCGACAACTTAAAACTTCGGTGCCATCACAACTTAATTTATGTTGCCACATGGCACTTAAGTTACATCTATAGCCATGACAACTTAATGTACATATTGCCTTGTACTGGGCCATAGCAATTGCATGTAGTTTCTTTAGATTACTATATAGCCATGGCGATGACGAAATCGTCCGTCTTATGTAAATTATGATCAAACTTAAGTGATTTCCGTCTTATTTGCATGTTTGTTGAAATACGATTTAAATTATATGTGGGGCCGGCCGCCCCCTCATCAGTGTCCGCGGACTAGTCACCCCCGGTCCGTGGACGAATGCGATGTCCGCTTTAAGGCCAGCTTCCGAGATGCCCTACCTGAACCATAGGGAAAATGAGGAAATCCAATTCGGCTCTCGAGTGCATCATGCTGCTACGTACAGAAAATGATTTTTGAAATGTCAAAAAAAATCCCAACAAAAAATTTATGTGTTCATAGTCACACACAAATGCTACCTGCAATATTTTTTTATGTAAAAAGGTCAAGCATTTTGGCATGCAGAAAAAAATCAAACACCAAATGTTACACCTAAATTTGTGTTTCATCGAGGAAACACTACTGCTCCCTTTCGCATGAAAATTATTAGGCATGCTTACGGCACTAATAAGAATGTCTATCAAAAATATCAGAATTTTTGAAAATATTTGCTAGTTTTTTTCAATTTTACTGTTTATGCGGGGCAAATGCTCCTGGAGCCAAAACGTCATCCGCGGAAAATATGATACTTTTGCAAGTACATCGGGAGCACGTCTCTGGCATCATTGGTCCACCGTTTCATTAAGGCCCCGTTCGATACACAGGTAAGAAAAACAAAGGGATGTAAAAAAATATAGGAATGCGGTTGGCTGTACAGTACATTCCTGCAGTTCGCAAAATAGAAGAATAGAGGGTGTTCGGTTCACAGGAAATTGTCTAGAGGTGTGAGCAGAGGAGCCGTACTACTGATGCAACAGTATTGAGTATTTTATTCAGGCACCAAGTGTTCTAATCGCTGCATGCCGGTATTGCTTCTCTCCCACCCATGCGAAAGGAAATTTTTATTTGGCTTGCGAGTTGGCTTGCCTCGGGCCTCCGCCCAAAAATTGGTTCAGACCAGATGTTTAGATTCATGTAAGATGGCCACTGTTTACGAACTTTTCCATAGGAACGCTGTAGCTGATTCCCTTGATCCGAACGCCAGAGTGAAGGAACTGAAAACTATGGAATGAACATTCCTTTGGAAAGTCTACAAATCCTTTGAAGCGAACAGGCCCTAAATGTTTACCAGGTATTTCTGTCTTTCTTTAGTTGGAAGGAGGTATTCCTGTCAGCGCGAGAAAACGATGACCTGAATCCAGTACGGAGCACTTGGCTGGCACGCCCGCTGATGCCGTGTTCCAGCTGTGCCGGTCCTTTCTTCACACCTACATCCTGCACCGTGGTCCATCTCCACGCCGTCACGGCAATGCACCGTTCCATTGCCTCGTATACTCGCCAGGACTTCCCCCTGCAATAATTGTTGACCCATCAAAGGCGTTGTGCTATTGATCCACAATAACAGGATCAGGCGAGCTCGTCCGCCCTTTTGCTGCTCTCGCAACAAGGGGCCAATAAGAGAATGATAGCAAAGAGGGTCACATAGGATAGAATATGCATAGAGCTTTGTGCCTAGCATCCAAAATTAATCTCTCTAATTCATAGTTAGTATCATGTAGCATCAGTGCTTTGACTATAATTGACTTAGTAACGATATAAGATGAAGCTTTGGGGGTAATATCGCGGAAATATGGTCCTCCCAATTGAGACCTTTTAGACTATAATTGACTTGCACCATGAGATATACACCCTATGTGTCGGTGCATTAGGCACATTACGGAAATCAAATAATCCCAAAACGCTTAGGCGCAATGCATTAACTCCCACCTCGTTTCTTGTTTCTTAATATGAATAAAGGAATCAACCAATAAAAGATGAGGGGTTTGTATGCTTTCAATGACTTGAGACTACCCACGACATGCAGTGGTCAGTTCATTGCATGTACTAATTGGCAAATAAATATTAAGTTCTATCGTTTCTTTCTCCGCTTTGGTCGCAATGCACAACTTAAGGCCTCCTTTGGTTTGTAGGAATTTTGTGGGAATCTCATATGACAGGATTTGTATAGAAAAAAATCCTTTAAAACCCTTTGGTTTGTAGAAAAATTCTTCATATCCGCCATATTTAATAGGAAATAAACAATAACCCAGATTCAATGGGAAAAAATCCTATGATGTGAATCAAAAGGCATCTTCTTTCATATTTCTATTCATAAAATTTCAGATACATGTCATCTCATTTTTTATGATTTTTCTATTCCTGTGATTTTTCTACCCTACGAACCAAAGAAGGCCTGAGATGACTAATGTGAGGAAGTACATGTTTTTTTGGCGGGGTTATACATGCTTGTAAAAAGTACAGTTTTGATAAAAGTAAATAGCCCGAGCTTTTAATGCTTATTTCAGTCAATGCCTTGAGTCGCCTGGTATCGATATTAAACAATAGAATTTTTTCAGGCATGAGAGATGGCTAGAGCGATTGAAGAAACAATAAACCTTGTCCGGTACTTCTCGCAAAAGAACTTTTTCCAGTACTCTTTAAGGCACAGCTATGTATGTAAGCAACTGATGTACTCCCTTCCTTCCGATTTAAAAGACGTAGCGCCAATAATATGCATGTTATAGTGAATCATTGATGAGATGATATATGCGATGATGTAGAGTGTGCGCATCTTGAGAGATATCGACTCTAACACAGCCACCTGGGATCAATTCCGGATGGTTAATTACGTACTTCCTTCGTAAAGAAATATAAGAGCGTTTAGATCACTGGAGGGAGTACATGTGGCGCTCACCGACGCTTCTTCCACCATTGCTCCCTTTTTTATTGAGCAACCGAAAAATCTCCGAAGAAAAATCAAGAAACAGAAGAGTCGGCGACTCGGCGCAAAAGCTGGCGTAAGTCGTTGGGAAATAATGGATGGTATCTGTGGATGGATTCCACATGATGCGTCCTTACTCAAATGCAACTTGTTTTTGTCGATTTGAACCGACTTTCGGGTGATTTGAGTGCCTCGGATGCTCGTTTGTGTGTTTGTTTTCTGCTTTTGAACTGACGTGCGAGCCAGTGATGCTCTAACCGAGTGACTGTACCCATGTTATTGTAAACCGTTGTTTTACCTAGCGCGTTGGCGTGCGTGCGTACCACCCAATAAAAAGTTCACGTTGACAGGCTCTGGACGTGGACGCAGCCCGTTTTCATTTTGGTAAAGTTTAAAACAGGTCGCCACATCTTAACTACTCCCTCCAAAATCGACGCCCGTGTCGCCCCCCGCAGACCCTAGCCGCCGGGCTGCGACCCCTCCCCTATCCCTTCGCCGCGCGGCAGCGCCGGGCAATGGCACAGCGGCGGCGGCGGCGGCGGGCGGCGGGGCACTTCTTCCCTCTCACGAGGCCATGGTTGCGCGGGGCTGCCTGGCCAAGGAGGGGCGTGGGGGCTGCGCTGCGAGCTGGCGCTGACCGGCGTGGCGGATTTGGCGCTGCGGTGCGCGTGCTGGTGCTTGCAGATGGACGAGGGAAGGTGGAGGCGATGGCGGCGTGATGCGGCGGCTTCGTCGGGGCGATGTGTCGGCGTGGCGCCTGGCCGCTTCCGGCGTGATTCGGCATCGCGGGCGCGAGATAAGCGGTTGGCGCCCGCGGATCATTGAGTGGCGGCGCCGGTGCGCGAGGAGATTGGGCGACACGGCGGTGAGGGGCTCCAAGCCCGATCTGATTTTGGGCGGTCCTGCGCCACCGGTGGCGCCTGGATTGGAGAGGCGGGAGCGGTGGTGCCGGTGGATGCTGGTGGTTTCCTCCTTGCAAGCGTGTGCACGTCCAGCTCCTGGAGCAGGGGTGCCGTCCAGCCTGTTGGTGCTAGAGGAAGCTCGGGCATACCAGATCCAGCACGGAGGTCCGGTCCTTGCGCGCGGCGGTGCGAGCACGTTAAGTTTTGGCCTGGTTTTTGCTCTGTTTCGACGCGCTGCGGTGCGGGCCGGTCAGCGATGGTTCTACTTCAATCTCTCCTGGTGCGTTGCGGTGCGAAGTCTCGCCCAGATCTGCGCACGGAGCTAGAGGACGGCCGGAGTCGATTGGGTTCGCCCAGGTCCTGTGAGCGGCGGTGCGGACCGGCCAAGTTGACGTGTGCTCGCCTAGGTTCTGCATGCGGCGGCGACTATCCCGTGTCTGGTAGTGTGTGCTTGGCCTTGTTCTGTCCAGTGGTGCTGGTTTGGTCTCGGATCCTGGATGATTGGCGGAAGACTTAGCTCCGGATGGAAATCCCGCATCGATTTCGTCGGTGCCGACGGTAACGGCATCTATGGATGTCGTCTTCTTCCTTGGAGGTGCCGTCGTGGAGCTCATTGCTCTTCCTGCCTCATGGCTGAGGTCTCCGGGTGACAACCTAAGATCTGACGGAGCTAGATCGGATGACGGCGGTGTTCTCGATACCACTTCCTTCTTCGAGGCGTCATCTTGGAGGCCTCGACGATGGATTCCGATGGTGTGCACGGTTGCTGGCGGATCTTGGGTTTGTGTTGGTGTCGGCGGGTTTCTGTTTTCTTTTTTTTCTTTCTGCACTAACCCTTTTGCGGTGCTTTCCTCCTTTGGAGGTGTTTTTGTTACTCCTCTTTTGATCAATAAATTTGACAGTCCTCTTGCCAACATTTAAAAAAAAAACAGGTCGCCACCACACCGCAGAGCCAATGGTTCACCCCTGGGCAGAACATAGAGCCGGTGGTTTCTCCTTTGATATTTTTAAAATATATTTTTTCCTGAATGGATTTTTTTAAACATTCTAGTATTAGTTTTCAAATTTTGGTATTGATGGGAATGCATGTGGAACCATGTTCACCTAGGTATTTTCTATTAAGCTGCCCCTTAATTGTTTCTGAATCCGCCATCATTTTGGCTATGTTTACGTCCAAGCAGTGTTGTTGCACACGCATGCCGAAGGAAAATCGACGTCAATTTTGCTGGTGTTACAAGCATATGACGCAGCAGCAAATATCGCACGTGAAATTTGCACCAGAGTATTTCACTTGAGATCTTTTCGCCCTTCTTATCAGACATCTCGAGCCCGACACGACCACCTGGAATCGATTCCAGGTGGTTAAGTATGGGTGGCGCTCACCGACGCAGCTTCCACCATGGTCTCCTCGCTTATACTACCTTCGTCATGATTTATTGGCCCTTTTTGTATTTAGTATCAAATTTTGATCATAGATTTAACTAACAAAATATAAAATGTTATTGCATGTCATGAAAAATTATATCGTTTGGATTCATATTCGAACATAGTTTCCGGTGATACTATTCTTACTATGTATAATTTATATTTTATTAGTTAAAATCATGATCGAAGCATGACCCTAAATATGAGGGGACTAGTAAATCAGGACAGAGAGGTAGGAAAATACACAGGAGCTCCTGGGTGCTCCACACTCCTATACGAATATTAATCGTCAAAAATACCAAAAAAAACAAAAAAAAACTGAAATTTAAGGATATGAAACGTGGGTTCTCAATCTACTCCCGTGTGAAATCTCATGAAAAAATACCAGAAAACATGTCTGTGGCAAAGGAAATATTGTCCGAACAAAAATCGATCCAAACAGTTTTTTTTTTACATAGGACTTTTTTTCTTTTTTTGCCATCAATACGTTTCCTAGTATTCTTTCACGAAATTTCACACGGAAGTAGATCGGGACCCCAGGTTTGATGTCTCAAAATCTCAGTTTTTCTTCTTCTAATTTTTCGGTATTTTTTTGAATTTAATGTTTGTATAGGGATGTGGATCATCCGGGTACTATAAATCCGCTCCCGGCAGAGGCAGTAGTATTGAACAGCCGAAGTATCTCCCACGTAATATATTTTTAAGAAACACACAAGAATCGGCGACTCGGCGCAGGAGCTAGCTAGCGTAGGTCGTTGGAAAATAATGGGTGGTATCTATGGATGGAGGACTCCACATGGTGCGTCCTTACTCAAATGCAACTTGCTTTTGTCGATTCGTACGACTTTTGAGTGCCTCGTCTGTTTGTTTGTGGTGTTTGTTTCTGCTTACCAACTGTTGCGAACCAGTAACCGAGCGACTGTACCCATGTTATTTTAAGCCATTGTTTCACCGCGTTGATTCATTCGCACCCAGCCCTCGTCGATGTTACACGCATGACGCACGCTCCAGTAAGAACGCACTGCGTAAACTACACCGGCTGCTTCCTCCACGATTTGGCTGGTCTTCACTTTCGAAAACACGAAATTAAACTTGTTTAATCCCACATCCCAGATTATAATATTATATCGTCGAAGAAGACAGAGGACGTCCCTATCCACCCCGTCGACGGGCACCATTTCCGAGACAATGATTAGATTGTCTTGCAAAGAGAGAGAGAGAGAGAGAGAGAGAGAGAGAGAGAGAGAGAGAGAGAGAGAGAGAGAGAGAGAGAGAGAGAGAGAGAATGATTAGATTATTATCCCGCGTCCGCCTGGCCTCGACACGTTGGCTCCATGCATTGGCAGTCGGGGCGGCTTTGCGTGCGTGAACTTATCCCCGCGCGTGGGAAGCAGCGGAACGGGTTGCGATCCTCGGGAGGGAGGGAGGGAGGGAAGGAGTGCTGCCGCGTCGCACCGCACGGACGCGAACCACCGCGATCGACCCGCGGCGCACGGCGACGCCGGACGCCGGACGTAGATGAAACGAAGGCCACGCGGCGGCGAGCCGTCGTCGGATTACTTTCTTTTTAGTGGAGTCGTCGGATCACTTTGGAGGCAACGACTGCTGAATTCACGCACCACACAAATTACTTTGGAGGTCCAGGCTCCAGAGGCGTGTGCGGGCGCCAGGGCTCGGACGTGAACGTCTGATTTGGAGACCACGGCCGGCATCGTGTGGTCGCCACACCGCGGGCTCGCGCGCTCCACTAATCGCGGGAGACGGCAGCTGAGCCAGAGAAAACATCATGTGGACACGGCGCCGGAACGGCGATCCGATCCAGTGACCAGCCGTTGCGCTTGCGCAAAGACGGAAGCCAGTGTGCGCGCGCGTGGGCCACGTGCATCGGCAACACGCTACCCCACGCGTATACGGGAAAAACACGGTTCGTAGGCTAGCTTGGCTAGGACCTTTAACTTGCCAGGCGAAGCCAAGCCAGCTGGCCCCATGCGGCAAGGCAAGGTACATGGTGAACCGCACGGCTCGCCACACGGCCGGAAAGACCGCGAGGAGAATGCTGAACGGCCGCCCCCCCGGCGAAGACACGTCGCTCGTATTTCTTCTACGTAGGCTTGCACGGTTTCACGTCTGGCCGCAAGAAGGTCAAGAAACGGTGGTGGTACTGAAGCAAATGGCATGTTTGCCCGGCTTCTTCGAGAGAGGGGCGATGACAAGGATGCACCTTCGGCTCGCTTCAATACTTGTAATCGTTACTAGATGGTCTACAAATCTAAATAGTTTTTTTAATTTTTATGTTCATTGTATTATCTTGACAGTTTATGAATAGATTGAACCTCGGAGAAAAAATGGCATGCTTGCGTGGCTACACACCACTGGAGCCGTCAACAACACCGAGTCGCCGGTCGCGACACGCGCGAGGTCACAGGAACCACCCGCCACGCAAATCCGGTGGCTGGAGCAGGTCCGGCGATCGCGAGGAGGAGCGCGCGGCCAGCTGCCCGAGGCGTCGGCGTCGCTCGCCGGCTGAATTTCCATCTCATCTCGCGATCAAAGTACGCTGGGGGGAGAAAACGTGGCTGGGATCGGCCGCAGATTCGCGGGCAGCGGATAAGCGAGATGCGAGAACGACGTTGGCTTTGCACTCCCGTGGTGTGGCGCGCGGGAACCGTCGCTGCTGCTGCTGCTCGCTCTCACGGGGACGATGGTCTGGTGTGGCCAGTCGCTGCTGCTTTCCTCCTGCATTATTGGGGCCTATCTCACACCAGTGGCTGTTACTATGAACTTTCTCCCCTTGCTTGCTCGCCCCTCTAACCCGTTGCCATCGTGCGAGTAGGACGACACCATAACGTGTCGCTGCGAGGAAAACAGTTCCTGGTCCCGGGATCCTGGCTCACGGTGAACGGGATATTGCTTGCTCGTCGGTTGGTACAGTTGCGCGGTCATTTTCTTCGATTATTACTATGATGATTCGAGTGCATACAGAAATCCAGAAAGGTTATGCATGTGTAGAGTATAGAATTGTACAATCAGCGGGATCGGATGAAATAAATATCAACTTAAGAGGTTACAGATGGCTAGAGGCAGAGTGTTACTACAAAGATACAAATCGTCCTTGTTGGAAGGAATACAAGCGGTCTGGAGTCGGCACAGATCTACCAGCCCAAAGCAGGCCAATAAACACTAGGGTACACACAAGCGTCAGGACGGCGGAGCACTGCTGGTTTCAGAACCCCATGATCTCAAGCCGAGATCGTCACACTGCGACAGGGAGCTGCCACTTGCTCCATATTCCTTCAGCTTTCATTGTCTGCCAATTTGTCAGCGAGGGTATCTCAAATTAGTAAGTAAATCATGGATAAGCAAGAGCTTCTAGAGGTTTAAAACACGGCGCGTGACGCAAAAATACAAGGATTAATGTGCAGGACGGCGAGGTGGAAGCGCACCTTCTACTCGAGCGGGTGGAACGCCTGACTGGAGGAGCAACGTCTGCAGAGTCTTCCAAGATAGGTTCTCTGATCTTCTTCACTGTTGATCGTGTAGAACCTGTAGAATAGATGGGACATGTTTCTTGAGCAACTGGATCTATGATGCGTGGATATCTGCGCTGGAATTTGTGACTTACCTTTGCGATTGCGGACAGTTTTGGATGATTGAACCTCTGTGCTATCATCTTCTGATTCCGTAACAGTGGATGATGTCTGACTTTTTCCGGAACAAATGTTGCCGCTGCCTTTCGTCCTGTTCTCCTTATTTTCAGCAGCGCTATCCGCTGAAGGATCAATATCCTCGGTAGCTTCATCTGTCTCCTCATTTTCAGCACTGCTATCCACTGAAGGACCAGTAACCTCGGTACCTTCCTCTGTCTCCTCATTTTCAGCATTGCTACCCACTGAAGGATCAGTAACCTCCGTAGCTTCCTCTGTCTCCTTATTTTCAGCATTGCTAACCACTGAAGGGTCAATGTCCCCAGTACCTTCCTCTGCTCCCTTATTTTCAGCATTGCTATCAGCTGAAGGATCCGTAACCTCACTAGTTTCCTCTGTCTCCTTATCTTCAACATTGCCGTCCACTGAAGGATCGATAACCTCACTGGTTTCCTCTGTTAACGAAACGCACGTAATAAGTGAGCTCTTTAGTGAACATTCTCTACTCACTAGTGCATACATCATAAACACCAATTTGGGTTGTAACGAAGTAATCATACGTGAAGTACTCGCATGGAAAGTAACTTGAATGGCAAAGAACATAAAGGATATTCAGAAAGAAAGAAAAAAGCTACTCACCCTCAGCAGAGTTTCTGTCATTCTGTCCAGCTTCCTTAGCGAGTAGGATTTTATCAAGAGAATCAATTTTCTGCTTATGTGCCTCCGCATTTCTTGCCGTGGCTTCTTGTTCTTTCTTTTCCTCGTGAACTTTGCTAACTTTCTCCTCAAATTCCTCAATGCAAGCTTTGAGATCTGGCTTCGCAAACTTCTTACACTGTTTGGAGAAATTGACATAGATCAATGAAAGCATAGAATTCACAAACTCAGACTTCTGGTTTCAACAAAACGTTAAGCATATGCAGCCATTGAGGCTATGCAACCAACCTTTGCTATCACGCTTCTGAAGTGGATCAGCACAGAATCTTCACATAATGCATGCTCAAACATCTTGAAATTATCGATGAGTTTCTTCAAACCTTTCTCAGTGAAGGTTAGCTGAGAGAGGCAGTAAGAGATATACTCCCACTGCCTAACATCTGAAAATACAAGCAAAGAAAGAATCATACATCTGAGAAAGTGGTGAGCACAAAGTTATAGAATTCATGAAAACATCCAAAATAATGTATGTAGTAAATCACGGCTGTTTCAGGGAGAACAGAAGACTGAAATGAGAGTTAAAGAAGTCAGCTGCCTTGCTAAATTTCCATACTGCTAACTTCTGTGGAGAAACTTACAAGACAGCACGTTAACACAACCTGCTGATTCACAGCATTAAATCTTTGGTTGGTGCTCTCATTTTATTCGTAATTCTTAATTTCCATTCATCAAAGTTTATTTATCTCGTAGTTTCTTAAACAGACGTCGAGTGGTCAACAGTTGATTAGCAATTAATGGAAGCACACACGAACAACATAAATATTCAGTATAGTCTGATTGGAGAAGTAAGAATATAATACCATTTACACCAGCAAACCTATTGCAAAGCTTATCGACAAGAGCTTCCATTTGTTTGTCCTGAAATAACAGTTAGAAATTAATATAGTTATCGAGAGATAAAAACCAAAGTGCACTAATGGCAGACAAAGAAGCGGCATGTTAGACCTTTTTAATAGAACCAATTAAGAATTGCATGATGTTGCGAAATGTTTCTTCCTTGAGGTGTTGATTGCACAGTCTACTCAGAATATCTGGAAGAAGATTATAAATTGGATTGCTTCCTGCACAGTTGCCAAAGGAAAAAAGGAGGTAACCATATTAGCTAAAGTCTAACTGCAGTATTAAATTAAATCAAATGGACTGACACATTTTATACATGTACCTTTCTTTGACAACTCATGAAAGAAGAGTTTTGCAAGGCTTGAGATCCTCTCATCTTCATCTTCTACCCTCACCGCCATTTCGTTGATATAACCTTTAACCTGTATAGGATTTGCGAACGTGTTTCAGTGGTGGTACAGAGAGAGAGAGAGAGAGAGAGGGATTGGCAGGGGGAGAGAGAGACCTTCATCATGTCATTCAATATGAGATGAGAAATGACCAGCACAGCATTCTTCCTCACAGATGCCGATGAATCGCTCAATCGGGCATATATGTGTTCTGTCCAAGGTTCTAAGAGGTTTGGAAAGCGAACTGCTAAATCACCAAGGGCTATAGTGCAGTTAGATCGGACGATTTCAGAGGATGCGTTTTCCACAACAGTAAATAGGATCTGGAGATTTGCCTCGCTGCAAGTTGAGCATATAATGAGATTCAGTGCCGTCATAAATTTGTAAATAAAACAGGATGCTACCCATGGTATTAAACAAACACAATCAGGTGGATGTTGTTTGCGTACCAGAATTCTGCATCAATAATCATCAGTCTGCAAAGAGCAAGCATTGCAGAAGCATGTAACTCCGGGAACTACACCCAAAAAATAAAATTAAGTCATGACAAAACCGCAGAGAGCAATGGAATCCAAACATTTCAAAGATGTACAAAGGGCAATACAATAGAATACAAACCTTTTGCAGCAAAGTCAGATTCCTGCAGAGTTTTGATAGAAATGGTCCGCAATGTCCAAGAAGGTTCTTTTCACAAGAATAGGAAACAATCTCCCTTTCAGCTTTTTCAGCAAAGAACTCGATTGCAATATCTCTCGTTGCACCAAGTCCCAGTTCAGCATTTATGTCTTGTGCCTGCCAGCATCACATAAAGAATAGCATGTTAAGTCACATGAAACAATGACAAGCCAAAATCAAAAAGTTCAAATGGGTGTAACAGACAAGAATTACCTCCGAATTCTTGGAACCATCTACCTGACTATCCTCATTGGTGGACTGTGATTTTTCATTCTTCTGTTTCTGTTTGTGGATTTTCTTAACGGAAGTCTCAATGTAAACCAAATGGTTGAGTGCTATATGACTAATGACAAAAAGAAATCTACCCAACTTCATGGCTGATAACTCCGTAATTGTGGAACTATTCTGAGTTTCAAGTTCCACTCCATTAGACACACCATCCATTCCTAAGGCACTGAATACAGAACTGAGGGATTTCTTTGCAATCTCAGCAGCAAAGATTTCAGGTGCAGGGTGTAAGGTATATATGGCACTTATAGCTTTATCTGTTGCTCCATACCATATTTTCTCCGGAAGCGAGAAGCTAGTTACCAAGCTTTGCAGTGCAGCAAATACTCTGGTACTAGTACTTAGTAATTTGATCTTGTCTTCTTCTGATAATCTTTGCAGGGCAAGGCATGCAGTTCTAGCAAGTAGAGGCTCTTCCTTAGCCAAGCGCCCAAACCCAATGTCAACAATATCTTGCAAGTGAGTGCCCAGAATGCTAGGAGATGACTTTGCTGCCATGCAAAGAATTGATAAAGCTCCACGGCATTGCACTGGCCTTACACCATTGATGTTGAAGCAAAAATAATCCCACAAAGCTGACATCTGCAAGAGGTTGTGGGACTTAGCAAGTATGCTCCTCATGAGCAAAACAAGATACGATGCATCACTAAAATAGTACAATGGCATTCAACAAAATGGCTATGCTTAAATAGGCCTAGGAAAACATTGGTGTGATACAGTTGTCAAAGTACACCTAATAGCACAACAAATCAATAAAACTTATCATTAGAATCTTCAAAGGAAATTCTCACATTGAGGTATTGATGAGCTGGGAGCAAAATTTTCAGCATGCATCTTAAATTCACAATTGCTGGATGTTCTAAAATTAGCTCTCTCACCTACATGCAAGTTAATAACCCTATCTTGGACTTCCACAGTATAATGCAATAGCAGACAAGAATAGAATAATCTAAGCAGCAACACATCTAATCAGTATTCGGTACACATTGAATTCTATATGAAAGAGTGCATAGCATTGCTGTTGCTACTAGTATCAGCAAACATTTAAGGGGAAAGAAGAGCGCACCGTGTTGGATGAAATCTCTCCTTTCAGTACCAATGAACTAACTAAGCTCTCCAGGGCAGCAAGGTCACCAATGCTACAATCGATGTTGAGGCTTATCAAACTTTTGGCTGTTTCTGTTGGGATCCTTTTTGTGTATATGGCAATGAATGCGCTCTCCACTGCTTCATATATTGACTTGTCCTGAGAAAATACCTACAAAAAGCTAAAATGAGTGAGGAAAATGCAAACAAAACATGAGTTCACAAACTAGCTAGTTCCGGGACATTACCAAAGGTAACATTTTCCGGAGTGCTGCTTCTGAACCTTCAACCTGAAACTGTCTGCATCTCATTAGCAGAAGAATAGTGTTCTCGACATCTGTGGCTGAAGATGAAGCCAATAACTGGATAAGAATTGGCATTAACGACGTTATACATGTCGTGAATCGCAGACCAGCCTCAAGGGATGCAACCAAAGCTCTGATCTGTTCTAAGTTTGTTATATCTACAAACATAGGATCTTGATCTGTCTGGTCTTGACTAGAAGGTAGGCAACTATCACTGACACTCTCGTCTTGCCCCACAGTCACTTCACCCAATGGATGGTCATTCACAAGTTCACCTTCCGCGGGAGACTGAGATTCCTTTTCTTCCAATTTCTCCTTGTACTTCTCTAAAGTTGCCTCAAAGGTCGTGGCCCTTAGTTGAGGCCCAAAAGGGTTGTGTTGCAGCATTGTGATGAGAAGTTGTAGTGCTGATTTCCTGACGATTGCACTTTTATCCTCCAACCTCCCTGAAGCAACTGATGCCACTTCATTCCACAGGCCAATTGAAATAGCATTTTCTTCACACAACTCTGCCCAGACCTGGAGGACACGACTCCTTGTGTATGCTGACACGTCCCTACAACGCTCGATCAAAATTTCTAGCATAGCCTGCTTACTTCGGAGCCTTATGGAATGAGCACTGTTATTTCCATCAACGTCTTTGAAAGCCTTTGCAGCCAACTTGCCCAAGACTCCAACAAGAGAATTCCTAATCTTGTATGATTCCCCACCAAAATGTGGTATTAGAACACCAAGATTGGTAGACATAAGTTTTGGCAAACGATCTGCAAGTTCTACTAAGAATCTCCCAACATTGTCAGCACCAGCACCATCTCTCACATAGTCTTTCGGGTCAGTGCGACCTATTTCCCTGATCAGGGAAATTGCCAAGCTTCCATCACCAAACTTTTTCTCTGCAGCAGCAACTGCTTCAGCAAGATGAGCGACAGTGAAATCATATTTATGGATCAAATGCAAGACAGATGCACTGGTTTGAGAAATCTTTTGATGCCTTGTAGCTATTGCACCAATTATCCGGCATAGACCATTTCTTGTTTCCTCATCTTTTAACACATTTTGATTCTCAAAGAGAACATAAGTACACCTATGCATAAGAAACCAAAGTCACTATAAGAACAAGATTAGTGAAAAGTACACTATACCAAGGTTCAAGAATTTACTTTGAAGCAAAAGATAGGTATCGCTCATCAGCGCCACCTGGACCAAAAAGTAGTGTAAGGTCAACTTCAAGAGAATTAGCGACCAGATTCATGATCCGCCCTCTTTGCGCTTCCCAATTCCAAGCATAAACGGGATTCTTCTTCCGACCATGTGCTGTCACCTAAATCCAAATGGCAGAAAAAACTATTTAAATGTAAAAAGGTATAAAAATATGAAGAATCATATGCTTTGGACAAGTATTACCTTTGCCCCAGTGCCACTATCAGCTGAAGATTCCTGAGCGAGGACAATGGAGAGGAGGAAAAAGGAGTAGATCTTGAGGGCATTGCGGTGAGACGCGATGCGGTCAGTGATAGGGATCCCATCAGAGGGGGATGACATGGAAGCTCGTGAAAGGGAGTCAATGTTGGGCAGAAGAACACTGAGGTTGGAGCGCAAGGCCTCAACAAGATTGAACTTAAGCCCTGGGGGCAAGCAAGTGAAGTCACGCACAAGAGAGTATATGCTATTAAACACATCCTGTTCCTCGATGCAGAAGAGTTCCTTGTCAGACAGATCGAATGATGTGCCTTTAATTTAAGTCAAACCAAAAGAACAAGTTAGTTCATATTGAAAAAATAGATATACACACGTTGACAAAATAAATAACTACAGTACTTTCATATTCAACAAACTAAAATAGTTTAGAGAGTCTAAATATTGGTGCAAATATTTCCTAAGCAGTTGACATGCTCATTTGATTGTTAATGTAATGCATCAAATCTGAAAACATCTGCTTATAGAGTAACTTTAGTTCAACATTAGGCACACTTGTTTCAGTTGTGATCATATGAACTAATGAACCTGAAAACCATGTCATTCTTATTTTTGTCCTTTTTTCTTGTATATTTCACCTTTTAAATATATTTTCCAGTACGGTCTTTTCCATTATGTTTCCTTCAAAAAGAAGGGACAATACTTCCACTACACAAGGTAACCAGTATTTTGCAAAACGTCTTATAATTCTTTACCGAGGGAGTAGTTTTGATGTAAATCACCAAAGGTTTATTTAGCAAAATACTGGTTACCTTGTGTAGTGTGAACTAGCTTACAAAAAAAATTAACAGTTAGAGCACATGAAAGTTGGCAACCTCTTGTATGACAAGACAACTTTAAAAAATAGGCAGTGTTAGCTCTGGAAAGATAAGTGACTTTTCTCAAATGTTCAGGACACTTATTAGAATTTTAACTGCAAACTAGGTTTCTGTCCATGTGAGCAAAGATTGAGTCAAAAAATGATTTAAGAACTTCAATGTGTGATAGTACACTCTTTTAAGGAACACCAGAAACAACATCGACTTAAGCAGGGCTTGCCAATCTGGAAGCCCCAAAAACCGTGGAGAACAACAGAGATGAAAATCCAAAAGGCATCAGGAATTTGGGGAATGCGACCAATTCCTTGTCTGAGTCATTTAAGGAATTTCTGGTTGTAACAATTAAGTACTACATTTCATAATGAAGCATAATTTTGATATTATAATCAACCCATACCAACAACACGCAAAGTTATCTGGTCACTTGAAATTTAACGGAAGAAAAGAAAAATACTAACTCCTGCAGGCTGTGGGGTGTAAGTTGAAGTCAAGTTAACGGGAATCAGCCATTAGGATCTGGAGATCCCTTTGAAAAGCAAGATTACTTAGGTAGACCAGAATGCTTGACCCAGCATAGCTTTACTTTTGATATGTTGCAGGTTCCAGAAGCAGCACATAAGACCATCAGCTTCCAGAAAATCCAGCAAACACAAAATGATCGAGAATCCGGAGAAGCAAACCAATACAGAATTAGCTCAAAAGGGCAACACGGTATATATCCCAACCAGACACTCAGATTCCTAAGGTGGACGGCCAACATGACTCGTTTCGAGCCAAGTTGTAGCTCGGGAAATGTCAAACGACAGTGGGGAACTCTTATTTCTGAGGACGTGAGTGTTCAGCTAACTGTGGTTTGGCTTTCAAAATTTTGAGCAAACATCAAAGTTCGAAAACCCGATTGCGAGCGTCGGCCAAGACACAGACTCGAGCAGTAGGGCGCTGGGCACCAAATCTACGGGAACTAGGGTTTACAACCTCGAGCTCGAGGCAAATCGGGCGGCGCGGCCGCGCCGCGAGCCCCCAATCTAGCGCTCGCTTTCGGCGAGCTCCGGCCGAAACCGTGAATTCTACGGGGAATTAGGGCGGGCGGGGAGCGGGCGGGGAGCGGGCAGGTACCTTTGACGAACTCCTCGAGGTCGGCGGCGCGGAGGGCGGTGACGGCGACGGGGGCGTGCGGCCGGAGCGACGGCTCGCCCTCGTCGTCTCCTTCGTCGTCGCGCTCCAGATCCCGCAGGCTCGCGGGGAACACGAAGGGCGGGGCCATCTCGCCGGCGGGGGGGTGGGGGGAGGCGGGAGGCGGAGGAGCGGAGGGTTTGGCTTTTTGGCTGGGAAGGGGAGGGGGGGCAAGAGGAGTGGGGAGTATTTCGAAATCGGGAGCGGGAGGCGTGAAATTTTGTGAGCGAGGGTCGTCGGGTTGAGGGCCCACATGTCACTAGCTGGGTGCCACCGCGCGCCGGTGCTGGAGGTCGGATCTGCTTTCTCATTTTTCTTTTTCCCGTTGTACCACTACAACGTTCTTACGCCTGGGCCCCTCAAACAGTGCCGACTTTGGACTCGTCGTGTCGCCTTTGATGGTTCAATAATAATTCACACTTTGTACCTAACCTCTTTGGAACGCACGATTACACATTGAAAACTGTATGTCGCCTCTTCTATGTTGGTAACGTAAATTTTGTATAAACCAGTTATTTGGATGCTCCATGAAAATTTCGCAGGAAAATGTTTCCTTACGAGAGAGAGGGGGGGGGGGGGGGGATTTCTCTCTGAACTATACAGAAAATGAATGATTTCTCTCTCAACTATAAAGCCAATCCTATTATCTAAAATGGCATCATAGGAATTTTCTTATGAAATTCATTCATGTGAAATCGCTCTATTTCAAACTGGGCCTACACTTGTACTTGCTCTGCAGACTAAGACCTTGTTCGGCAACCCTCCACTCCCCCACTACGGAGCGCAGCACCGTTCTAGCCACTCCCAAGATTATAGTGGCATGTCGCTCCACTCTGGAGCGGAGTCACGGAGGGGAGGGAGTCTGAACGGGCCCTAATAAGACGTTTTATAGATCACTAAAATGGTGAATGCCCTGAACCGCTTAAAACAAAGCAGCACGTGACCCTTTCCCATACCCACTATGTCAGCAAAATCGACCGAGACCAATGTCGATCCGCTGGCCCTTCGCCACGTGTGTCAACCAAAGAGGATAACGCACCCAACAATGCACATCATGTTTGCGCCGGCTTGGAGATGCAAAGATCTTGACGCAATCCCTGTGAGTGGGATCAACAGCCATACACGATCGGATCACCTCACTTACAAACTACCCCAAGTGGTGGTTGTAGCCTCAGCGCACCATAAGGCTCCCTTTCTAGCTAGACAACCTATTAGTTGTAGTGTTTCATGAATTCAACCTTTCACCACACACAGTATGGGTAAAAATAATTCAAAATGGCAGGATTCCTACATTCAATAAGAAGAAAATAATTACCTGGTTAATTAGAGAAAATCATACGAAAACCAAAGAGTTGCCCAGTTAATTATGGAAACTACCAAAAAACCATCACAAACCGCTAAGCAGTACACGAAGAATACCACACACACCACTGCAAGAGGGCCTCACTGAGACAGCACGCAGGCGTCATCGTCATCACTCCTCTCCTGGAAAGCGTGATCGACATCCCTAAACCTTGAGCAAACAATTTCAACTTCACTGTTGGTGATCGTCGACTCAACTCACATTGTAGAGGTCATGTGGAGTTTTATGAAGATCCACGCAAGAACTCAGCCACCTGCTACTAGACAGCACAATTCCGACTATGATGGTGAACTACAAAGCAGAACTAGGCACGGTTGGCGCCGTAGAAGATCACCGAGCAGGCCACCTGCTAGCTGCATGTCATCATACGCCACCGGGGCCCCGCCGCCGCACTTTCTGCTTCATAGCAACAAACAATGTGAGGCAATCATGTGGACACGCCGGAGAAGAGCGGAATGCCTCAACCGTCACTACTAGGGAAAACCCTAGTAGTAGCGCTTGAAATATGCATAGCAGTAGCACTTGGTCCAGCGCTACCACTAAGGCGCTACATCTAACTAGTAGCGATGTATTTGGAAAGGAGCGCCATCGCTATACCTAGTTAGCAGTAGCGCTCTTCTTTTGGCAGCGCTACTGCTACTTGTAAGTAGCGGTAGCAGTAGCGCTTGTTCTAAAAAAGCGTTGCTGCTAAATTTTCCTGTATTTTTTAAAATACAGTTTATTTTCATTGTGTGGTTTTATATACAGTACTTTCATCATATGATTTTATGACCATGATTACTTATTATATATAACAGTGGGTGAAATGAACATGGAGCAGATTCAAGTGGAGGCAACATGTGGTGCATGTCGAAAGTACTACTCTAATCCAAACTTGATCTGGTTTGGATTAGTAGTACTTTCGATGTGCACCACACGTTGGCTTCACTTGAATTTAATCCAGGTTCATTTCACCCACTGTTATATATAATAAGTAATCATGCTCATATAACAACTTAGCATCATGCATCTTCGATCATAATAATAAATAACTCATCATTGGTATCATAATAACAAGTCATACTCATCATCATCGATCCTACAACTTCTACTCGATACCACATCATCATCATAGTCATCTAACCAATCCTACTTAGTTGTTCTTAGCACATGATCATGAGTATTATTAACTAGGACCTACTACCTTTTCTTACGTAAAATAACATAAACAAGATAGGCCCTGACTCTCCATTATGGAGAATGGAGATTATCCTGTCTTCAATTCTTGCCTTTGCACAATGTTGCTTCCAAGTAACTCCTTACGACTGTCCATACATTTTTTTCATTCTTTGATTTTCATGTCTCCACTTCTTTTAGAAATCTGATATGGACAGGTGAGATTCGTAGGATGACCTGGCTGTATGTTCAAAACATCAAGGCGACCATTCTGATACATCAGATGAGGCACACAATCATTCGGGATTTTCTGTTGAAAATCATAGTAATAACTTCGTAGTTAGCAATGTAGTTAAGTTTTAAAAGAATTTATGCAAAAGATGACGGATGTGTAATACTAAAAAAATCTTATCATGGCATCTCCATGGATGTTACCGTAGTTCAACACGTGCACTAGTGGCACGTATTGACCATAATGTGGAGGAGTTTTGTAATAGATATTGTAATTCTCAAGATCAGTACAAAATGCGACCAGATGATTTTTCTCCTGATAAGTTAACTCAGAGACATCGGTGTAGTACGTTCTGTCTATCATATTCCGCACATTGTTTGAACAATGAAAATAAGCTGTCAATGGAAATAAGCTATCAACTATTTTGAAATGAACAATATAAATTAGTTAATAACTATGTTTGAGAAACTCACATAGCGGTAGAACTGGAAGCGTATCAACAAGGACCCAAATGTCCATATTGTCTTGGTCGATGTCAGGATCACCAAGATCCATGGTGACAAGCATACCCTCATAAAAACCATACATCTTGCAAAGTGCTTCCCAATTTTTGCAACCAAAATGGGTTACGCTCTCAGAATTATACAGATTATTTTAAAATCCATACCATGATGAGTCCTTAGGTGATTTTTATTTTGTTTCGAAATTTTCATTGTCTTCAAAATCCATCCTCTCCAAGGCATAGCGTCTTGCATGGCATGGGATAAGCTACTCGAATTGTAAAAGATGAAAATTACACATTGAAATAGTTGAAGTCATGCTTAATTACGAAAAAAACACTTGTTATCGTTGCGTACCGTTTCAACATCGAAGGTCTCCTCGAGCTTAATGCTGAAGCACCAATCTTCGTCCAGGTGAGGCCTTTCGCACAGACCTCGATCGCCGTGGCACCAGCTGCACTCCCCCGGGAGACTTTCGTCGTCCGATGACGACATTTCCTACGTTCATAATTCAAAGATTAAACTTGTACAATTCAATATATGTACTACAAAAATTAAACTAGATCGTTATTATTCATCACGGGTTGACTATCGGTCTGCAGTATTTTTCTTGAAAACTCTCAGCTCGCGTGGTGTATACATTCGACCATTGGTGATGATAGCTCCTCCTTTCGTTCTCGAGTGCATTACACCAAAATGTCTAGCACACGGGAACGAAGGAGAAACGACCCCCACGACAACAGTCGGGCTTCTTCGTCCTCTCTCGTATATGGTGGATACACTCCCTCACTGATTTTTCGACCTTCGGTGATGGAGCCTCGACAGACTTAAAGTATACCCGAAATGTCCTTTAATTATTTTTCTAGAAAATCCATGTCACTCGATATTTCCTACATATTCTAGCACAAGTCATGCCAAAATTCATGAAAAAGTCCGGCATGATCTTTGCTAAAAAGGACATATCGAGCGCCTGAAATTTGCCGAAATGGAAATTAATCAACACTCCGGCAAAACATAGGCCACTATAGGAGGTGTAACCTGCAAACATGGCCGACCACTTGGGCAAGCACATATCCTATTTGAGCAACACAACATATACATGTTTATATCTACATCATGTGGGCAAGCACATATCTAAATCATAAAATAAATTAGCATTCATTCAATAAGCAAAACTAAATCATCTCTTTCATCCGTACATCGTCGAATATTATCACTAATAGATCTCGAACAGTATCATACATATAACATCACCAATACAGCTAAAACCGTAGCGAACGACGGGTATCGGCGCGGGCAGTGGACACCCAAAGAGAAGGAACCATCACAGGATCATAGCTCCAGTGAGATCCCTGAAGAACCTGCCAGGTGTTGTCGAACCTGCCCTCCAACGCAACCATGTAGCAATGGACGTGCTCGTCCTCCTCGCTGACACGGTGACATACCACCTCCGTGGTGTCCGTAAGCCTCGACACCGTCACTGGCCCACGCGACCGCCACCAAACAAGGTTCGGGTCAACGACGGGCTGGCTCCTCACCAAGCTGCGCCTCCCGGAAGGTAGCACCTCCCAGTACCAGCCCGGCGGAGCCTAGTCCCGGACATGGCTCCTCACCAAGCCCAAGCCTCCTCCGCCGAGTCAATGACGAGGATGCGGGATAGGCATCGTCGACGTCGATGCGGGAATAATTGCTTTAACTAAAAAATAACAACAAATGTGACACCTAAAACACCTAAATTCTATTAACTACACCTAATTAAAAACCGACATTTTGAACATGATTCGATCATAACTAGGGTTCATACTACATTATTCTAAGATTAAACACCTAAAATACCTAAATTAAATTAACAACATGGGGTGGCTGCTCTCACCTCGATCGAGGTCGGAGGGGGTCGGTGACGGGGACGACGGTGGCGATGATGCAGGGGCTCCTTGATTTCTGCAAAAACAAAATATAAACAAAAACATTATTATCGTCATCTTAGGACTTAGTGAAACTCCATAAGCTACATTAAATTATTCTATTCAAATTTACTTATTCAAATTTTCTAAAAATTTCCTATTCTATTCAAAAGACCTACATTTACTTATTTTTTTCAATTTCATATTTTATTCTATTCGAATTTACTTATTCAAAATTTCTAAAAATTTCCTATTCTATTCAAAAGACCTACATTTACTTATTCTTTTCAATTGCATGTTTTATTCTATTCAAATTTACTTATTCAAAATTTCTAAAAATTTCATATTCTATTCAATAGACCTACATTTACTTATTATTTTCAATTTCATATTTTATTCTATTTAAATTTACTTATTCAAAATTTCTAAAAATTTCCTATTCTATTCAAAAGACCTACATTTACTTATTCTTTTCAAATTACTTATTCAAATTTTCTAAAAACAAAATATACTAAAACCTACATTTACTAAAACAAAAACCTACATTTAACAAAAACTAAAACCTATTTACAGAAAGGGGGAGGAGGAGGTGTGGGAGGAGGCCAGGAGGAGGGGAAGGAGCAGGAGGAGAGAGCAGGAGGGGGAGGAGGAGAGAGGAGGGACGAGGAGGGAGGAGGAGGAGAGAGCAGGAGAGGAAGGAGGGAGGAGGAGGAGGAGGGGGTCGCCGAAGAGGGAGGAGGAGGAGGGGGTCACCGAAGAGGGAGGAGGAGGGGGCCGCCGACACCGGAGAGGTAGGAGGAGGAGGGAGGGATCGACCTTGGGGTGGAGGAGGAGGACGGCGACGGCGGCGGCGACGGTGGCGAGGGTGACGGAGGCGACAGAGAGTGTGAGGGGGAGAGTGAGAGGATATGCGGGCCGGTTATAATGTGGATAAGGGCCCTTAGTGGTAGCGCTTGTCCGTAAAAAGCGCTACTGCTAAAATCTGTAACGGTAGCATTTTCTGAAGAAAAGCGCTACTGCTAAAATCAATAGCAGTAGCGCTCTATGTATAAAGCGCTATTGCTAACGCTAAGCATGTAAATTTTTTCAAAAATACATTGGTCATCAATGATCTTTTTGTGTAGAATCTAAAGTGTCAATAGGAATCTTCTCCGGTTTAAGAACCGGTGAAGATTCCTATTGCGGCCACAGATCTTACACATAGAGTTCAATGAAGACCAAGTGGTTGTGATGGTTTGTGAAGCACCATATTTAAGGTGGTAAAAATTCTGTTCGCGCAGCGAGGTGGGACTAAACTTTGGTCTTATTAGGAGGGGACTGAATATATCAGTAGCGCTGGTAAGGGGAAAAACGATGTTGCTAAGATCAATAGTAGTAGCGCTTGCTACGAATGAGCGCTACTAGTATCCCTAGCATACCTGGAACGGTCTGTCAGTTTTAGTAGTAGCGCGTTTTCTATGTCCAGCGCTACTGCTATGTTCATATTAGCAGCGCTTGTAGTTCCCGAGCGCTACTGCTAAAAAGCAACAACCTTACTATTTTACAGCGCTACTACTATGCTACTGTGTATAAGCATTTTTCTAGTAGTGCGTTGTCACGTCTTTGACATCGCTCCCCCCATCATCATTGGACCCTTCTAGGGAATATTCAGCCAATTTTGGCTACGACGTGTTCTTCATTGACGCTATTGAAGCACCCCACTCGCAACTCACTTGGAAGACTTGGGCCCCCATGCGCGTCAAAAGTCTTCGTTTGGCTCGCCCTTCTGAACAAGTGATGGACGGCTAATCGCCTCGCACGCAGGGGCCTCCCTCATGTTGATATTTGCGTCCTTTGCGACATGAAGACCAAGGACACGCGACACATATTTGTTGGTTGCTCCTTTTCTCTCAAGTGTGGCACGAGATCCTTTCTTGATGTCGCACCAATGCTAACCTTCCTAGCCCAGAGCTATCTTTTTGAGGATTGGTGTGTGTTATTGTGTGACCATGCTCCCACTATCTTGCATAAGGGGCTCTCCTCTCTTACCCTAGTGACTGTTGGTAGCTTTGGAAGCACAGTGACGGACGCATCTTCGATGGTTTGTGGCCCTCCACTATGTATACAACTTGTCCAAGCCATTCAAGACGAGGCTAGGATTTGGGTTAGAGCTGGAATTTTCGTCAAAAAGGACCACCTACGTTTTATTGATAAAAATGACCACCTACACACTGTATTGTCAAAAAAGACCACCTACGCCGTCGCGGCAGGTCCGGCAGCCGACACGTGACACACGCCGCCACGGCAGGTGGCGGCAGGGCCTGCCGTCACGAGCGCAGGCGGCAGCTTCGGATGCACAACATTTCTCGACCGCACACAGATGCAACGGAACGGAGCTAGTCAAGTGGGCCCTGCCGCCACTGCATAAGACGACAGCTCCAGCCACGTGTCGTCTGCCGCCACGCACCGAGGCGGCTGGTGCTGCTGCTTGCTGCTGCGTCACCGAACACCACACCACCAGCCCGCATGCACGATCCAGGACGTGAGTCTTGAGGTCCAAAAGAGACAGATGTACAGGATTCTGTATAACCAGTGGTGGTTGGCGCGTGGCAGTATACTACAGTAGTACACGTAGTAGGAGTACCTATACCATGACTTGTTGGCCGACCTGGAATTAATCCTCAACCCATCATCCAAAACATTATGTACAATACACTATTCAGTAGGATGAGCATGATGCAGTTGTATTCTTTTAGAGCAACTCCAATGGGACGACCCATTTCGTCCGCCTGCGTCCGTTTGGATCGGCACGGACAAAAGTGGAGGCCCAACGGGGCGACCCAAACGCAAATCGCGTCCGCCTGGCGTCCGCGCCGACCCATTTCCAGCCCAAAATTGCGCCTGGAATGCGTCGGCGCGTACGCGCCACGCGTCTCCTCGGCATCTGCCGTGTCCCTACCTATAGGCCACCCAACCACCACCCGTCGTTGTCGGATCCGGGGTTCCGCAGACCCTTGAGAGGTTTGAACTCTGGGTTGCGTGCGAAGAACTCGTCTTTCCCAGTCCGCGTGCTCAACGATTCCAAGGCCTGGCTCAACGAACCCAAGGGACAAGAGACACAACAGTTTATCCTGTTTCGGGCCACCTTGCAATGTAATACCCTACTATAGCTTTATGGTGGATTGCCTCGAGGGGCTGAGGATGAACTAGTACAGTGGTGGAACAGCCTCAGGAGGTGAGGTGTTCTTGTGCTCGATGAGTTGATGAGCTGGTCCAGGTGGAATGGATCCCCCTTCTATGATGGTGGCCAAGTCCTATTTATAATGACATTGGTCCTCTTCCCAAATGTAGGCGGGAAGGGATCCCACAACGGCCAAATTCGAAGGGAGACAACTAGTACAAGTTATCCTGAGAAAAGTAGTCTTCGCCTGCAAAAGCCTCTGGTGGTGATGCTGCGGTGGGCTCCGCATGACCTCCGTCCTGCCATCCTGGCGGCCTTGGTCTTGTTGCACCGAAAGGGAAACCTTTGCTTGATACCTCGGGATCCCGCGCCTGCACTTGCCTCCTTAGCACCAAAAAGGAAACTGGTACACTTTGCCAGCGGGCGCCCGCCTGGCCTTGGTCGTCACGGCTCACGTCATGTGAACCTCGCAAGGTGCGCCTTGCATAGATATCTCCGCTCCTCGAGAGCCAGCCTGGGGAGGCCGCCCCTCGTGGAGGTCTTGGTGTCGCCTGCCTCACGAGGCCTGGCCCCTCACGAGGGTCTTGAGTTGTTGTTGCTGAAGCTGGGCCATACCAGGCCGTCGGCGGAGCCACGCATGGGCCGCAGGCAGGCAAGTCTGGGCACCCCCATTCCCAGGACGCCAACAGTAGTCCCAGGGCCCAAGGCGCACCCGAACTTGGCTTCGAGGCGAAGCCAAAGGGCAAGTGCGGAGCGCCGCAGGCTCCAACCGCGTGCGGCCTCGGTTGACGCATGGTGATTGATAGGACGTGTGCGTCTCTGCTTCCCCGTGCTGCCTCAGCTACCGTTCGACTTGACGAGACCCTGCTACATGCAGAGAAAAACCATCATTACATGTGATCGCGGAGGCCGGCGGTTGGCCTCCTTCCGGCTATAAATGAGGAGAGGGGCAGAGCCCCCCTTGCTCATCTCCTTCTTCTCGCCACCCGCTCCTTCTTCCTCCTCCTAGCTTGCTGACTTGCCGTAGCACTCATGGCATCGATTAGGAGGTTCTCCACCGTGGAGAAAGGGAAAACCCCCCGTGAAGAGTAGGGGCCACTCCCACCGAAGAAGAGGCTCAACCGTCCCCGTGACATCGGCGAGAGGCCAGAGGTGACTCGACCATGGTACGAGCGGCCTCTGCCTGGCTTCCCGCTCCCTCTATACGGCCAAGCGCAAGGCTCCGGAGAGGGCGGCAGCGGCCCGCGCCGCGCAAGCCACGACTGTGGCGACCAGGCTGAGGTTGCACTGACTGCTGACCCGCGAACCCACACCGAAGTCTCCTCGCACGAGTTCGTGGTGTGGGCGGCGATGCCACTGCGTACGTGTATCCAGCTTTCGCGGTACTTCGCCGAGGAGATGCCGCCAAGGGGGCCACTTGAGCTGTGGTTGCAGCATGCCAGGTGCTGCAGTCTGGACACGGGGGCGGAGGTCGAGGTCGTCCCCCCGGGTAATATCTTCATGACCCGAGGATGGGGCGAGGTCGTCCGCGCCTGCCGTGCGGAGGGGCCCCTCGCCATCCACTTTGAGTACGACGGCGCCTCCACACTATCCTTCAAGGTCTTCGACAAGGAGGGCCGCCGCCTGGAGTGCCGCCCTAGAGGAAGCGGCCTGCGTGGCGCGGCTGCGGGCACCGAGCTCGCCTCTGGTCCTGTCGACAGCTCCTCCAGCAGAAGCGACGACTCCTGGGAGTCCAGCGACTCTCCCGAGCCTAGCGAGTCTACGGAGTCGAGCAACGACAGCTACGTGCCACCGAGTTCTCGCGGTGCCCAGAGCGCGGCAACGGCATCCGCTCATCGTCGACATGATCTGGATGGGGTGTGCGTCGGCCTCGCGTGACCCACTGTTGACGACGGCAAGTTCAAGAAGTGGCATGGCCCAGTGGTGCACGTCGCCAAGGCTTTTTGAGGTTTTTCTCCTTTTGTTCCCTGCGAGGAATCGAGACAAACCCCGTGGGGGTATGTAAAGAACTTGTAATGCTTTTTCTCTGACGTTTATTACTCTTTGTATAAGGTTGCAGCTGTGTGTCCCGCTTCAGCATTGTTCCCCCTTTCTCGCGGTAGATTAGCGCTCTACGCCGGCAGGTCCTGGTCCAGCGAGCTTCGCCGTCATTGGTATGCCAGGTCACGATGCCGTGGTCAAGGCCAGGAGGTGAGCGGCCCGAGGTCCGGTAAGAGCTCCTGAGGCGCGATGTTCAAGAGGACCCCTTTGGCGTGCAAGCAGCTCCCTAAAGGCCGAAAAGGGAAGCAGCATTGCCGGAGCGAGATTACGAGAGTCAAAAGTTCCAGGCAGCGGGTTCACGCTGGTTCGTATAAGTAACTTATCTTGATGAGCCTGAGGTGATTCCTTTGTGTGGCGCCCGATTTGTGCTTTAGCGGTGGTGCTACCAGGTAGGGTTCACGCCGTCCTCCCCTTTCCTCGCTCATCAAAATGCTCTGCGTCCTCGGGTCCCGACCCTCGAGAGAGGCTCAGTCGCCGCTGGTATGCCAAGTCGCGATGCCATGGTCAAGGCCAGGGGATGAGAGCTGGAGAGTCAGTAGGAGCTCCTGAGGCGCGATTCTCAGGAGCCCCCCTTTAACGCGCAAGTGAATTGTGTAAAAAAGGGGCGGCCGACGGGACCGCCTATAGTTAAGCTTTGGAGATTCCTGCGGGTTAGTCCGAGAGGAGAATATACTAATAATCGCGTTTGTTGTCCTGCCACTGATCTTTCCGCAAGAAGATGAAGGCACTGAGGATCTGGTGAGGTGATGTGCGCGGGGCGAGCCGCGAGCCAGAGCTCGATCTCTCAGATTTGTCAGCGTTGCGGGGACGGACCCGAGCACAAGCGTCGTGCCAACATGTGTTGCCCCCATTGTAGGATGAGCAGGAGACCTCTCAGCAACGCGGGAGGCCGTGAAGGGCAACAGGCAAGCAGGTGATGACATAATCATCTCATGGAAGGAGGTAAAGTTAGTTCTGATAGATGCAAAACGATACATGCCATAGGGACAGACCCACGCGGCCTGGGGATGATGCAACCCGAGGGGCGCCCCCAACAGAGCGAATCAAAGATGCAAAAGGATACACGTAGCAGGGGCAGGCCCATGCGATCTGGGGATAATGCGGCCCGAGGGGCGCCCCCAACTGAATAAACCAAAAAATGTCACCTGGCACCGTTGCTGAAGACACTACAAAAAAAGACACATCTGTGACATTTTGGGCTGAACGAATTTTTTTCCTGTCATACTTATGACACTTCTATGACGATAATTGTGACAAAACCCGGTATCATCATAGATGTGGTGGGCTCCTACTTCTATGACAAAAAATCATGACAGAAAGTGGGCTTTTCGTCCTGGGCGGGCCGGAGACGCAGCTGCATGACATTCTTTGGGCCATCCATGACGGAAAAAACTGTGGTAGAAGCGAGGGCGAGGAAAATATCGGGGGAGTTCCCGGTTACGGTGGGTGGTCGGGGGCCGAGCGATGAGCATTTCTCTCAGACACGACGCTGCTGCAGCGTAGGCGTTGCGCTAATCGAACCCGAGTGAGGCGTTGGGCTCTAATCGAACCCGGCGATTACCTTTGTAGGCTACGCGTTCTTGAACCCGGAAGCGATCGATCGACTTTGCCGTTAATCGAACCCGAGTGATTCCTTCACTACTGCTGCTAACTGAAACCGATCGATTCTGCCTCTGGATGAACAGTGAGCGTTGTTGGGGGGGGGGGGTTTGGATGAACAGTTCCCGGTGGAGGGCTGGATGAACAGGACCCCGTGGAGGGCTGGTTGAACAGTAGCCGGTGGAGGGGTGGATGAATAGTAGCCCGTGGAGGGGTGGTTGAACAAGACCCCGTGGAGAGGGCTGGTTGAACAGTAGCCGGTGGAGGAGTGCGCGGTGGAGGCTGGATGAACAGGAGCCCGTGGATGAACAGTCGTAGGTGGAGGCTGGAGGAGGTCGACGGTGGATGAACAGTAGCCCGTGGAGGCTGGAGGAGGTCGATGGTGGAGATGAACAATATCCCGTGGAGTCTCGTTTGGGGATACGCCACACCCCTCCCGATGAGCAGGACCCCGTTTCGACCGTAGCACTCCAACACAAGTCTGTTTCCTCCGTTTTGCGGTACGCCACACCCCTCCCGATCAACAGGACCCCGTTTCGACCGTAGGAGGTCCAAGAGAAGTCTGTTTCCTCTGTTTCGCGGTATGCCAGACCCTCCCGATGAACAGGATCCCGTTTCGACCATGGCCGGTCGAACACAAGGCCGTTTCCTACGCCAGGCCTCATTTCCATCGGCTGTTCCGTCCAAGCCGGTTGGCTCCCGATGAACACAACGAGGCATTCCGTTCCGACCCAGCCGGTTGCCTCCCCATGAACACGACGACGACGCAGTTTCTCCGTCCCGACCCAGCCATGTACACGAGCCCTGGCCGTACGTATGTGCGAGTAGGCGTTCGAGACCCTACTCGTATGTACGTATGTGGCCGTATTTACTTTCTTGCATCCTGGCTATACGTACGTGTACATGCTACGTGCGCGCCTCTACTACTACACGTGCGCGTATCTACTACGACACGTGCGCGCCTCTACATCGACCAGTATGTACGTACACGTTCGTGACCAGAATGACAATGCTACGTACGCTTCGACCAGGTGGGTCCCGACTGTCAGGCACTTCCTTGCGTGCGAAGATGTAGCTGGTGGGTCCCAGCAGTCAGGGGGGCGAATCATTTTTTTGCCCGTAATATGGACACACTTCCTTGCATGCGAAGATGTAACTGGTGGGTCCTAGCAGTCAGGGGGGAAACGTTTTTTTTTCACGAAATACGGTGGCCCGTCCGGTGGGTCCCTGCTGTCAGGTGGAGGAATCATTATTTTGCGCGTAATAAGGAGGCATTTTCTTGTGTGCGGCCGTGGACCCAGCTGTCAGCCTCTCCACGTACAGTCCATGTCTGATGGATGTCATTTTTTGACCACGTTGACCACGGCGCGCCGAGAGCAGCAGGGTGGTGGATGATGACGAGGCCTAGGAAGGGAACGACACGGAGCTGGGGAAGACTCGGGAGTGGTTGCCCACGCGGTGGGGAGTACGAGGGTTTACTGGTCCGACTGTCATCGCGAAAAAATAACAGCAGGTGTGGGTGAGTAGAGGAATGACCTGGCCAACAATGGAGTAGGGTGGGGTGCGGCTTTGTCTTGGCAAAGACAACCGCACGGAGGCGGTATGTGCAGCAGTCCCACCGAAGCTGGTTTGGGCGGTTGGAGTAAGAAGACCAGAGGTTGAAGAAGCACTATGGCCGTTGGATGGACATCGTACGGTCTCTGTAGCTAGAATCGTTTGTATTGACTAAGTTGACAAAGCCCTTGGTATGCGTCAACTTATTAGGCCCACAGGCCAGCCTTCGAAACGGTGCGCCCCAGATGTTAGGGAGAGGAATCATTTTTTGGGCGGCTGAAGTTAGAATATCCGGGATTGAAGAAGAAGCATGACATCCGTTGGATGGACATCCAACGGCCACTGCTGCTAGAACCGTGTGTTGACTATAAGTTGACAAATCCTTGCATACGCGTCAACCTACTTTTTTTGAGGGGACGCATCAACTTAGTAGGCCCACAAGTGTGTGGCAGAGAACTTACAGCCCATTTGCGATCTGTAAGAATGTACAGCCCATTTTTGAATTCTAATGGAATTTACTACATCCCATTTACAGTTTGTTAAAAGTACAACCCATTTTCTATCTAGGACAACGATTAATAATTTCAACCAACCGGTCAAAACAGAATTCAATAAAATTTCCCACATTTTGCTGAGATCTGAAATATTTTTATCCCGAAATTTCTAGTCAGATTAAATACAATTTCAATATAAATTTGTATTAAGTAAAAATCCAACGAAACATTGTGCGTGCAACAATTAATGGAATTAAAATTTTCAGAATCCAAAAATAATTTTATAAACTAATTACGTGTTTGGTGCATTTTTTTATAGTTACTACCCAATTTTTATAATTACATCCCATTTATTATTTCTTAAAGTCCATTTTCTTGTTAAGCCTAATGCATCCCTCCTTGGAAAGATTTGCAGCCCAGCGGGGCGGAGAATAACAAGTTGACCTTGCGTGGGTATCCCTCAAAAAAGTATAGCTGGGCTAGCCATTTTCAGCTTGAAAAATATTAATATCTGGGCTGGATATCTGGCTTGGGCTAGACGGGTCATAGCCCGCCTAGTTAATACCATACTCTCCTCTGAACAACAACGAAAACATCGCTCAAGAAAAACTCTGCAGTGCTCACACCTCAAAAACACAAATACTGCTCAAGCTGCTTGGTCCCAGCTGTCGGCCGCTCCTTGTGCAATTCTCTCGTTTATTGACTACATAAGTTGACAATGGTGTGGGACCATGATGTTAGGAAACCAGGAGAAAGCAAAGAAAATTATAGTTGTAGCTCTGGTAGGTCCCCACTATCATCCTCTCCAAGTAAAGTCATCTCCTCATTCCTCATGTTCGTTGACCATGTTGACAACGCGAGACGGCGGCGCCACGGCGAGCGCAACAACTCGAAGGATGACAGAGAGGGCCTCACGGGCCCTACGGATGGTCTGATACAGCGCCCGTTGCTCATTCGGGAAGCCAGGATCATATGGCCACATGTCCGCGACGGCATTGTCGTTCGCTTGTTCACCGGTGCTCGTTGAGGAGACGGAGGTTGCGGACAGTCCCCTCGCTGGTAGCTCTTCCGCCATTAGAGGCGCCGCGCGCCGCACTCGCTCTATGGTGAACACGGCATGAATCGGCTTGGATAGTGGCGTCGGCTCTCGGTCGAAAGCTACGCCCATCGCTCGATTGTCGACGCCACCGGCGAAGCTTCATTGGCGAGCCAAGATGTCCGTCTTGGACCGACCACCGCTAAGCACGAGTCCGACCGCTTCGACCACCCAGCCGCCTCGCCTGCAGGCGCTGCTTCGAAGCGGTCAGCGCCACCCGCCCCGCTTCCCGGTGCAGGCGATTGCTCTGCCTTCAAACGACACAAGTGTCGTCTGTCCGTCCGTGTACCACCCACATATGTTACGCGGTTGCCGAGGGGCTACTCCGGCGCCACACGTCCATCCCTCCGCCGACCACCATTGCTATATAAACTGTTGCGCCGGCCATAGCCGCAGTCATCCGCCTCCGTTCCCTTTCTCCTGTCCACACCACTACTGCCCACCATGGCTTCCTCACGCTCCAGCGCTCTTTGGGATGGGAGGACGACGGACCATAAGGAGATGGCAGCCATTGCTGCCGACTGGCTGGCCGGCAGGCAGCCGGAGGAGGACGACATCCCAATGGATAACATGATAGTCGATGATCCGGCGCCAACCCCCTCCTCCGCGCCATCCTCGCCGGTGCATTGCACCATGACCATCGGTGAGGCCCGTGCCCAATACATGGACACTGTGAGGCACAAGCGTCAGGAGCAGTTCCGGGAGGCGCAGGCCGACGCCGCCTACAACCACCATCTCCTCCAGGAGCACTTGCAGGCGGAGGAGCAGATCATCGCGGAGCGGGCGGAGCAGGGGGCGCTGCTCGACTCATACCGCTCCGCCCGCGAGGGCCGCCTCGAGCGCTGGCGGTACCGCATGCAGGTGGCGGAGGCTGCGGCCGCCTACAAAGAGGGCGATGAAGCGGGTGAGGCGCTGTTTGGCGAGACAGCTACGAGGCAGAGGACAATGCCGGCTCCGACGAGTCCCCGCTTCGCTGGCGTCGACGAGGCCCTGCTCCACCGAGGCCCTGTGGCGCCACAACGAGGCAGAGGACACCGCCGGCTCCGTCGAGGCCCCGCCCCACCGGCATCGAGGCGGAGGACCTCGCCGGCTTCAGCGAGGCCCTACTCTGTCGAGGCCCCGCCCCGCCAACGACGAGGTAGAGGACATCACCGGCTCAGCCGAGGCCCCACCGTGCCGGCAATGAGGGGGAGGATTTCCCCCGCTCCGCCGAGGCGCCGCCCCGCCGGCAACGAGACAGAGGACATCGCCGTCTGGCCGAGGTTCCCCGCCTCACGCCAACGAGGCCGCACTACGTAAAACGAGGAAGTGAAGGAAATATGCCCTAGAGGCAATAATAAAGTTATTATTTATTTCCTTATATCATGATAAATGTTTATTATTCATGCTAGAATTGTATTAATCGGAAACATAATACATGTGTGAATACATAGACAAAAAGATAGTCACTAGTAAGCCTCTACTAGACTAGCTCATTAATCAAAAATGGTTGTGTTTCCTAACCATAGACATGTGTTGTCATTTAATTAATGGGATCACCTCATTAGAAGAATGATGTGATTGACATGACCCATTCCGTTAGCTTAGCACTTGATCGTTTAGTATATTGCTATTGCTTTCTTCATGACTTATACATGTTCCTGTAACTATGAGATTATGCAACTCCGTTTACGGAGGAACACTTTGGGTACTACCAAACGTCACAACGAATCGGGTGATCATAAAGGAGTACTACAGGTGTGTCTCCAAAGGTACTTGTTGGGTTGGCGATTTTGAGATTAGGTTTTGTCACTCCGATTGCTCGGAGAGGTATCTCTGGGCCTTCTCGTAATACACATCACATAAGCCTTGCAAGCATTACAACTAATGAGTTAGTTGTGAGATGATGTATTGCGGAACGAGTAAAGAGACTTACCAAGAATCTAGATTGAACTAGGTATTGGATACCGACGATCGAATCTCGGGCAAGTAACATACCGATGACAAAGGGAACAACGATGTTGTTATGCGGTTCGACCGATAAAGATCTTCAGAGAAAATGTAGGAACCAATATGGGCATCCAGGTCCCGCTATTGGTTATTGACCGGAGATGTGTCTCGGTCATGTCTACATTGTTCTCGAACCGTAGGGTCCGCACGCTTAAGGTTTCAAGGACGGTTATATTATGAGTTTGTGTATTTTGATGTACCGAAGGAGTTCGGAGTCCCGGATGTGATCACGGACATGACGAGGAGTCTCGAAATGATCGAGACATAAAGATTGATATATTGGACGGCTATATTCGGACACCGGAAAGGTTCCGGAAGTTTCCGGAGAAAGACGGAGTGCCGGAGGGGTTACCGGAACCCCCCGGGGAAGTAATGGGCCTTATTGGGCCAAGAGGGGAGAGAGAGGGCTGCGCCAGGAGGTGGCGCGCGCCCCCCCCATGGGGAGTCCGAATTGGACAAGGAGGGGGGCGCGGCCCCCCTTTCCCTCTCCCTCTCCCTCTCTTTCCTTCCCCCTTCCTCCTTCCTAGTTGGACTAGGAAAGGGGAGTCCTACTCCCACTAGGAGGAGGACTCCTCCCTTGGCGCACCTCCTAGGGCCGGCCGCCCTCCCCTTGCTCCTTTATATCACGGGGGCAGGGGGCACCCTAGAAGACACAAGTTGATCCTTGAGATCGTTCCTTAGCCGTGTGCGGTGCCCCTCCACCATATTCCACCTCGGTCAAATCGTAGAAAGTGCTTAGGCGAAGCCCTGCGTTTGTAGAACATCAAGATCGTCACCACGCCGTCGTCTTGACGGAACTCTCTCTCCCCGAGCTTTGGCCGGATCGGAGCCCGAGGAGCGCCACCGAGCTGTACGTGTGCCAAGAACTTCGGAGGTGTCGGAGTAACGGTGCTTGGATCGGTTGGATCGCGAGGAGAACGTCGACTACTTCCTCTACGTTGTGATTGCTTTCGCCGGCCCACGAGGGTACGTAGACAACACTCTCCCTCTCGTTGCTATGCCATCACCATGGTCCCGTGTGCGAGGGAAAATTTTGAAATTACTACGTTCCCCAACGGTGGCATCCGAGCCTGGTTTTATGCGTTGATGTCATATGCACGAGTAGAACACAAGTGAGTTGTGGGCGATACAAGTCATCTTGCCTACCAAAGCATGTCATACTTTGGTTCAGCGGTATTGTGGGATGAAGCGGCCCGGACCGACATTACGCCAGACGCTTACGCGAGATTGGTTTCACTGCTACGAGCACTCGTGCTTAAAGGTGGCTGGCGGGTGTCTGTCTCTCTCACTTTAGTTGAACTGAGTGTGGCTACGCCCGGTCCTTGAGAAGGTTAAAAGCGGAGTCTATTTGTGAAGTATCGTTGTGGTTTTGATGCGTAGATAAGAACGGTTCTCGCTCAGCCCGTAGCAGCCACGTAAAACTTGCAACAACAAAGTAGAGGACGCCTAACTTGTTTTTGCGGGGCATGTTGTGATGTGATATGGTCAAGACGTGATGCTATATTTTATTGTATGAGATGATCATGTTTTGTAACCGAGTTATCGGCAATGGCGGAGCCATATGGTTGTCGCTTTATTGTATGAAATGCAAGCGCCATGTAATTGCTTTACTTTATCACTAAGCGGTAGCGATAGTCGTATAAGCAACAGTTGGCGAGACGACAACGATGCTACGATGGAGATCAAGGTGTCGCCCCGGTGACGATGGTGATCACGACGGTGCTTCGGAGATGGAGATCACAAGCACAAGATGATGATGGCCATATCATATCACTTATATTGATTGCATGTGATGTTTATGCTTTATGCATCTTATCTTGCTTTGATCGACGGTAGCATTATAAGATGATCTCTCACTAAAATTATCAAGAAGTGTTCTCCTCGAGTATGCACCGTTGCCAAAGTTCGTAGTACCCGGACACCACGTGATGATCGGGTGTGATAAGTTCTCGTCCATCTACAACGGGTGCAAAAACAGTTGCACACGCCGAATACTCGAGTTAAACTTGACGAGCCTAGCATATAACAGATATGGCCTCGGAACACGGAGACCGAAAGGTCAAGCGTGAATCATATAGTAGATATGATCAACATAGTGATGTTCACCATTGAAACTACTCCATCTCACGTGATGATCGGACATGGTTTAGTTGATTTGGATCACGTAATCACTTGGATGACTAGAGAGATGTCTGTCTAAGTGGGAGGTTTTAATATGATTAATTAAAACTTAAATTTATCATGAACTTAGTACACGATAGTATTTTTGCTTGTCTATGTTTCTTGTAGATAGATGGCTCGTCTTTGTTGTTCCGTTGAATTTTAATGCGTTCCTTGAGAAAGCAAAGTTGAAAGATGATGGTAGCAATTACACGGACTGGGTCCGTAACTTGAGGATTATCCTCATTGCTGCCAGAAGAATTACGCCCCGGAAGCACCGCTGGGTGCCAGTGCTGCAGAGAGCTGCGCGAGAAGTTGTGAACGTCTGGCAGAGCAAAGTCGATGACTACTCGATAGTTCAGTGTGCCATGCTTTACGGCTTAGAACCGGGTCTTCAACGACGCGTTTTGAACGTCATGGAGCATATGAGATGTTCCAGAGTTGAAGTTAATATTTCAAGCAAATGCCCGGATTGAGAGATATGAAGTCTCCAATAAGTTCTATAGCTGCAAGATGGAGGAGAATAGTTACAAGGAACATATACTCAAAATGTCCGGGTATAATAATCACTTGATTCAACCGGGAGTTACTCTTCCGGATGATAGTGTCATTGATGTAATTCTCCAATCATCGCCACCAAGCTACAAGAGCTTCGTGATGAACTATAATATGCAAGGGACGACCAAAACAATTCCCGAGCTCTTCGCAATGCTGAAAGCTGCGGAGGTAGAAATCAAGAAAGAGCATCAAGTGTTGATGGTCAACAAGACCACTAGTTTCAAGAAAATGGGCAAAGGAAAGAAGAAGGGAAACTTCAAAAAGAACAAAGAAGAAAGTTGCTGCTCAAGAGAAGAAACCCAAGTCTGGACCTAAGCCCGAAATCGAGTGTTTTACCGCAAAGGCATCGACATCGGAAGCGGAACTGCCCCAAGTATTTGGCGGATAAGAAGGATGGCAAGGTGAACAAAGGTATATGTGATATACATGTTATTGATGTGTACCTTACTAGAGCTCGTAGTAGCACACTGGGTATTTGATAATCGGTTCTCATTTGCTAATATTTGCAACTCAAAACAGGGACTACGTAATAAACGAGCAATCGCAAAGGACGAGGTGACGATGCGGCGTGGGAAAGCGGTTCCAAGGTCAATGTGATCGCGGTCGCACGCTACCTCTACATCTACCTTCGGGATTAGTTTTAGACCTAAATAATTGTTATTTGGTGCCGGCGTTGAGCATGAACATTATATCTGGATCTTGTTTGATGCGAGACGGTTATTCATTTAAATCGAGAATAATGGTTGTTCTATTTATATGAGTAATATCTTTTATGGTCACGCACCCTTGAAGAATGGTCTATTTTTATTGAATCTCGATAGTAGTAATACACATATTCATAATGTTGAAACCAAAAGATGCAGAGTTGATAATGATAATGCAACTTATTTGTGGCACTACCGTTTAGGTCATATCGGTGTAAAACGCATGAAGAAACTCCATCTTGATGGGCTTCGGAATCACTTGATTATGAATCACTTGGTACTTGCGAACCGTGCCTCATGGGCAAGATGACCAAAACGCCGTTCTCCGGAACTATGGAGCGAGCAAGCGATTTGTTGGAAATCATACATACCGATGTTTGTGGTCCAATGAATGTTGAAGCACGTGGCGGGTATCGTTATTTTCTCACCTTCACAGATGATTTGAGCAGATATGGGTATATCTACTTAATGAAACACAAATCTGAAACATTTGAAAAGTTCAAAGAATTTCAGAGTGAAGTGGAAAATCATCGTAACAAGAAAATAAAGTTTCTACGATCTGATCGTGGAGGAGAATATTTGAGTTACGAGTTTGGTTTACATTTAAAACAATGTGGAATAGTTTCAACTCACGCCACCCGGAACACCACAAAGAAATGGTGTGTCCGAACGTCAGAATCGTATTTCTTTACTTGATATGGTGCGATCTATGATGTCTCTTACTGATTTACCGCTATCGTTTTGGGGATATGCTTTAGAGACAGCCTCATTCACGTTAAATAGGGCACCATCTAAATCCGTTGAGCCGACACCGTATGAACTATGGTTTGGCAAGAAACCAAAGTTGTCGTTTCTTAAAATTTGGGGCTGCGATGCTTATGTGAAGAAACTTCAACCAGATAAGCTCGAACCCAAATCGGAAAAATGTGTCTTCATAGGATACCCAAAGGAGACTGTTGGGTACACCTTCTATCACAGATCTGAAGGCAAGATTTTCGTTGCTAAGTTTGGATCCTTTCTAGAGAAGGAGTTTCTCTCGAAAGAAGTGAGTGGGAGGAAAGTAGAACTTGATGAGATAATCAGATTCTGCTCCCTTATTGGAAGGTAATTCATCACAAGAAATGGTTCTGTGACAACTACACCAATTAGTGAGGAAACTAATGATATTGATCATGAAACTTCAGATCAAGTTGCTCTTGAACTATGTAGGTCAACCAGAGTAAAATACGCACGAGTGGTACGGTAATCCTATTACGGAAGTCATGTTACTTGACCATGGCGAACCTACAAACTATGAAGAAGCGATGGTGAGCCCAGATTCATGAAATGGCTGGAAGCCATGAAATCTGAGATGGGATCCATGTATGAAAACAAAGTATGGACTTTGGTTGACTTGCCGATGGTCGGCAAGCCATTGAGAATAAATGGATCTTTAAGAAGAAGACTGGCGCCGATGGTCATGTAACTGTCTATAAAGCTCGACTTGTTGCAAAAGGTTTTCGACAAGTTCAAGGGGTTGACTACGATGAGACTTTCTCACCCGTAGCGATGCTTAAGTCTGTCCGAATCATGTTAGCAATTGCCGCATTTTATGATTATGAAATTTGGCAAATGGATGTAAAAACTGCATTCTTGAATAGATTTCTAGAAGAAGAGTTGTATATGATGCAACGAGAAGGTTTTGTTGATCCAAAGGGCGCTAACAAAGTGTGCAAGCTCCAGCGATCAATTTATGGTGCAGTGCAAGCCTCTCGGAGTTGGAATAAACGCTTTGATAGTGTGATCAAAGCATATGGTTTTATCTGAGACTTTTGGAGAAGCCTTTGTATTTACAAGAAAGTGAGTGGGAGCTCAGTAGCATTTACGATATTATATGTAGACGACATATTATTGATTGGAAATGATATAGAATTTCTGGATAGCATAAAAGGATACTTGAACAAAAGTTTTTCAATGAAAGACCTCGGTGAAGCTGCTTACATATTGGGCATCAAGATAGATCAAGACGCTTAATTGGACTTTCACAGAGCACATACCTTGATAAAGTTTTGAAGAAATTCAAAATGGATCAGGCAAAGAAAGGTTTTTTACCTGTATTACAAGGTGTAAGATTGAGTCAGACTCAATGCCCGACCACAGCAGAAGATAGAGAGAAAATGAAAGATGTTCCCTATGCTTCACCATAGGCTCTATCATGTATGCAATGTTGTGTACGGACCGACGTATGCTTAGGCTGTAAGCTTGGCAGGAAGGTACCAAAGTAATCCAGAGTGGATCATCGGACAGCGGTCAAGAACATCTGAAATACACGAAAAGGACTAAGGATATGTTTCTCGTATATGGAGGTGACAAAGAGCTAGTCGTAAATGGTTACGTCGATGCAAGCTTTGACATCGATCCGCATTTATTCTAAATCGCAAAACCAGAGCACGTGTTTTTGTTAAACGGTGGAGCTGTCGGTTGGTGCAGTTCTAAACAAAGCGCCGTGGCGGGACCTACATGTGAAGCGGAGTACATAGCTGCTTGAAGCAGCAAATGAAGGAGTCGGATGAAAGAGTTCATTTCCGATCTAGGTGTCATACCTAGTGCATCGGGACCAATGAAGATCTTCTGTGACAATCTTGGTGCAATTGCCTTGGCAAAGGAATCCAGATTTCACAAGAGGACCAAGCATATCAAGAGACGCTTCAATTCCATTCGGGACCAAGTCCAAGTGGGAGACATAGAGATTTGCAAAATACATACGGATCTGAATGTTGCAGACCCATTGACTAAGCCTCTTCCACGAGCAAAACATGATCGACACCAAGACTCCATGGGTGTTAGAATCATTCTTGTGTAATCTAGATTATTGACTCTAGTGCAAGTGGGAGACTGAAGGAAATATGCCCTAGAGGCAATAATAAAGTTATTATTTATTTCCTTATATCATGATAAATGTTTACTATTCATGCTAGAATTGTATTAATCGGAAACATAATACATGTGTGAATACATAGACAAAAAGATAGTCACTAGTAAGCCTCTACTAGACTAGCTCATTAATCAAAAATGGTTGTGTTTCCTAACCATAGACATGTGTTGTCATTTAATTAATGGGATCACCTCATTAGAAGAATGATGTGATTGACATGACCCATTCCGTTAGCTTAGCACTTGATCGTTTAGTATATTGCTATTGCTTTCTTCATGACTTATACATGTTCTCGTAACTATGAGATTATGCAACTCCGTTTAGGGAGGAACACTTTAGGTACTACCAAACGTCACAACGTAATCGGGTGATCATAAAGGAGTACTACAGGTGTCTCCAAAGGTACTTGTTGGGTTGGCGATTTTGAGATTAGGTTTTGTCACTCCGATTGTCGGAGAGGTATCTCTGGGCCTTCTCGGTAATACACATCACATAAGCCTTGCAAGCATTACAACTAATGAGTTAGTTGTGAGATGATGTATTCTTGAACGAGTAAAGAGACTTACCAAAGAACGAGATTGAACTAGGTATTGGATACCGACGATCGAATCTCGGGCAAGTAACATACCGATGACAAAGGGAACAACGTATGTTGTTATGCGGTTCTGACCGATAAAGATCTTCGTGAAAATGTAGGAACCAATATGGGCATCCAGGTCCCGCTATTGGTTATTGACCGGAGATGTGTCTCGGTCATGTCTACATTGTTCTCGAACCGTAGGGTCCGCACGCTTAAGGTTTCGATGACGGTTATATTATGAGTTTGTGTATTTTGATGTACCGAAGGAGTTGAGTCCCGGATGTGATCACGGACATGATGAGGAGTCTCGAAATGATCGAGACATAAAGATTGATATATTGGACGGCTATATTCGGACATCGGAAAGGTTCGGAAGTTTCCGGAGAAAGACGGAGTGCCGGGAGGTTACCGGAACCCCGGGAAGTAATGGGCCTTATTGGGCCAAGAGGGAGAGAGAGGGCTGCGCCAGAGGTGGCGCGCCCCCCATGGGGAGTCCGACTGGACAAGGAGGCGCGGCCCCCTTTCCCTCTCCTCTCCTCTCTTTCCTTCCCCTTCCTCCTTCCTAGTTGGACTAGGAAAGGGAGTCCTACTCCCACTAGGAGGAGGACTCCCCCTCCTTGGCGCACCTCCTAGGGCCGGCCGGCCTCCCCTTGCTCCTTTATATACGGGGCAGGGGGCACCCTAGAAGACACAAGTTGATCCTTGAGATCGTTCCTTAGCCGTGTGCGGTGCCCCTCCACCATATTCCACCTCGGTCAAATCGTAGCGGTGCTTAGGCGAAGGCCTGCGTCGGTAGAACATCAAGATCGTCACCACGCCGTCGTGCTGACGGAACTCTCTCTCCCCGGAGCTTTGCTGGATCGGAGCCCGAGGAGTGTCACCGAGCTGTCGTGTGCCAAGAACTTGGAGGTGTCGAGTAACGGTGCTTGGATCGGTTGGATCGTGAGGAGAACGTCGACTACTTCCTCTACGTTGTGATTGCTTCCGCTTCGGTCTACGAGGGTACGTAGACAACACTCTCCCCTCTCGTTGCTATGCCATCACCATGGTCCTGTGTGTGCGTAGGAAAATTTTGAAATTACTACGTTCCCCAACAGGAAGAGTATAACATGGTAGGTCGCCGCCGCTCAGGTCCAAGTAAGGCCACCGCTACTACCCTCCGGTTGAAGCCAAGCTAGGTGTAAGGGCATTCTTGTCCCTTAGTAGTTTTGGTGATCGATGACAATGCTTTTGCGGACTCATCGTGTGTACTGAGCTTTTCAGATATATCATGACTAAACACGAGACGATTTGATGACCCTCGAAGATTATTGAAGACGGCGGTTCTCTACGGTTCTTTTTGGTGGAGTTGAGTCGTAGGAAAGCCATACTATTAAGAGGGGGTCCGCTTTGGAAAGGTTTGGGTGGAATCTCACGTACACGTCCCTTTTGCACCGCCTTTCCTTTGGCTCTTTGGAGTTCTCCCCCGTCTCACCTTGTCTCTGCGAAATGAAGGACTCCGAGTTGCTCTTCTCAGGCTGGCGGTAATCTTGCTCCTCTGGCGGTACTACCGAGGAGCAACGATAATGGGCTCCGGCACAGTAGTACCGTGGGCTCCCACGGTAGTACCGCTCCTCCTGAGCGGTAGTACCGTGAGCTCTGGCCTGGCGCTGCTACGCAAGCGGTAGTAGGGGCGGATGTAATTTTTTACATCCGCCCTTCACGCTGGTAGTACTGCGGTCGCTGCGGTAGTACCATGTCGCCTGGACAGGTGCAGCAGCAGGAGCGGAGGTAGGGGCGGATGTAATTTTTTTACATCTGCACCCTTCACGGTAGTACCGCACCCCTCGTTCCCGGTAGTATCGTGTCGGATTTTTGCATCGATAAAATCTCAGCGGAGATAGTCACGGATGTAATTTTTACATCCGCCTACCGCTACCGGACTGTGGCTGCCCTGCGGTAGTACCGCACAGGGTCGCGGTAGTACCGCGCCTGCGGTTCTACCGTGCCTTGTCTGTGCTCTTCTGTTCAGGTCCAGGCTCTGCCGCGCCCACGGTAGTACCGCGGTCCGCCGCGGTAGTACCGCAGGCCCGTGCGGTAGTACCGCTCCTGTGGTGCGGTAGTACCGCGGGTCGCGGGCTGAGTGGTGGGTAACGGTTGGAATTGTCCCCCACTATATAAGGGGGTCTTCTTCTTCAAGAAGACCCACCTCTTCCATCCCCAGGCTCCATTGTTGCTCCAAGCTCCATTTTCACCCGATCTCTCTCCCTAGCCAATCAAACTTGTTGATTTTCTCGGGATTGGTTGAGAAGGCCCCGTTCTACACTTCCACCAAGAGAAATTTGATTCCCCCCACTAATCCCTAGCGGATCTTGTTACTCTTGGGTGTTCGAGCACCCTAGACGATTGAGGTCACCTCGGAGCCATAGTCCATTGTGGTGAAGCTTCGTGGTGTCGTTGGGAGCCTCTAATTAAGTTGTGGAGATTGCCCCAACCTTGTTTGTAAAGGTTCGGTCACCGCCTTCAAGGGCACCAATAGTGGAATCACGGCATCTCGCATTGTGTGAGGGCATGAGGAGAATACGGTGGCTCTAGTGGCTTCTTGGGGAGCATTGTGCCTCCACACCGCTCTAAAGGAGACGTACTTCCCCTCAAAAGGAAGGAACTTCGGTAACACATCCTCGTCTCCACATGCTCCACTCTTGGTTATCTCGCACCTTTACTTTTGCAAGCTTACTTGTGTTATATCCCTTGCTTGCTTGTGTGCTTGTTGTTGTTGCATCATATAGGTTGTTCACCTAGTTGCATATCTAGACAACCTACTTTGATGCAAAGTTTAATTTGGTAAAGAAAAGCTAAAAATTGTTAGTTGCCTATTCACCCTCCTCTAGTCAACTATATCGATCCTTTCAATTTGTATCAGAGCCTCGTCTCTTTATTAAGGACTTTGCCGTCCGAAGAGTATGGTTGACACCGTAGACGGTGGGGAGGAGGAGCACTCCGGTGTGAATCTGATCTCGTCTACGGGTGATGGGGAAACCTCGGTGTCCCGTGAGGAATTCAATGTGGCCTTGGACACATTGAAAACCTCCATGATAACCAAGGTTGAAAGCATGTTTAATAAATTCTTAGAAGGACTTAAACTATCTACCTCGCCGTTGCGAGTGGGTGATCCCACTAACAAGGTGACAGATGCTAACTCCGACAAGGGGGAAGCTAATAGTGAGAAGGGCCCTTCTACTAGTGGTAGAAATGGCACCGGCATCTTTGCCCATGTGGAACCTCCAACTTATGGAGGACCGATTCCCTCTACTCATTTAAATCATGCCGGCCCTCCTCCTAAGATTGTGAAAAATGAGGATTTTGATTCTTGGGTGTATCGCTTCAAGCATCATTTAAATCATGTGAATACTAATCTTTGGAGAATCATTGAAGAAGGTGTCTATCCACATGACCGAAGCAACTTCACCCATAGAGAAGCAGTGGATAATCAATTCAATGAGAATGCTCTCTTCATCATCCAAGATGCTATCCTTCCCGAAGATCTCCCTCATCTCCGACCCCATGCCATGGCCAAAGACGCATGAAAATGCGTTGTGTCTCTCTATCGGGGAAGTGCAAGCATTCAACGCTCCAACTATGAAGTGGTGCAAGCTGAAGCCGATGAGTTTGCAATGAAAGAAGATGAAGAACCTCGTGAGCTCTTTCGGAGAGTAACCAAACTCGCGATCTCACTCCGAGATCATGGGAGCAAGGACATGGATGACAATTGGATCAAGCGCAAGTTCCTCAAGGCCATGATGCCCTACAACAAGGCCATGTCCTCCATCATTCGTCAAAGACCGGACTTCCACTCCATGACCTCAAGTGAAGTGTTGGATGGGTTTGTTGCAGTGAGCATCTTGGACAAGACCGCCGGCAACGCGGTGCTCCGCTCTCAAAGGGCAAAGAAGCCCAACCTTGCCTTGAAGGCCAAGGTTATTGCGGAAGAAGAGGAAGAATAGGAAGATGAGGAGAGCAACCCCGAAGATACAAAATATGATTATTATGAGCACATGGCTCTTGCTTCAAGGCAATTTTGTAGCAAGAAGAACTCAAGGCCCAATTTCAACAAGACCAACTCAAGTGGCTTCAAGGGCAAGCAACGAGTAAGAACTTGTTACAACTATGGCAATGTGAGCCATTTCATTGCGGATTGTCCTTACGAGAAGCGGGAAGACAATGGTGGCAAGCTCATCTGAAAGGACAAAGCCAAGTCCTTCCCCAACAAGAACAACTTCACCAAAAAGACTCCTACTCGAGGGTTGGTGGTTCAAGAAGAATACCGTGAGGATGACGATGATGATGAAGATAGTGAAGCAATGGCCATGGCATCCGTTGCCATTGCCACAACTCCCCGGATGTCTCTCTTCGATTCACCCAATGAGAACATCACCACCAAGTGCCTCATGGCCAAAGCCTCTAACAAGGTGTTTGCTTCCGGTGGGGGGTCATGGTTGCTTGATAGTGGAGCAACGAATCATATGACCGGAAGCAAGGACTTGGTGGTGGACGTGCACAAGATTCCTTCTATGCCCACCAATGTCGAGTGGGGTGATGCCTCGTCTTCTAAGGTATTGGGTCTTGGCAAGGTTGTCATTTCTCATGATCTAACGATCGAGAAAGTCATGCTTGGTGAGTCCCTTGCATTAAATCTTCTTTCCGTTTGTCAACTTGCACTCATGGGCTTTGCCACTTTCTTTGATATTGATACCGTGGCCCTCTTGTGGAGCAAGACTCTTAAAGTAGCCTTTGTTGGGCATGTCGAGAATGGTCTTTATGTGATTAACTTTTCAGAGCAACCCACTAAGACCGCGACATGCCTAATGGCTAAAGTTGATGTGGGATGGCTTTGGCGTCGCCGTTTAGCCCACGTCAATATGAGATCTTTGCAAAGTATTCTCAAGGGGGACCATGTCCATGGACTAACAAATGTTAGTTTTGCCAAAGATCGTGCTTGCAGTGCTTGTATTGAAGGAAAGCTTCATGAGAAGGCTCACCCTCCCACGACCATCATCTACTCGAAGAGACCCTTGGAGCTCCTTCACATGGATCTCTTTGGGCCTCCATCCTTTGATAGTCTTGGAGGTAGAAAGTATTGCTTGGTGATTGTGAATGATTATTCAAGATACACTTGGGTATAATTCTTTAAGAGGAAGAGTGAGACTCAACAAACCGTCATTGACTTTGCAAATGAAGCTCAACGTCAACATGATGCAAAGATCTTGACAATAAGAAGTGACAACGGCACCGAGTTCAAGAACTACACCTTGGATGAGTTTCTTAGTGATGAGGGGATCAAGCCTCAATATGCTGCACCATATACCCCTCAACAAAATGGTGTCGCGGAGAGGAAGAACCGGTCGTTGATGGATGCAGCAAGGACCATGATGGCAGAGTTCAAGTCTCCATACAACTTTTGGGCTGAATCCATCAACACAGCATGCCATGCATCCAATCAGCTCTATCTCCGCAAAGGCTTGAACAAGACTCCTTATGAAATACTCACCGGTAACAAGCCCAACCTCAAGTACTTCCGGGTGTTCGGGTGTAAGTGTTTCATTCTCAAGAAAGGTGTTCGTTTGTCTAAATTTGAGGCTAGAGCTTATGAGGGCATATTTGTTGGTTATGCTACAAACTCTCATGCTTACCGTGTCCTCAACAAGTCCAGCAGACTCATTGAGGAGACGTGTAACATGGAGTTTGACGAAAATAGCGGCTCCCAAGTGGAGCAAAGTGGTACTTGTGATGTAGGTGATGAAATTCCTCCCCAAGCCATAAGAAGAATGGGTATTGGTCATATTCTACCCATTGAGGAACCCCTTGTGGCCGAAGGAGAAGGACAATGCTCCACTCAAGTGGAGCCATCACCTCCCAAGACCCACACGCTCAAGAACAAAGTGAAGGCCCTCAACCTCGTGAACAAGACCAAGGGCAAGATCAACCTCAAGATGGTGGTGAACCACCAAATGATGCCCAAGGTCAAGTTCTCCCCCTCGAGCAAGTTCAAGATAAGGAACAAGCTCAAGACGGCGCTCAAGATAATCAAGTTAACCCTCCTCCTTCCACATCCGAGGAGGAATTAGAGCGTCATGCCGTGAAGATTGCTTCCAAGCTCCCCACCAAAGGTCATCTCATGGAGAATGTGGTTCGAATCCTAAGAAAGGGGGTAAGCACTCGTAGACAATCAGCAAACTATTGTGAACATCACGTGTTTGTCTCTTGTGTTGAACCCCAAAAGGTCTATGAGGCGCTCGAAGATCCGGATTGGCTCAATACTATGCATGAAGAACTCAACAACTTCGAGTACAACAAGGTGTGGAGATTGGTGCCAAGGCCGTCGGGGAACCACAACGTCATTGGAACCAAGTGGATATTCAAGAACAAGCAAGATGCTCATGGGAACATCATTCGCAACAAGGCAAGATTGGTAGCACAAGGCTACTCCCAAGTCGAGGGTATTGACTACGGTGAAACCTTTGCTCCCGTTGCTCGCCTTGAATCCATTCGTTTGTTGATTGCTTATGCTTCCCACCACAACTTTAAGTTACAACAAATGGATGCGAAGAGTGCTTTTCTTAATGGTCCTATTAATGAGTTGGTTTATGTCAAGCAACCCCCCCGGGTTCGAGGATCCCTACTTCTCGGATCATGTGTATCAACTCGATAAGGCACTCTATGGCCTTAAGCAAGCCCCACATGCGTGGTACGACCACCTTACCGAGTTGTTACAAGATCGTGGATTTGAGGTTGGGCAAATCGATCCCACTCTTTTTACTAAGAAGGTCAAAGGGGAGTTGTTTGTATGCCAACTTTATGTTGATGATATTATCTTTGGTTCCCCTAACAAAGTTTTCAATGAGGAATCTGCCGCTCTCATGACCTCTAAGTTCAAGATGTCTTCGATGGAGAGTTGAAGTTCTTCCTTGGTTTCGATATCAAGCAAAGAAGAGAAGGTACCTTCATCAACCAAGCCAAATACACTCAAGACATGCTCAAAAGATTCAAGCTAAGTGATGTCAAGCCGGCTTCTACTCCAATGCACCGCTAAGTGCCAACTTGACATTGATCCCAATGGTAAAGCGGTGGATCAAAAGGTATATTGCTCCATGATTGGCTCCTTGCTTTACCTTTGTGCATCTAGACCGGATATCATGTTGAGTGTGGGAATATGTGCACGGTGTCAAGCCGCACCGAAGGAAAGTCACTATGTGGCGGTCAAGCGAATCTTTTGATATTTGGCTCATACCCCAAACTTTGGCTTATGGTAACCAAGAGGAGTAAACTTCAAGCTTGAAGGATTTTCGGATTCCGATTGGGCGGGAGACAAAGTGGATAGGAAGACTTCCGGAGGGTGCCAATTTCTAGGTTGATCTTTGGTAAGTTGGTCTTCCAAGAAGCAAAGTTGTGTGTCTCTCTCGTCCACCGAAGCGGAATATGTGGTGGCCGGTAGTTGTTGTGCACAACTCCTATGGATGAGGCAAACTTTAAAGGATTACGGTGTCATTTGTGACAAAGTGCCTCTTTGGTGTGACAATGAAAGTGCCATCGAGATTTCTCTCAACCCGGTGCAACACTTCAAGACGAAGCATATTGAGATTCGGTATCACTTCATGCGGGATCATATTAGGCGAGGGGAGATCGAGCTCAAGTATGTCAACACTCATGATAACCTTGCAGATATTTTCACGAAGCCCCTGGATGAAGCAAGATTTCGCGAGTTAAGGCATGAGCTAAATATCATTGATTCGAGCAATGTGACTTGAACCCTTGCACCTCCCACCACACTCAACTTGTTGTCTAGTTTAGGTGTAGGCATGGACATAGGGGGAGTGTTGTTCTCTCAATGAACTCTCCCTCCCCCCATTATGCATAAATTGATCAACTCTTTCACATTAGCCATCTTTGATGGTACTTGTGCTTCAAAGACGAGTTTTGTTCATGGGCCCAAGGATAATTGTCACATCCCAGATAGACCATGCATTAGGGTGTGCATCATGTTTAAATTTCATTTGAATTTGAAATGGGGAAGGCAGGAAACCCCAGAACACCCCCCCCCCTTTAAAACAACTAGGGTTTACTAAAAATTATTTCAAGGAACCTTAAATGCCCTTCAAAATCATCATCCTCTTTGATTTGTTTCATAACCCATATCAAAGGATGTGTACCATTTTCTAGGTCATCTATTGGTTCTAAAATCAATTCACAAGTTTTTGAAATGAGCATTTTAAACTATGAAAAATATTTTAAATGTTCAAAAAAAAAAAAATTCCAAACCAAAATGTTTCATGTTGGGAATATTCCAACAAGTGACCAGGAGCATTTTGGTGATTTTTAAAAGTGTTTTGGTATTTTTAAAAACCCCAACAGAGTTACGTAAAATAGAAAAACTTTAAAAAAGAAAGGCTTACCTGTCGCTCATGACCGCCCACCCGCTGGCCCAAAGAGCCAATGGCCCAGCTTTGCTCGGCCAGTAGCAACTGGTGTACCGGCGAGCGCAGGGCTGGCCACGCACTGGCCGCCTCGCCTCATCCCTCGCCGCCGCTGGGCGACCCACGCTGCCCCCCGACCCTGACACCTCACTTCCCCGCCTCTCTCGCCGCTTCGACCAAGCCGACGCCATCGCCGACACGCCACTGCCGCCAGGTGCTCCCGCCGATCATACTCCTCCCCGCCATGTCGCGCTCCGCCGCACCCGTTACCCCTAGCCAGCTAGTCCTCGCTCCGGAACACCCCGAGGCCACTACCCCGACCTCGCCCGAGCTCAAGGTCGCCGGAGATCCCCATCGCCGCCGCCGCATCACCCACCCCGACCCCGACGAAGCTTCCGCAGGTTCACCGTGAGCCTAGCTACCCTCCATCCTCTCCGTTCTCTTCTTCTTGCACCACGCCGAAGCGGTCGATGATCGCTGAACCCACCGCCATGGGACTCGTCGCCGACGAGCCTCCGGCCACCTATTGGCCACGCCACTATGCCCATCACACTCACCACACCTCCACGAGTCTAACTGCACTCCCGCGCCTCGCCGAGGCTGCTAACTCCTAACCCGTCGATGGCCGAGCCTCGCCGCCGCCTCGACTCGTCGCCGGGCGCCCACTCCGGCCATCCCGACCTAAACTAACTCCACCACTAACCGCTGCTCACCTCTAGCTACGTAGATGCTCCCTCGCTCCATTTGGAGCCGGAAAGTGCAAAAGCACTTACTCCGCTGCGTCTGGCCTCGGGCGGCTAGACGCCGGTGAGTTGACCCCGTCCGTGGGCCTGCTGACCGCCTGGTCAATGATGTGGACCCCTCCAGTTAAACTAATTAGGATTAGTTCTAATTAACTAAATTAGTTTAAATTAATCGACATGCGGGTCCCAATCGGGTCAGTTTGACCTCGACGACCCTGCTGACCCCTCGACGTCATGTTGACCTCATGCCGACAAGATTAATTCAAATTCTGGAATTATTTCTATATAGTAAATTCGTAATATATTTCAAATTTCAAATGCTTATAACTTTTTATCTATAACTCCAAATGCAAAGATTTATATATGAAAAATTATCAGAAAAATACACTCTATCCATTGGTACAGGTTTCATGCATGTTAAAACAAGTTAACTATGCTGAATAACCAGAATAAGATATTGCACCATTAGGACTAACTCCATCGAGCTATCATTTGAATCCTTGATTCAAATGAGTTCATCCCCTGGTCTTTCAGCTTGCAATAGGCCAACACACCTCCATATTGCCATGTCATAGCATGCATCATATTATTGCATATTGTCATGTGTGTTTACTTTCGGTGTGCTTTCACGATAGGTTACGCTTTGAAGATAACCTCGATTACCCATACGAAGGCGCTTCTCTACCCAGTTCCCATCGAGCAAGCAATTCATTGATCATTCCGATACAAACCCATGTTCTCGCTTACGCTCTCGCATCTGCATTAAGACAATGCGATTCAAACTGTTGTGTGCTGCGGTAGTTGAACCCACTTCCTTTGCATGACCTGTCATTGCCACAAAGAACTAGATGAAACCCACTAGTATGTGTAGGAGTTGATTGAGCCGTGTTTGTGTGTTCCTACCATGCTATGCTTGCTATGCTTAGAGTTGTGTCAGTCCGGCTCATCGGGGTGATGAACCGGAGTGAAAGGTTGTGTTGGTTCGAGAGTGTAAGTGTTGAACACGATTTGGTAAAGGTATCGATGAGAGGCCATGTAGGAGTACATGGTGGGTTGTTTCATTGAAGCCGAACTTAAGAACCGAGATCTGTGTTTGTGATCCATGAACTAGCTACTACCACGCATTGGGCCCGAAACCAATGGACCCTCTCGGCTTCTTAACCACCCCTGTTCATAGTCCGGAGTTGCAAGTAGTTTCGTGTTTGTAGCATCTTTGGGGCCGACGCAACGCCGACCTTAGGGGTGGGTTGTGTTGCGGTAGGCACCGTGGGTCTGTACCGATTCGCCTGCTTGGTGTCTCGGGAACCTCAGTACACATCGTTCGGGGCCGTATGGGAAACCTCGGCCGGACTCCCTGCGGATGGAACCCGAATAGGCGATAAACCCGGACTAGGGACTTGAGTGTTTAGGTAGGTCGTGGCCGACACCCACGTTGGGCTTCCGCTTGAAGGTTGCCGAGTACATGTCGTAAACGACGGTAAGTGGTGAGAGCGTGTGTGAAGAAGTACACCCCTGCAGGTTTAATATGAACTATTGAATAGCCGTGTCCACGGAAAAGGACTTCGGGTTACCTATATCAGTTCATAGACAAGTGAATGGATACTACTAAAAGCCTCAAGATAAGTGTGAGTATCGTGGATGGCCCTCTCAGGGATGACGAGAGAGGATCCACGGTGGAGTATTGTGATGGTGAGTAGTGGACTCGTGTGCGACAAATGCTTTACAAAGTGTGTTACGAGGGATAGCTTAGCCAAGAGTCAAAGTCGGCTTGTCGCAAATAACTCCACCTCCTTCTTGAGAATGTGCATGTATGATAGGATTACTGTGGTAAGACTTGCTTTGAGTACTTTTGTACTCATGTTTGCTTAATCAATGTTTTTCAGAGGACTATACTACCCTCCGACGGATTCTATGTAGATGTTGACTTGACGAGTGAACTAGCCACCCGGTGGCGATCTAAGACTTGTGAAGGGCCGTTGTAGATAGAAAGGCTCCAACAAGCTTTCTTTCTTTCTAGAGTACGTACTCAGACTACTTTGCTTCCGCATGTGCTTGTATGATTGTATGACTTGAGTGTTGGGTCATGTGACCCCACTGTATGACTATGTTATGTATGGCTCCTGAGCCTCTTAAATAAAGTACTTGAGTTGTAGAGTTTTGTTGTGATGCCTTGTTGTATTTACTCATATCCGGCATATTGCGTGTATGATTGAAATGCTTGGTATGGGTGGGATCCGACAAACTAGTTGTTTATCCTTGGCAGCCTCTCATATGGGGAAATGTAAGTCTCGTGCTTACGGCGATAGTAGTCCGCTACAGCCCGGTTCACCGAGTCCTGCTAGCCCAAAGCACTACCGCTTGGACACCGACCGGCCGGCATGTGTTTCATTTCGTTCCTATGTCCGTCCCTTCGGGAAATGTCACGCGGTGATATTCGAGTCCTGCCTAGCCTGCTACAGCCGGGATACCGGAGTCCTGTTAGCCCGATGCTACAGCCCGAATTCATACGTTGATGACCGACATGCTCAAGTGATTCATGTATGCCTGTCCCCATAGGTTAGTGCCGCTTTGGGTTCCACGACTAGCCATGTCGGCCCGGTTCTTTGTCATGTGGATGCTAGCGACGCTATCATATAATGCGTGAGCCAAAAGACGCAAACGGTCCCGGGCCATGGTAAGGCGACACTGTGGGAATACCGTGCGTGAGGCCGCAAGGTGATATGAGGTGTTACCGGCTAGGTCGATGTGACTTGGAATCGGGTCCCGACAGCGTTGGCATCGTGAAAGGGGCTGCCTGTAGGTTCGCTAAGCCAAACCGGTGAAGTTGAGTCTAGAAATGCTTTAGTTATATGTAGGGGAATTGATTGTGGGAGGAACGTAAGGCTCTTTTACTCCTTTACCTTATGCCCTCCGATCCGAGTCATCCTCTTCTCATTCGACGTGGGTTTAGGACTAGGCTCTATTCTCTATCGTGTTCACGTGTTACTAATCCGTAGTAACTTATAGGATTGTCGGTTACATCCTCGATTCGGTGTTACTAAATTTTAGTATGCTACCATTTGAACCGTAACCTTGATATGATGTTGTTGAGTGGCTTTGCAAATCTGATTTTGAATGTCTCAAATCTGATTTGAGCATTTATGAATGTTATGCTGCCCGATTTTCCCTAGAAATTCTAATGCCTTTGCATTATGGCTGTGCTTTCAGATGGCCACCCGTTCCCAAAACCAAGTGGTTCGCCTAACCCGTTGCATTGGTGTGTAATGCGGTCACACGGCCATGTTGGTTAGGGTGATGGTTGAGGCTGGTTACGGTGGTATCCACGAATATACCGTCGAGGAGCGATTCAGGATTTCAATCAAAGCCAATACCTATGCACGGTCAGGATTTATCCATCTTATCCCGAGCTCTCGAGCCACTTCATCGTTCTTATGGGCTCGGAATCACTATCGGAATGTCTCGTGCAAGATGCAGCCTATTCCATGATGACTATTATTCGAGCCGTAAGCGCCTTTGCCGGGTCAATGGTGATTTCCGCTACATGCCAAAGATCCTCCCCTCGGGCGCATGGCTACCTTCGTGGTTTGTACAATGATGCATCCCATGAGGATTCACTCCTTCGCACTACTACCGAGATCTTTGGAAGACAAGGACCGTGAAAACCGGCCTTGCGTATGGAGCTTTAATGCCCGTTCGACCACTGGGCTACTCGACTAGGTTTGCACCGCCGTGCAAGCCGGATATATGGATATGCGGGACTTGTACCCAAGGGCTGGTCTACCAGACTTTATGGAGTGGCGTGAGGTGGGAGGCATCACTCCTCCTCGTGGGCCTCGTCTGCCACCGTTTGTTGGACCACGGCCACATCCGAGTCCCTATGGTCCCACAGGCTCCACAGGATTGTCTGCTTCCGGATGATCATGTTCCACTTCCGTGCTTGGGAGGTGACTTCTATGAGGACTACTACGAGCTGCTCGAGATAGTAGTATTATTCCTAGTATGGTAGTAGTTGTATTTCCACCGTCTGCGTGACTCGTGGAATACGACCTAGGTGTATCGCTCCTAAGCGTAGAAAAATAATGTATAGAAGTTGGGATGCTTCCGATGAGATGTAACGCCTTTCCTTATAGTTGTACTCCGTCGGGCTTGTACTAAACTATGAATGGTGTGTATGACCGTTGGTATATACATATATTTTATATTACCATGTCATACGGATGAACATCTTTGCATTCCATGCTGTCCATTACCTTCCGCCTCTTGTTAAATTCTGCCATCCTGGTTTAAACTATTGCTTGTCTCCGGGATGGTCAACACTGCAACACTTCCTGCTGTTCCAGAGGTGGAGAAGCCGCAGCAGCCAGAAATGTGAATCTGCCGCAACCGCCATCTTTGGCCGAGGTGATCTTTGGAAGCGTAACGCAATAAGCGTGAGACCAACCGCTTATTGGAGCGGATTGAGCAAAACACAAAGACGCCAGCCAAGAAATGATGTGGTTTCACTCAACGATTTCGTCAAGCTATATCCCCAAAATTTAAATATTCCGTCCGAGCCACTCGACGCGGATGATTGGCTCCGCAAAGATTCACCACAAGCTGCGTTCCGCCAACGTACGAGGCCGACAAGGTTACCTTTGCCGCCTATCATCCGGAAGGCCCCGCTAGTCTCACGGTGGGAGAATTATGAGGCTATGCGTCCGGTTGGACAAGTTACAACCTGGGATGAGTTCGGTGCCGCCTTCGCGAGCATCATATTCCGGAAGGTCTTATGGACCGCAAACGTGAGGAATTCTGCGGTTTCACCCAAGGTAGGCTATCGGTGGATGCCTCTGTACCGTGAATTTGGGAGGTTAGCACGTTATGCCCCGAAGAAGTTTCTACCGATGCTAAGAAGGTGCAAGGTTCCGCAAGGGACTTGGCCTGAGCTACACCGAGATCTCCGTCTGCATGAGTGTACCTCTTCCCGAAGCTAGTCAATAAGGCTATCGGCCGAGATCGGGCAGACTGATTTTGAGGCTTCTCGCAGCACATCCGTGACTCGGGATCTTCATCCGCTCGATCCCGAAGCGCCGGTTTGGATTCCAAATACTGCTTCTACCACCTGTGTTCACCCCGAGGCCATCCTTTGCGGCGCCTCGCCCCAATCCGCAGATGTTCCGGCCTAAGAGTTATGGAGGTCCCACTGCAAATGCTGCTCCACGTCCTAATGTGATAACTTGCTTCAAGTGTGGAGAGACGGGCCACTATATCCGAGAGTGTCCCCAGAACAACCCCAATCAAACTGGAAAGTCTGTTGGCCGCGGCAAGCCAGCAGGAAAGGTGCCCTATGTTAAACCAGTTGCCACCGCTCGTGGCCATGTCAACTATGTCTCTTTGAAGAAACCTATGAGGATCCCAACGCCGCCCTCGCACGCTTCTTGTTAATTGCCACCCGCAATCGCTTTCTTTTGATACAGAGCATCTCATTCATTTATTTCGAGAGCTATGCTCGATTGCACAACACCACATTCTCGTGACATGCCTACCTCCATGGAAATTCAAACTCCTGGTTCTAGATGGCAAACCTCTAGAATAAGTCATGGGAATGAAATTCTTGTCGCATGCATTAGTTTTTCTTGCATCTTTAATAGCTCTCAAGTCCTCGGACATAAACATCATCTTAGGTATGGACCGGATGTCAGCCCATTATGCTAAGATCGATTGCTCTACTAGAACTGTTCAACTTACCCATCCTTCGGCAAAACAAAGGATGTTGTAACCCGAGTGTCTAAGCGCCAGCCTTTACTCATTAAATGCCAACCCTCTTCCAGACCTCGGGTTATTCCGGTAGTCCGTGATTTCCGGATGTCTTTCCGGAGGAACTGCCAGTGTTCCACCCGACAGGGATGTCGAGTTCGTAATAGATCTTATTCCGGAACTGCTCCAATCTCTAGAAGACCTTATAAGATGGCACCCTAGAACTAGCTGAACTTAAGAAACAACTCGATGAGTCCTTGCAAAAGGGTTTCATCCGTCCTAGTTCATCTCCATGGGCTTGCCCGTCCTCTTCGTCAAGAAGAAGGATGGTACGGATCGGATGGTTGTAGATTACCGACACATCAATTTGGTCACTATCAAGAACAAGTATCCGCTCCCGGGATCAACGATCTGTATGACCAGCTCATTGGATCCTCGATCTTTTTCCAAAATGGATTTGAGGTTGGGCTACCATCAAATCAAAATCAAGAACGGGACATACCTAAAGCGGCTTTTGTTACTCGTTATGGCCAATATGAGTACACCGTCATGTCTTTCGGTTTAACCAATGCTCCACCACCTTCTCTCGGTTAATGAACTCAATCTTTATGGAATACTTGGATAAATTCGGTGGTATACCTCGATGATATACTCATCTACTCCAAGAACGAAGAAGAACATGCCGAACATCTAAGGCTAGTATTGATGAAACTTCGAGAGCACCGCCTTTATGCCAAATTCTCTAAGTGTGAGTTACGTTACCGAAGTGACCTATCTAGGACATGTAATCTCCGGTAAGGGCATTGCTGTCAATCCCGAGCGAAGTTCAAGCCGCCCTTGATTGGACTCCACCTGAATCGGTCAAGCAAGTTCGAGTTTCCTCGGTTTAGCGAGCTATTGCCGCCGCTTCGCCGAGAATTTCTCTAAAGTTGCTAAACCTCTAACCGAACTCCTCAAGAAAGATAAGAAGTTCGAATGGACGCCAGTCATGAAGTTCAACTTTTCAGAGGCGAAAAGACGCCTCGACATCCGCTCCCGTACTTGTTCCACCAGATTTCTCTAAGGACTTTATTATCTATTGCGACGCCTCGCGACAAGGACTAGGTTGCATACTCATGCAAGATCGTCATGTGATTGCCTACGCTTCTCGACGATTCGTCCACATGAGGATAACTATCCCACACACGATCTAGAGCTTGCAAAGATGGTTCATGCACTCAAAACCTGGCGACATTACCTTACGGGTAATCGCTATAAATCTACACCGATCACCAAAGTCTGAAATATATCTTCACCCAACCAGATTTGAATCTCGTGCAAAGACGTTGGGTCGAAGTTGATTACAGATTTCGACTTAGGAATATCTTACACCCCGTGCAAAGCCAATGTCATGGCCGACGCCCTAAGTCGCAAATCTTATTGTAACAATCTGATGTTACAACAAAGTCAACCAATTCTCCACGAGGAATTTCGTAAGCTTAATCTTCACATTGTTCCTCGAGGATTCCTTCCCACCCTGGTGGCGAAACCTACCCTTACGGATCAGATCATCAAAGCACGTAAGGTAGATCCGGAATCTCCCGTATCGGGAGAAACATCAAGAAAGGAGTCGCGGATTGTTTCTCCATTGATGAACAAGGTGTCGTGTTCTTTGGAGACCGTCTAGTGGTTCCCAAGGTGCGCAACCCGAGGCGATTGATCCTTAAGGAAGCTCATGACTCTCCTCTCACCATTCATCCCGGTAGTACTAAAATGTATCAAGATCTACGCCAGAGGTTTTGGTGGACTAGGATGAAGAGAGAAATTGCTCAATACATTGCTAAGCTGCGACGTCTGTCGTCGAAGTTAAAGCAGAGCATCAACGGCCCGCCGGGTACCCTTCAACCTTTGGAAATTCCTGAATGGAAATGGGATAAAATCGGTATGGACTTCATTACCGGATTTCCCGTGACCAAGAGAGGGAATAATGCCATCTTCGTTGTTGTTGATCATCTTTCCAAAGTAGCCCACTTTTCACCTGTTCGTGAGAGTATAACCGCTAGCCGCCTAGCTGATTTGTACATCTCACGAATAGTGTCTCTTCATGGTATTCCATTGAGATTAACTCGGACCGTGGAAGTCTCTTCACCTCTCGATTTTGGGAAAGTTTCCAAAACGCTATGGGAACTCGTCTCTCTTTTAGCACCGCTTTCCATCCTCAATCAAGTGGTCAAGTAGAACGAGTCAATCAAATCCTAGAGGATATGCTTCGAAGCTTCATCATCTCTTTCGGCATGAATTGGGAGAAATGCCTTCCATTCACGAATTTGCTTATAACAATAGTTATCAAGCCAGCACTGGCAAAGCCCTTTCAAGTTCTTTATGGACGGAAATGTCGAACGCCTCTTAACCGGTCGAAACCGGGGAGAGACAACTCTTTGGCCGGACATGATCCAGAAGTCAAGAGCAGGTTCGCGTTATTCGTGAGAAATTGAAAACAGCCCAATCTCGTCAAAAGAGCCAATATGACCGCAAGCATAAGCCTATGACTTATGAAATTGACGAGAAGGCTTACCTTGAGTTACTCCTTTGAAGGGAACCCATCGATTCGGTATCAAAGGCAAGTTGGCTCCTCGTTACATTGGACCCTTTCGCATTCTTGCCAAACGAGGAGAAGTTGCCTACCAATTGGAACTACCTCCGCATCTCTCCAAAGTCCATGATGTCTTCCACGTTTCCCAACTCAGCGTTGCTTCTGATCCTATCCGTGGAGTAGACCACGAAACGCTTGATCTCCAAGATAACCTCACCTACCGAGAATATCCCGTCCAGTATTCTCGATCAAGCCGGCGTACCACTTTCGACGTCGGAATATCAAGTTTCTAAAGGTTCAATGGTCAAACCATGCCGAGCAAGAAGCAACTTGGGAAAGGGAGGATCGTCTTCGACTTGAGTATCCCACCTTTTTCAAGAATAGATTCTAAATCTCGGACGAGATTCTTTTGAGTGGGGGTGAGTTGTCACATCCCGGATAGACCATGCATTAGGGTGTGCATCATGTTTAAATTTCATTTGAATTTGAAATGGGGAAGGCAGAAACCCCGAACACCCCCCTTTAAAACAACTAGGGTTTACTAAAATTATTTCAATGAACCTGAAATGCCCTTCAAAATGCTCATCCTCTTTGTTTTGGTTCGTAACCCATATCAAAGGAGGTGTACCATTTTCTAGGTCATCTAGGGTTTCTAAAATAAATTCACAAGTTTTTGAAATGAGCATTTTAAACTATGAAAAATATTTTAAATGTTCAAAAAAAAAAAAATTCCAAACCAAAATGTTTCATGTTGGGAATATTCCAACAAGTGACCAGGAGCATTTTGGTGATTTTTAAAAGTGTTTTGGTATTTTTAAAAAACCCCAACAGAGTTACAGAAAATAGAAAAAACTTTAAAAAAGAAAGGCTTACCTGTCGCCATGACCGCCCACCTGCTGCCCACCAGCAATGGCCAGCTGCTTGGCTCGGCCAGCAGTACTGGTGCGCCGGTGAGCGCAGGCGCGCCACGCAGCTGGCCGCCGCCGCCTCATCCTCGCCGCCTCGCCGCTGGGCGACCCACGCGTCGTCCCCGACCCGGACACCTCACTTCCCGCCTCTCTCTCGCCGCCTCGACACGGCCGACGCCATCGCCGACACGCCACCGTCGCCGCCGTGCTCCCCGCCGATCATACTCCTCCCGCCATGTCTGCCGCTCCGCCGCACCCGTTACCCCTAGCCAGCCTAGTCCCTCGCCCGGAACACCCCGAGGCCACTACCCCGACCTCGCCTCGAGCTCAAGGTCGCCGGAGATCCCCATCATCGCCGCCGCCGCATCAGATCCCACCCCGACCGAGCGAAGCTTCCGCAGGTTCACCGTGAGCCTAGCTACCCCTCCATCCTCTCCGTTCTCTTCTTCTTGCACCACGCCGAAGCGGTCGATGATCGCTGAACCCCACTGCTGGGACTCGCCGCCGACGAGCCTCCGGTCACCTATTGGCCACGCCACTATGCCCATCACACTCACCACACCTCCACGAGTCTAACGTGCACTCCCAGCGCCTCGCCGAGGCTGCTAACTCCTAACCCGTCGATGGCCGAGCCTCGGCCGCCGCCTCGATGCCGGGCGCCCACTCCGCCATCCCGACCTAAACTAACTCCACCACTAACCGCGGCTCACCTCTAGCTACCAGATGCTCCCAGCGCTCCATTTGGAGCCCTAAAGTGCAAAGCACTTACTCCGCGTCTGGCCTCGCCGGCTGGCTAGACGCCGGTGAGTTGACCCCGTCAGGGCCCCGCTGACCGCCTGGTCAATGACAGGTGGACCTCTCCGGTTAAACTAATTAGGATTAGTTCTAATTAACTAAATTAGTTTAAATTAACTCGACATGCGGGTCCCACTGGTCAGCTTTGACACGACTTGCTGACCCCTCGACACAAGTTGACCTCATGTCGACGCATTAATTCAAATTCTGGAATTATTTCTATATAGTAAATTCCGAATATATTTCAAATTTCAAATGCTTATAACTTTTATCTATAACTCCAAATGCAAAGATTTATATATGAAAAATTATCAGAAAAATACACTCTATCCATTGGTACAGGTTTCATGCATGTTAAAACAAGTTAACTATGCTGAATAACCAGAATAAGATATTGCACCATTAGGACTAACTCCAATGAGCTATCATTTGAATCCTTGATTCAAATGAGTTCATCCTATTCTTTCAGCTTGCATTAGGCCAACACACATCCATATTGCCATGTCATAGCATGCATCATATTATTGCATATTGTCATGTGTGTTTACTTTCGGTGTGCTTTCATGATAGGTTACGCCTCAAGATAACCTCGATTACCCTTTCAAGGGCGCTTCTCTACCCCAGTTCCATCGTGCAAGCAATTCATTGATCATTCCGATACAAACCCATGTTCTCGCTTACGCTCTCGTTTACTGCATTAAGACAATGCGATTCAAACTGTTGTGTGCTGCGGTAGTTGAACCCACTTCCTTTGCATGACTGTCATTGCCACAAGAACTCAGATGAAACCCACTAGTATGTGTAGGAGTTGATTGAGCCGTGTTTGTGTGTTCCTACCATGCTATGCTTGCTATGCTTAGAGTTGTGTCGTGTCCGGCTCATCGGGGTGATGAACCGGAGTGAAAGGTTGTGTTGGTTCGAGAGTGTAAGTGTTGAACACGATTTGGTAAAGGTATCGATGAGAGGCCATGTAGGAGTACATGGTGGGTTGTTTCATTGAAGCGAACTTAAGAACCGAGATCTGTGTTTGTGATCCATGAACTAGCTACTACCACGCATTGGGCCCGAAACCAATGGACCCTCTCGGCTTCTTAACCACCCCTGTTCATAGTCCGGGAGTTGCAAGTAGTTTACGGTGTTTGTAGCATCTTTGGGGCCGACGCAACGCTGACCTTAGGGGTGGGTTGTGTTGCGGTAGGCACCGTGCGTGTACCGATTCGCCCGCTTGGTGTCTCGGGAACCTGTACACATCGTTCGGGGCCGTATGGGAAACCTCGGCGGACTCCTGCGGATGGAACCCGAATAGGCGATAAACCCGGACTAGGGACTTGAGTGTTTAGGTAGGTCGTGGCCGACACCCACGTTGGGCTTCCGCTGAAGGTTGCCGAGTACATGTCGTGTAAACGACGGTAAGTGGTGAGAGCGTGTGTGAAGAAGTACACCCTGCAGGTTTAATATGAACTATTCGAATAGCCGTGTCCACGGAAAAGGACTTCTGGGTTACCTATATCGGTTCATAGACAAGTGAATGGATACTACTAAAAGCCTCAAGATAAGTGTGAGTATCGTGGATGGCCCTCTCGGGGATGACGAGAGAGGATCCACGGTGGAGTATTGTGATGGTGAGTAGTGGACTGCAAAGCGACAAATGCTTTACAAAGTGTGTTACGAGGGATAGCTTAGCCAAGAGTCAAAGCTGGCTTCTTTGCAAATAACTCCACCTCCTTCTTGAGAATGTGCATGTATGATAGGATTACGTGGTAAGACTTGCCGAGTACTTTTGTACTCATGTTTGCTTAATCAATGTTTTTCAGAGGACTATACTACCCCTCCGACGGATTCTATGTAGATGTTGACTTGACGAGTGAACTAGCCACCGGTGGCGATCTAAGACTTGTGAAGGGCCGTTGTAGATAGAAAGGCTCCAACAAGCTTTCTTTCTTTCTAGAGTCTGTACTCGGACTACTTTGCTTCCGCATGTGCTTGTATGATTGTATGACTTGAGTGTTGGGTCATGTGACCCCTACCTGTATGACTATGTTATGTATGGCTCCTCGAAGCCCCTTAAATAAAGTACTTGAGTTGTAGAGTTTTGTTGTGATGCCTTGTTGTATTTACTCATATCCGGCATATTGCGTGTATGATTGAAATGCTTGGTATGGGTGGGATCCGACAAACTAGTTGTTTATCCTTGGCAGCCTCTCATATGGGGAAATGTAAGTCTCGTGCTTCTGAGCGATAGTAGTCCGCTACAGCCGGTTCACCGGAGTCCTGCTAGCCCAAAGACTACCGCTTGGACACCGATCGGGCCGGCATGTGTTTCATTTCGTTCCTATGTCTGTTCCTTCGGGAAATGTCACGCGGTGATATTCGAGTCTGCCTAACCTTTCTGACCGGGATACCGGAGTCCTGTTAGCCAGTGCTACAGCCGAATTCATACGTTGATGACCGACATGCTCAAGTGATTCATGTATGCCTGTCCCCATAGGTTAGTGCCGCTTTGGGTTCACGACTAGCCATGTCGGCCCGGGTTCTTTGTCATGTGGATGCTAGCGACGCTATCATATACGTGAGCCAAAAGACGCAAACGGTCCCGGGCCATGGTAAGGCGACACCCGTGGGAATACCGTGCGTGAGGCCGCAAGGTGATATGAGGTGTTACCAGCTAGGTCGATGTGACTTGGAATCGGGGTCCTGACAATAATTCTTCGCGGTGCCATACCAATTGACTCAAACATAGGTGGCTCCGGCCACCGCCCTCTCCTTGGAGAGGTTGTGTCTCGTGGCTGGTCTTCATTGTCTTGTGCTTTCCTCTTCCCTATGCGAGTTTGTGTCGTCGTTTGTATTCGCCTCTTTGTTGTTCGGTGTTTCCGAAGGTTGTTTTGCTTTTGGTCTCTTTCTCTTGTGTGAAACTTGCACTTTCTTGGGTTACGGTACTACCGTGGCAAGCCACGGTACTACCGCAGGAGTTGGTAGCTTTGCGCTTGCTTAGTTGTCTCCCAGGGGCACGGTACTACCGCTACCATCGCGACAGTAATTTTTTACTGCCGCTGGAAGAGCGGTACTACCAACACATGTGATACTTCCGCCGGGCGGTACTACCGCTGATGACCGGCGGTACTTCAGCATACCTTGAAAGCAGTGGGGGTTAAGAGCGGGACAGGGGGATTTCTAACTCCCCCCATACCCATTCATCTCTATTCCCCACTCCGTCTCTCTCTCCTGCCCAAGAACGGCGCCGGAGGCCTTCGCCGGATCTCCATCTCCGGCCGCTCTCCTCGGATTCCAACCGGTGGGATCGTTCCCCACCTCGCCCTCTTGCCATGGACTAAGGTTTTTCCCCAAGTTCCTCTCCTCTTCGTCCTTCCGTGTGCTTTTAGGTATTGGGGAGATGCATGTGGTGTTCTTGAGATTTTTGGCTAAATCTGTGCAAGAGGGATTTGTAGGAGCGTGGTAGTGTAGTAAGCATGCTCTTTGGATAGTCAAAATAGTTCCGGTTGATCAACGGTAGTACCGATGTAGTTGTGCGGAGGTTCTATATCCAGATCCGCAACTCTCTGTCGCGGTTTTCGATCCGCGCGGTACCACCGCTCCTCCTGGAGCGGTACTACCGCGGCCTCGCCTGTATCTGGCGCCATGCGGCACTACCGTACCTTGGTGCGGTGCTACCGCTTGGTGCCCGGAAGTAAAAAATTACTTCCTCCCCAGGCGTGGTACTATCGTGCCACCCCGGAATGGTACTACCGTGGCTGGAGCGGATGTAATTTTTTACATCCGTACACCAGCCCGGTACTACCGTAGATTCATCCAGCGCTCTTTTTCTGTCCAGATCTCGTGCTTATTTGTTTCCCTCGGCTTTGGCCTTGGTCTTTTGCATTGATCCGTCTTGTTTCCCATGCGTGTTCTTGTGTTTTGTGTCTAGGTGGTGGCTCCGGTTCTCTTGCTCGTCGCTCGAATCCCAACCGTGACACAGGGTCAAAGCGGCTGCGCAACCCAGATGAAGCTCCAGAGGGGTCATCTGCTTCCCAACGCAGACCAAGCACACCGCCAACAAGCAGAAGGAGCCTTTCATGGGCATGGATGAGATGCCCCAGGCCGAGTTTGTCATTTGAAGGAAGCTCAATCCCTATGTGAATCCCCGGGCTAACTTGTGAGGCAATGATCTCTTCTGGACCAAGCAGCAGAATCTGATCTATCTGGATGTGATCAAGGCCAAGCAGAACCTCTATGTGGAAGTTCACTATATTGACATGCATCATATGAGGCAGGACAAGCACCGTGGGTACTTTGGAGAGGCCTTGGATCTAGTGGAGCAGTTCGGCATTGAGCACTTGCTCACCTTCCACAAGGATTTTGATCCAGAGATCATAGCACAGTTCTTTGCTTCGGTCTACTTCGGCGTCGATGAAGCAAGGACCATGACTTGGATGACCAATGGTCGCCGGATGTCTGCTACATGGAAGGAGTTCATGGAGTTGCTTAACGTTCCAGATGAAGGGCTCGACACGCCAGTTGGAGTTCGCCCTCATGCCAACTCTGAGTCTGCCAACAAGAACAAGCTCATGCCATTCCTTATTCAGAAGACTCTTCCCAGCAAGAAGAAGGTGTGGGTGCTTAACCCCTTCCTTGGCATCATGCATCGGCTCTTCCGGAACACCCTCTTCCCATGCATTGGTGACATGGGCCAGGTGCATGCTTACCTCGTTGACATGATGCTCCTTTGTGAGGAGGCCCGTCAGGCTCAGACTCAGCCACTTGATGTCTCACATATCATGTGGTGTGAGCTTCAGTTCACCGTGTTCAACCGTAAGGTCCCCATCTATGGGCCTTACCTGTTTCATCTGATCTCCAAGACTTGGGAGAAGCTCTTTCCCAATGATGAGTTTGAAGCTCTGTGTTGGATTCACATGAGCCCATCAAAGCCGCATCAAGCCCCAATGGGCTAACACCACCACTTCTGCTGAGGCTGCCAGGATGGCTGTGGATGAGGAGGAGATTGAGGAGGAAGAAGCTGCTGAGGACCGTTCTGCTTTCACTACTCCCTCTGCTGAGCCCTCTTGGGCGAAGAAGCTGAAGATCAAGATGAAGAGGCTTTTCTGCATGCAGGTCCAGAGTCAGTACAAGGCCCATGTTGCTCAGAAGGAGGGTCGCCGTCGCGACAACATGATTTTGAGGGCGTGCGGCGAGGACGTGGCCGGCGGCTCTGAGAGGCACATCACCCCCGAGGCTGCCTGGATGGCTAAGCAGGGCTACAAGTGGACCGATTCTGAGGAGGAGTACATTCCTACTGCGGAGTTTGGCGACGAGGAGTCGTTTTCCGCCTGAGCTACCACCTTTGTTGTAGGTGCCCTCTCTGCCTTTTTGGTGTCTCGATGCCAAAGGGGGGGGGGAGAGTGTAGGATTTGCGTGTCGTGTGTTGTGTGCTTCGCCGTTTGCTTTGCTTTCCATCTGTTGAACTTGTTTGCTTTGGTTTGGCTGTGCTCGTGAGACTAAGTTTATCATATGGTGTAAGACATATGCAATCTATCATACCTTATTTCCTTATTGAGCTTATGCTATATCGTGCTATCTATGTTATGCTCATGTTTACTAGCTTGTTTAGTGTTAGCCTTATCTTTGCAAGATATGCTTTGTCTCTAAAATATAGGGGGAGTGGTGATCCTAGTATCCGTGCCGTGCAGTCCAAAGCACTTTACTCTCTAGCACGAATCTAGGGGGAGCTCGTCTATATTCTAGAGATGTGGGGTTTGCTTGTGCTATATTCTTTCCCTTTGTGAAATCCCGTATTGTCATCAATCCACCAAAAAGGGGGAGATTGTAAGGGCATTCTTGTCCCTTAGTAGTTTTGGTGATTGATGACAATGCTTTTGCGGACTATCGTGTGTACTGAGCTTTTCAGATATATCATGACTAAACACGAGACGATTTGATGCCCCTCGAAGATTATTGAAGACGGCGGTTCTCTACGGTTCTTTTCAGTGGAGTTGAGTCGTAGGAAAGCCGCACTATTAAGAGGGGGTCCGCTTTGGAAAGGTTTGGGTGGAATCTCACGTACACGTCCCTTTTGCATCGTCTTTCCTTTGGCTCTTTGGAGTTCTCCCCCGTCTCACCTTGTCTCTGCGAAATGAAGGACTCCGAGTTGCTCTTCTCAGGCTGGCGGTAGTACTGCTCCTCTGAGCGGTACTACCGCAGAGCGCCAGTAGTACTGGGCTCAAGACGGTAGTACCGTGGGCTCCCATGGTAGTACCGTTCCTCCTAAGCGGTAGTACCGTGAGTTTTGGCCTGACACCGCTGCTCAAGCGGTAGTAGGGGCGGATGTAATTTTTTACATCCGCGCCCTACGCGGTAGTACCGTGTCGCGACGCGGTAGTACCGTGTCGCCTAGCGAGGTGCAGCAGCAGGAGCGGAGGTAGGGGCGGATGTAATTTTTTTACATCCGCACCCTTCACGCTAGTACCGCACCCCTGGTTCGCGGTAGTACCGTGTCGGATTTTCTCATCGATAAAATCTCAGCGGAGGTAGTCACGGATGTAACTTTTACATCTGTGCCTACCGCGCCTGGACTGTGGCTGCCCTGCGGTAGTAACGCACAGGGTCGCGGTAGTACCACGCCTGCGGTTCTACCGTGCCTTGTCTGTGCTCTTCTGTTGAGGTCCAGGCTCTTCCACGCCCACGGTAGTACCGCGGTCCGCCTTGATAGTACCGCATGAGCCCGTCTTGGTAGTACCGCTCTGTGAATGCAGTAGTACCTTGATCATGGCTGAGTGGTGGCTAACGGTTGGAATTGTCCCCCCACTATATAAGGGGGTCTTCTTCTCCAAGAAGACTCACCTCTTCCATCCCCAAGCTCCATTGTTGCTCCAAGCTCCATTTTCGCCCGATCTCTCTCCCTGGCCAATCAAACTTGTTGATTTTCTCGGTATTGGTTGAGAAGGCCGAGATCTACACTTCCACCAAGAGAAATTTGATTCCCCCCACTAATCCCTAGCGGATCTTGTTACTCTTGGGTGTTCGAGCACCCTAGATGGTTGAGGTCACCTCGAGCCATAGTCCATTGTGGTGAAGCTTCGTGTGGTGTCGTTGGGAGCCTCCAATTAAGTTGTGGAGATTGCCCCAACCTTGTTTGTAAAGGTTCGGTCGCCGCCTTCAAGGGCACCAATAGTGGAACCACGACATCTCGCATTGTGTGAGGCGTGAGGAGAATACTGATGGCCCTAGTGGCTTCTTGGGGAGCATTGTGCCTCCACACCGCTCTAATGGAGACGTACTTCCCCTCAAAAGGAAGAAACTTCGGTAACACATCCTCGTCTCCACCGGCTCCACTCTTAGTTATCTCACACCTTTACTTTTGCAAGCTTACTTGTGTTATATCCCTTGCTTGCTTGTGTGCTTGTTGTTGTTGCATCATATAGGTTGTTCACCTAGTTGCATATCTAGACAACCTACTTTGATGCAAAGTTTAATTTGGTAAAGAAAAGCTAAAAATTGTTAGTTGCCTATTCACCCTCCCCTCTAGTCAACTATATCGATCCTTTCACTAGGCGTGTTGACCATTGATGGTCGATTAGCTTCTTGGCGGCGACGTGGAGTTGGAGAGCTATGTTGGAGAAGAATGACTGCTTGATTACTTAGCTTCTTTGGTGCAGTTGGGTCACTGACACGTGGGCCCAACAGGCATCCGGGCCACATGTCAGTTACGCAGTTGCACCTGCAGTTAAGTCACTGAAGCTCAGTCTGCTGGAGAATAAGCTTCTATTCGGCTCAGCCGGACACAGGTGGGTAGATTCGGTTAATTAATTATACCTCCAGCGCACCCCATTTTAGTTGAAGAATGTATGAAATGTAATGAAATCCGACATGTTTATATGAAATATGACCGTGTATGAATGAATTTAGTTCGATTAGTTTGAATTCTTGTATCACTGGCATTGGATGAACATGCAAAACAATACGTACTAGGATTATTCCCAGGGTGATCACCTCGTTTGCAGCAGTTTCACATGTACTCCATCCGGTCCTTTTTAGTCTGCATACAAGTTTTGTCTGCAGTCAAAGTATCTCTACTTTGACCAATCTTTTAGAAAAAAGTATGAACATTCACAATGTAAAATCAACTGACTTGAAATAAATCTAATATGCGAAGTAAAAAGGAACAGAGGGAGTACAAAGAGTTTGAGCTGCTTTTTAGCGTTCCTGTACATTGCAATCAAACACACAGGCCTGGCAATTCATAGAGAACATTCAAAACAATCGATGATTATGCATCTCAGCGATTCACATGTCAGAGCCAATATTTACTTCACAACTAAACAATAAATAAAAATCGATCGATGCTGCTGACAACAAAGGGCGACCCATTTGAAAATATCAATCTTTCTAACATCAATGAGCAAAATTTGACAAGGTTGTCTGATGACCCACAAGTATAGGGGATCTATTGTAGTCCTTTCGATAAGTAAGAGTGTCAAACCCAACAAGGAACAGAAGGAAATGATAAGCGGTTTTCAGCAAGGTATTCTCTGCAAGTACTGAAACAAGTGGTAACAGATAGTTGTGTGATAGGATAATTTGTAACGAGCAACAAGTAACAAAAGTAAATAAAGTGCAGCAAGGTGGCCCAATCCTTTTTGTAGCAAAGGACAAGCTGGACAAACTCTTATAATAGGAAAAGCGCTCCCGAGGACACATGGGAATATCGTCAAGCTAGTTTTCATCATGTTCATCTGATTCGCGTTCGGTACTTTGATAATTTGATATGTGGGTGGACCGGTACTTGGGTGTTGTTCTTACTTGAACAAACATCCCACTTATGATTAACCTCTATTGCAAGCATCCGCAACTACAACAAAAGTATTAAGGTAAACCTAACCATAGCATGAAATATATGGATCCAAATCAGCCCCTTACGAAGCAACGCATAAACTAGGGTTTAAGCACGTCACTCTAGCAACCCATCATCTACTTATTACTTCCCAATGCCTTCCTCTAGGCCCAAATAATGGTGAAGTGTTATGTAGTCGACGTTCACATAACACCACTGAGGCTAGACAACATACATCTCATCAAAATATCGAACGAATACCAAATTCACATGACTACTAATAGCAAGACTTCTCCCATGTCCTCAGGAACAAACATAACTACTCACAAAGCATATTCATGTTCATAATCAGAGGGGTATTGTCGGTGTAAAAACCGGCGGATCTCGGGTAGGGGGTCCCGAACTGTGCGTCTAGGCGGATGGTAACAGGAGACAAGGGACACAATGTTTTTACCCAGGTTCGGGCCCTCTCGATGGAGGTAAAACCCTACTCCTGCTTGATTAATTGATGATATGGGTAGTACAAGAGTAGATCTACCACGAGATCAGGGAGGCTAAACCCTAAAAGCTAGCCTATGGTATGATTGTTGTTCGTTCTACGGACTAAAACCCTCCGGTTTATATAGACACCAGAGAGGGCTAGGGTTACACAGAGTCGGTTACAATGGGAGGAGATCTACATATCCATATCGCCAAGCTTGCCTTCCACGCTAAGGAAAGTCCCATCCGGACACGGGACGAAGTCTTCAATCTTGTATCTTCATAGTCCAGGAGTCCGACCGAAGGTCATAGTCCGCCATCCGGACACCCCTAATCCAGGACTCCCTCGGTAGCCCTGAACCAGGCTTCAATGACGACGAGTCCGCGCTGCGGATTGTCTTCGGCATTGCAAGGCGGGTTCCTCCTCGAATACTTCATAGAAGATTTTGAACACAAGGATAGTGTCCGCTCTGCAAAATAAGTTCCACATACCACCGTAGAGAGAATAATATTTACACAAATCCAATCTGCTGATGTATTCCGCAGCGTGACATCACACCACGTCCAAGCCTTTATTCGAATCGTTTTTACTGTCCCACCTCAGCGTGTTTATCGAGGCGGTTTCCTTGGCATGTCTTGTCGAAGCAGAGATCGTGTCACCTTATTCCGGGATTCTCATCAATACGGGCGTGGGTAACCCAATCGTGCCCGTTGGTATGTCTCCTCAATCGAAGGTGAGTCCCAAACGGTCACGGGGAGGGCTCTTGGTATTCAACCTCTTTATAAAGAGACCAAGGCTCGGCTCCTTTCTTTCAATCCCAATTGAATCCGCCTCTCGCCTCGAGTTCCAACACCCAAAGCTCCAGATTCAGGCGCTTCGAACCTTCGATGATGTCCGGCTCCGACCTTCAAGGCCGGTGGATGCCTTCCTCCGTTACGGAAGAAGATGTGCTAAAGCTAAGAGATGCCAGGTATCTAACCGGCGAAATCTTGCATAGGCTGCCTGCTCAAGGGCAGGTTATCCCCACTCCCAAGCCTGGTGAGAGCATGGTGTTCGCGTCTCACTTCCTTTGGGGGCTTGGTTTCCCGACGGACCCCTTCGTGAGGGGGCTCATGTTTTATTACGGGCTGGAATTTCACGACTTGGCTCCGGAGTCCATCCTCCACATCTCATCGTTCATTGTCGTGTGCGAAGCCTTCCTCCGTATTACTCCTCACTTTGGATTGTGGCTTAAGACCTTCAAAGTAGAGCTGAAGATGATCGAGGGGCAAGACGCAGAGTGCGGAGGTCTTTGTCATAAGCAAGAATCTTTGACGCTCCATGGCCCGAGGGCTCTTTTTCAAGAGGAGTTCAGCTTATGGCAACGAGAGTGGTTTTATATCACAGCTCGGGGGCACCAAGTGGGTGGCGCCACCTGCCTTTCGCTCGGGTCCCCCACCACAGCTAGCATCATGGGTCAATAGAGGGTTTAACTAGGGGCCGTCCAAGGACGTGCCCTTGTTGCAGGGCCGCATTCGAGACCTCCTAGAGAGAGAGGGATCAATCTGGTCATAGTGACGTAGGTCATGTTGATTCGCCGCACCTTGCCCTGCAAACATCGCCCCCTCCGCCTGTGTGAGTTTAATCCGGAGGGACCACGAGCTCTCCAACATTTTACGGGCGCGACGCCCATGGAGATGTACAAATTTTTCTTCAAATCACAAGCAATGTGTCCGGACTCGACCGAGGACGCAGGTCTGAGCTGCCATCGCCCGGATACTCAAGTAAGTAGCCCTGTACCCGGACACACTATCCATATATTTATCATAAAATTGCCCTTAAAAGAGTTGTCCCTTAAACAGGAGTGGATAGTGAAAGCAAAGCTAATCAGGTCTCCGGCCCCCCTCCCTGAGACCACGCCGGATCCCGTGTTAACTAGGATGCTGGAGGTTGCGCCTTTGGAAGAAGGCGAAGGGGGGAACAAGGAAGCTACCGCCTCCCCGAAGGAGGCTGTCAGGAAAGGAGGAATCGAGAATTCCTCTAGCTAGGGGAAGAAGAGGACCGCCTCTGAAGACCCGGAGACCATGGTCTCAAAGCGGGGAAGAAATCTTCGTCAAAGGGTCCTCAAGGCTGGGAATGCCTCGGCCGCCTTTGTGCCCCCAAGGGGATCAGCCCTCCACCGAGCCGTAAGTAGAGAGGGGAGTTTTGAAATAAGAGACATCCCTGTTCTATTTCTGAGGAAGATAACCGAAATTTTACCTTGTAGTTCGGATCTCAGCCCTTCTCAGCAGAGCTCATCTTCAGGGGATCTTCATCCGGAGATGATGGAGAGCGGAATGCCTCCCCCTGCCGTACCGCCTTGCGAGGCGGGCGACCCTAAGGTGTCGTCACGGAGGGTTTCTACGAATCCGGCAGGGCCGGAAGGCAATCGTATTGCCCCCCAAGGTCCTCAGCGTCCGGCCTTCGAAAAAGGCCGTCGGACGAGTCGGCACCCGTCCGGTCTTGTGATCGGAGGGCTGAAGGATCTGCTCGGGCGGCGTCTGTCTCGAGAAGAACACCGTGCATTGATGGGTACGGTGATTGAAAGGATTTCATCCAGCGGAGAGCGGGTTGTACGAGGCCGTCAGAGTTTATCGATGTGTTTTGAGGTACGCGAAATGATGTACCTTTTGACAGTTCCGCATATATAAGATGCGCCCTGTGTAGATAGTAGCCCCTGTGACTCGGTGCGTTGTAAAAAATTATGGCGCGCCGAGGATCATAACCCCAGGTATAATATGTCGCCCTTCGTATGTAGGTGGCGAAGTGTTCGGTGGCTAGCCGGACTGATGAATTTGCCGAGCTAAAGCGGCAACTTGACGTGGCAGATGCCGACATCGCGCTTGTCAACAAGCGGCTTGACGAGGCATAAGGTATGTAATTTCTCTGAAAACACCTGGTAAGAGGAGCTTGATGCCCGTATCTTACAACATGTGTGCTTGATGCACATGGTGCCGCTGCCATGGAGAACCTTCGGGCGGAACTTTCCCGAGCCAAGGAGCAAGCCAGGAAAAGCGACGCGGCTGCCTTAAAGGCGGCTGAAGAGCTGAAAGCCGAACATGCTACTCACTGCCGAAGCAAGAAGGAAATGGCCGAGAAGGCTGTGAAGTTGAAGAATGCTGCCGACCGCTGCAAGCTTCTAGAAAAAGAAGATCGGCCGGAACAGAAGGACCTGAAGAAGGCCACTACCGAGGCCAAGGATGCTCGCTCTGCGATGAGAGCTATGAAGGAGGAGCTATGTCAGGCCGGAGATATCGCGGCTGGAAAGCCCTTTATGCTGCGAATGAAGTTCGGGGATCCTAAATATGCTCCGTTGGACCGGCTGTGGAGTGCGGCGGACCCTTATCTGGACTTGGCGGCGAGTGCCACGGACGCGGCCGAACATTTTCGAGATCAAAAGGATCACGAAGTGGAAAAGATTTTTTGGTCGCAGTTCCACAATCCAGAGCGCCCACTTCCATTAACCGATCGTTTGGCCGCATGGGCGGAGCTGAATAGGTTACCCGGACTCGCCATGAAGTATGTAGTGAGTCATCTGTGGCCGGAAAGGCCCGAGCCGAAGAGTTATTTTAGCTTGGTGCAGCAGTTCCTTGTTGCGGTGCCGCATATCAATGCAATGAAAAGGTCAGCGTGCATAGAGAGTGCGCGGATGGCTCTTGCCCGTGTCAAGACATACTGGGCGGAGATGAAGGCCGTCGCTGTTGCATCCCAAGATTCGGACGGGAGCCGAGTACCGCCGAGCACTATTTTCGAGGAAGTTCTGCAGGCGCTTCGTTTAATAGAGACGCGATGCTTTCGAAGGATATTATGTTCGAATAACATATATTAGTGTAAAACAATGTTTCGGGGGAATATAAAAGCTTTTTATACTTGTGCCTTCAAGAATTAGTATACCTCATGTGCGGCCGTTAATGTATATGTATATATAACCTGAAAGATGGCAGTCTTCGGCTTCAGCCCCCACACATATAATGCGGGGGTCTTCGCAAAAGGCGCATTTTCACACTTGATCCAACGTCTTGGTCCTATTAAGGAGGTGATAGCGCAGCGAACTAGGCAACCGGACTATAATGCTTTATCACTTTCACTTAGCCATAGGAGTTTGACAGTGGGGCTACTATATAGCCCCTAGGGGCACCGCGCTCACCCGAATTCGGGGCGCGTGTGTGCCTGGCCGGGAAACGGCCCTTCGTTAATGCGGAGGAATCCTAAAGATTCCGGCGGGTCATCGAGTGGTTGACCAGTCTCACGCTATATAATGACAGTCAGTTTTCGGCTTTCTCTACTGAGGTACTCGCCTGGCCAAACCGGGGCACAATCGCAGTAGTTCTCCTGGTGCCGCCTTAGCCGATAGAGCGGAACGTACGGCAGCAAAACACAGGAGCCGGGCAAACCCAACATTTGACAAAAGACATGATTCGGAGCTGATGCATATAAGGCCAAACTCGCAACGCCAAACACTCCCTAAGGTATTCGATCTTTATGAAAACGGGCTGAACAACGCCCTTGGTAATAAGCCCACAATTGTCTAGAAATGCAGCGCAAGATTACGATGTGGCCACATGCCAAGACGCCAGACCTCCTCCTCGGTTATATCACGAAACCGGGGATGTGTATCAACAAGAGAGCGGTAAAAAAAGGTTTACGAGGGTCTTAATCTAAAAGAATCCTTGGAACGGGTCCCTCTTGCGTCTGCGCTGTGTCTCCGTTGTGCCGTATCCTGGACGGGTGTAGCACGGTGTTCATCTGTAAAAGAGAGGAACTTAGTTGAAAAAGATCGTGCGAAAATGTACGCTATATTAAATAAACAAAGTATAATTCAAAAAAAATGAATAAAATTGAGCTTTATTGTCTCTTGTTGTACATGCGCGGAGCCCCTTGTGCGGGGGTATGCGGCTAGTAAGCCCTTGTACGTTTACGCCGAACTCGTCTAGCCATGTCCGGGGTCTGAACGACCTGTTTAGGTGCTTTGATTAGTGAAGCCGGTTTAGTGTGTGGCTGTCAAGGCAGCCGCACAATCTTCCGCGCTCGAGGAGCACTCGATATTTCCCTTTAATGAGATGATGCCTCGCGGACCGGGCATTTTAAGTGTAAGAGATGCATAATGCGGTATTGCGTTAAAGCGGGCGAAAGCTTCGCGTCCCAGTAGTGCTTGATAGCTACTTGTAAATGGGGCGATGTGGAAGGTTAGCTTTTCGCGGCGGAAGTTGTCGGGGAGCCGAACATAACTTCTAGCAGGAGAGAGCCCGTACAATGGGCGTACGGGCCTGGCGTTACCCCTTGAAAGGAAGTGTTGCTATGGCGAATTTTTGTTGGGTCTATCCCCATTTTTCGGATTGTGTCCTGATATAGCAGGTTTAGATCACTGCCGCCTTCCATTAGGACTTGTGTAAAGTGGAGTCCGTTAATTATCGGATCTAATATCAAGGCGGTCCAACCTGCATTACGGATACTTCTAGAGTAATCCTGATGGTCGAAAGTGATTGATTTTAACAACCAGTGGCGGGACTCCTCTGGGATAGGCCGTATGGCGCGTATCTCTATAGGCGCGCGTATCTCTATAGGCGCCACTCTGTTTTTCCCTTTTGTCACGTGAAGTGAGTTTACTGTTTTGACTTCTTGTGGGAAATTCTTTTGTTTTCCGGTGCTCTACTTATGGGGTTCGTCATCGTCCTCGCTTGGTGTGTCGAGCCCCTTGTGTTCGGCATTGAGTTTGCCGGATTGCTTGAAGACCCAACAATCTCTGTGGGTATGGTTTGCGGGCTTCCCGAGTATCGTGGATTTGGCATATCTTGTCCAAGATTTTGTTTAGGTTAGATAGCTCGTCCTGTTATCCTTGAGGGCAGCTTTTTCTGATTTTGTCGAGAGCTTTTGAATCCGGTGTTGATCGCCGTGCTCTTGAGTTGTTTCCTTGGTCCGGTCTTTGGTCCTTGCTGCGTCGCGGTTTCCTGCTTCCATCCCTAACCCGGATGTACTTGGGTCGCTGGTACTGCATCTTGCCAACCAGCTATCCTCTCTCGCGCAAAAGCGGGTCATGAGGCTTGTTAATGCGGCCATTGTTCTTGGCTTTTCTTGGCCGAGGTGTCTGGCGAGCCATTCGTCTCGAACGCTGTGTTTGAAAGCTGCTAAGGCTTCGGCGTCCGGATAGTCGACTATCTGGTTCTTTTTAGTAAGAAATTTGTTCCAAAGTTTCCGGGCTGACTCCCCGGGTTGTTGAGTTATATGACTTAAATCGTCTGCATCCGGAGGTCGTACATAGGTCCCTTGAAAATTTGCCCGAAAAGCATCCTCCCAACTTCCAATGGTGTTTTCGGGGAGGCTTTTAAGCCAATGCCGGGCTGGCCCTTTGAGCTTGAGGGGTAAGTATTTTATGGCGTGGAGGTCATCTCCTCTAGCCATGTGTATGTGGAGGATGTAATCCTGAAAGTGCAAAAATCCGTAGGTGGTTTTGGTAATTCATAACAACATATAGCTCATTGAGCTAATGCTATTCCAAGACTATTATTTTCAGGAAAGCTCAATGAATGGCATGGCATGGATGATGAAAGTGGATCCCTCAAAATACTAAGGACAAAGGATTGGCTCAAGCTCAAAAGCTCAAGACTCTTCATTTTACATTTTAGTGATCCAAGATCACATTGAGTCTATAGGAAAAGCCAATACTATCAAGAAGTGATGAGGTGTTGCTTAATGAGCCTTTTGCTTCATGTGCTTAGTGATATGCTCCAAAACCCTCAACTACTTTCCCACATCCACAAATGACCTAAACCTATAGCCAAAATCGGTCACACCGATTCATTCTATCCGGCGCCACCGATTCCAAAAGTCATAGCCACTGCCACAAACCCTAAGCAAATCGGTCTTACCGATAGGGATCTCGGTCTCACCGAGATGGGGTTGCAATCTCTGCTTCCCTTCGTAACGCTTCGGTCTAACCAAGTGAGCGATCGGTCCCACCGAGATTGCAATGTAAACTCTCTGCTTCCTTTTGTAACATTTCGGTCTCACCAAAATAGCAAATCGGTCCCACCGAGTTTACACGACCAACTCTGGTTAGCTAATTACCAAAATCGTCTCACCGAGTTTGTGTAATCGGTCTCACCGAGATTACGTTATGCCCTAACCCTAACCATATCGGTCTCACCGAGATGCATGTCGATCCCAAGAAAATCACTAACGGTCACTAGGTTTACTAAATCGGTCTGACCGAGTTTAACTATTCGGTCCCACCGAGTTTGGTAAATTGTGTGTAACGGTTAGATTTTGTGCGGAGGCTATATATACCCCTCCACCTCCTCTTCATTCGTGGAGAGAGCCATCGACTGAACCTACACTTCCAACTTACCATTTCGAGAGAGAACCACCTACTCATGTGTTGAGGCCAAGATATTCCATTCCTACCATATGAATCTTGATCTCTAGCCTTCCCCAAGCTGCTTTCCACTCAAACCCTCTTTCCACCAGATCCAAATCCTATGAGAGAGAGTTGAGTGTTGGGGAGACTATCATTTGAAGCACAAGAGCAAGGAGTTCATCATCAACACACCATTTGTTACTTCTTGGAGAGTGGTGTCTCCTAGATTGGCTAGGTGTCACTTGGGAGCCTCCGACCAGATTGTGGAGTTGAACCAAGGAGTTTGTAAGGGCAAGGAGATCGCCTAATTCGTAAAGATCTACCGCTAGTGAGGCAAGTCCTTCGTGGGCGACGGCCATGGTGGGATAGACAAGGTTGCTACCGTGGACCCTTCGTGGGTGGAGCCCTCCGTGGACTCAAGGCAACTGCTACCCTTCGTGGGTTGAAGTCTCCATCAACGTGGAGGTACGATAGCACCACCTATCGGAACCACGACAAAAACATCCATGTCTCCAATTGCGTTTGAATCCTCTAAACCCTTCCCCTTACTTTCTTGCAAGTTGCATGCTTTAATTTCCGCCAATATACTCTTTGCATGCTTGCTTGAATTGTGTGATGATTGCTTGACTTGTCCTAATATAGCTAAAATCTGCCAAACTATAAAATTGGGAAAAGGTTAAGTTTTTAATTGGTCAAGTAGTCTAATCACCCCCCTCTAGACATAATTCAAGGTCCTACAAGTGGTATCAGAGCTTTGGTCTCCATTTGCTTTGATTTCCATAGCTTTTGGTGGTCATAGCCTTGGTTTCACAACCTAGGAGAGTATGGCGTCTAGCGAGGGAAATTATCACCGTAGAGGTCCTTACTTTGATGGTACTAATTTTGCTAGTTGGAAGCATAAGATGAAAATGCATATTCTTGGACATAACCCCGCCGTTTGGGCAATTATTTGTATTGGCTTGCAAGGTGAATTTTTCGATGGGAGAGAACCGAACCGTGAAGCTAATGCGGAAGAATTGAAAATGCTATAATACAACGCTCAAGCATGTGACATCATCTTCAACGGATTGTGCCCCGAAGAATTCAACAAAATCAGCCGTCTTGAGAATGCAAAGGAAATATGGGATACTTTGATTGATATGCACGAAAGTACCGAGTCCGTCAAGGAATCCAAGTTGGATGTGCTCCAAAGTCAGCTTGACAAGTTCAAAATGAAGGATGGTGAAGGTGTTGCTGAAATGTACTCTAGGCTTGCTCTTATCACAAATGAGATTGCCGGCTTAGGGAGTGAAGAGATGACCGACAAATTCATCATCAAGAAGATCCTAAGAGCATTGGATGGAAAGTATGATACCGTGTGCACATTGATCCAAATGATGCCAAACTACAAAGATCTCAAGCCAACGGAAGTCATTGGAAGGATTGTTGCTCATGAGATGTCACTCAAGGATAAGGAGGAACTTCACAACAAGTCAAGTGGTGCTTACAAAGCCTCAAGTGAAGCCCCCACATCGTCAAGTGAGAAACCAACCTTCAATGAAGAATTGAGCTTAATGGTGAAGAACTTCAACAAGTTCTACAAAAGTAGAAGCAAAGAAAGAATCTCCTAGTCAAGGTCTTACAATGACAAGAGATCTTCTAGTCGAGAGCGCAATTGCTACAATTGTGGGAGGCCCGGACACTACTCCAATGAGTGTACGGCACCCTACAAAAGAAGAGAAGATTCTCCAAAAAGAAGAAGCAAAAGAGAAGAATCACCACCAAGAGAGAGGAGTAGAGATGATCGTTATGAACGAAGACCCTCGCGGAGAAGCAAGGATTCAGAAAGGAAGGACAAGTCATCAAGGAGCTACACAAAACGAAGACATCAAGCTCATGTTGGTGAATGGGTATCCGGCTCCGACTCCGACCATCACTCCGAGAGAAGCTATCACTCCGACTCGAATATACTCAAGATGAAGGTGTTGCCGGTCTAGCACTTGTGTCAACCAACTCCTACGACATATTTGATTCACCAAATGAAGGAATTGGAAGACGCTTCATGGCCAAAGGTCCAAAGGTAACACATCCCGAGTATGTTGATTTCAATAGTGATGAAGATGACTTGCTAGGTGATGATGATTTACTTGTTGACAACTCTAGTGATGAATACTATGATGAAACGTCAATTAATCATGCTAATCAAATGAATGACAATGATAAGGACAAAATTGAGCTTCTAACTAAAGAACTGAACACTCTTAAGTTGGCTCATGAAACTATCTCCGAAGATCATCGAGAACTTTTAAGGGCTCATGAGAAGTTACGCTTTGAAAAGCTCAATCTTGAGCAAGAGCATGAGTTCTTAAAGGCAATCAATGATGATCTACACAAGAAAAGTTCTTCTTACATTTCCAAGAGTTTACTCTTATCTACTTACATGCCTCAAGTCAAGTATAGTAACAAGGAAACGAAAGATACTTCCTCTAGTAGTAACAATAATAATGTTAAATCCAATGTTGTTGCTTCTAGTAGTTCTCTTGATTCCACTAATGATTCTCTTAGCCAAGTTACACTTGAGCAAGAAAATAGTTTATTGAAGGGAATTATAGAGAAAGGTGTTTACAAGAGCCTTGCCGGAGTAAGCAATTCGAGGAAATTGTACGCAAGCAAGGAAGGCACCGGAAGAATCAAGGTGTTGGTTTTGAACGAAAGTTCAACGCCAATGGAGTTGAGTGGGAAGAAGATCAATACCCCAAGACAAAGTTTGTTCCTCAACAAGAGAAGTATGATCCTACTTCCTTCAAGGGGACACAAGCTCAAGATGATCTTCCACCACAAGACCACAAGAACAAAGGCAAGGACAAGCTTCAAGAAGAGATTGATGCATTTGAAGAAGCACCTAAAGCCTCGCTCGAGTGGGTCCCCAAGACTACGCCAAGTTCTACTTCATCGGTACAACTACAACTCCAAGGATTCCCATCAAGATGATGTGGATCCCGAAGAAGAAGAACTAGAGAGTTCTTGAGGGTGACTCCGCCAACATTCTTCACTCATATCATTTTGGCAAGAACAAGTGCAATCAACATTCACATCTTGCACTAGTTCAAGGAGTCACAAACCCTCATGTTGGAAAGGCAAGGGACAAGGTAACCTAATATTTTCATGGACATCATCTTGTGTGTGCATCACTCTATGTCTATGGATATTCTTGCTTGTTCCTTGTGGGACTAACCGATGTAGGCAAGTTGAAAGTGCAACTCACTCCAAAGGATTGCTCCAAATGATCTACATCAACATTGAGCATCTACATCTTCAACACCTACATGAAGTCATCATCGACAAAACCCAAGGTTAGTTCATCCCTCCAAGGGGATCTCACATCTAGGGGAGCTTAACTCTAAGAATTGAGTCAAAGCAACTCTAATGGTGTGAACACATAAATGCATTATGTAAAAGTGGTAACCCCACTTGAGCTTAAACGATGAGTATGACCTATGATCAAATGTTCTCATTTGACTCCTAACTCAATATACTCATATATAGATGACCTAGTCATCGCCAATTGTTTGATAGATGCTAAAATTGGTTTTGCATGTTTTGCCACATATTTCATTTGCCATCTTATTGTGTGAGCATGTTGGTGCATATTTTACTCATTCAAGGACATCCACTTGTTGTTTTGCTTGATTGGTTTCTTTTCTTTGTGCCAAGTGGATGGACAAGAATGCCTAAGAACCTTCTTTAGCTATCTATGCTTTTCTCGTCTCAAACTCTATTCATGCTACTGACAAAATTTGATCAAGTCGATTCGAACCACTCAGTGTGAGGAGCACTGAGTCCCCGATTCGTCATAGACTTAAACTTCCAAAACCTCTTAGTGATTCTCGGTCCGACCGATCCTACCATTTCGGTCATACCGAGATCATCAAGTTGATCTGAAGTTTTCAATCTCGGTGCAACCGATTTGAACTTTTCGGTCTCACCGAGTTCTGTCAGAATCAACAGTTATGCATCTCGGTGCCACCGAGTTGTTCCACTTTCGGTCACACCGGCTGTGGTCGGGCTATATATAGTCACGGGCAAAATTTTGGAAATTTCTCCGAAACCCTTCGCTCACGCATCAGCTCGCTACGCCATCGTGGTCTCCGGATCGTCTCCTCGCCGCCAATGACCTCATCGCTGGTCTTCGCCGCCGTCAACGGAATTCGTCCCCGCCGTTGCCGCCGTAGCAAGTCCGCCGCCAAGTTAGGGTATGGACTTGATCTTTGTGCTATCCACGTCTGATTCCTAGCACATTGTTTTCATATTGAATCTTGCCACGATTGCAACTCATCTATCCAGCCAAAGTAGTTCATAGATTAGATGTGATTCAGATTTTTAGGTTTAGGTTTCCGCCGAAACCATCTCGGACCCACCGAGTTGAAAAACTCGGTCTCACCGATTTGGCATATGCCATTGCACAAGTGACTCTCGGTCTGACCGAGATTTACTAATCGGTGCAACCGATTTGAGAATTCTGTGAAACCCTAGCAGTCTCGGTGCCACCAAACTGAAACTCGGTCCAACCGAGATCATCAGTTTAGGTTCCAAAACTGCTTCGGTATCACCGAGTTTGAAAATCGGTGGACCCGAAATGCTTTCTGTGGAAAACTAAAACTGAACTTTTGAGTCATTCTTTTGCAAAAACTACGCATTTTGTGATGCTCATCTTTTCTATCTCATCTATAAACTCTTCACAGTGGTCAAGTCGACTTTTGCGGTATGTCCGATCAAAGTGACAGCCGAACAGGTCGAAGAGCAGATAAACTTGAGTGAGGGCACTAGTCCCTCAACTTGAGATGAAGAGAGCAGAAGTACTCCTAGCAATTTGCCTAAGGCTGCTACTAGGCAAAGGAGGAAAAGAACTTGATTCGGATGATGAAGATTACAAAGTCGAGGAAGATGAGGCTACTTCCAAGAAAGAAGTGCTCAAGAAGGAAAGGGTCATGAAGATCAAAAGGCCTGCAGGAAGACAACCAATGTCTAAGGCCAGAACATCAACTCAACTTCCTGAAAATCCTGATCCCAAAGGGCCAGTTGCTGAAAGCAAGAAGAGGAAGGAAAGGGTCAAGATGACCAAGGCCAGAGTAATTGGGAAGCCTTCCATGATGGAAGAAGAGGAAGAGCCTACTGCACCAGCACCAAAGGCACCAAAGCTAATGGGTGATGCTATTAGATCAGGGGCTGCCACATCTAAGCCCAAGGAAGCACCCAAAGCTGCCCCCAAGGCCAAGTCTGCACCAAAGAGGAATACTAGGAGTATTCCAAATTACCGAGAAGAACAAGGCCCCAGTGCCTGAGGTTGATGAGGAAGATGAAGAAGGACAAGTTCTGAGGAAGCTTAAGCCAAAGATACCAGACCACAATGATGCCCATCCTGTGGCTAAGAACATGAGAATCAGGAAAGACTCAAGATTGAGGAAGTGGAGAATGGAAGATCCATATGCTTCAAGGAGAAGAACTGCTGTTGATTACAGGTTCCATACAAAGGCACAACAGGACTTCTATGAGACAATCTTGTTGGACAAGAAGCCCATTGTGTGTGACATGAGGTGGGTTGACTGGAACTTCATCAAGGAGAATGAAGAGCACTATCCTGGAGTGCAAGACAGCTTTATTGCTTGTGGAGTTGTAGATTTTGTCGAGCAAAAGCTCACAAATTGGAATGATGAGCTTATCATGCAGTTTTACTCCACAACACATTTTTACCCAGATGGGAGAATTGTTTGGATGTCTGAAGGTACAAGGTACCCGCCAACAGTTGAGGAATGGGCAAAGCTGATAAATGCCCCAGAAGAGAATGAGGATGACCTAGACATCTATGCCAAGAAGAAAAATGATCACAATTCAATGGCTCACATGTACAAGGAAATTCCAAACAAGGCATTAGCAACTCACAAGTTTGGATCAGTTCACTTTCACGTCGGGGGTTGCCAACCATAAATTGGATTGAGGCACACTTTGTTGCCCAAGTCTGGTGACCATAACATGATCAGAGGGCATGCCATCAACAGGTTGCATGTGTTTGATGTGCCACAGAAGTTTAAAGTCATGAGCCTGATCATTGAAACTATCAAGAGGACTGCAGCAGATCAGAAGAGGAGATGTGGATATGCACCTCAGATTCAAGAATTGATTAACTCAAAGATGTGCACAGGAAATATCAGTTGGATAAGGAACACTTTCCACTTTATCCAGACTTTGAGGACAATGAGGTTGTCATGAATGAAGATGATCCATCGTCAGTTCAAGCTTAGGAGAAGAAGGAGAAGGCTAAGAGGGAGAAGGCTGCCAAGATGCCAACTCAAGAGGAGGCATCTGAGTATTTCCTGAAGAACAAGCAGGAGCAGCTTGGTTACTTAATAGCATCAACCTTGAGGATTGAGAAGGGATTGGCCACCCTCACTCAAAATCAGGAGAGCTTGGAGAGAATCATAGAACAAAAGTTCTATAACTTAGCTGTGAAAGTAACTGAGATTCAGACTGCAGTGGAGGAACTACAAGAGGATATGCAGGAGAGGAAGGGCAAGACTACAACCAATGTGTTTGCCAGAGTGCCTAGAGCCCAGAGGTCATCGGTTTGTGCAGTTCGACACAAGAGCAACTTCGTACGCACCGATTCTGACCTCGGTGCCACCAGCTCCGGCACCTTCATCAGCTCCAGCTCCATCTACATCAACTGAAGACTTCATCCAAGGAGAAATCTCTACACCACCAACAGAATATCAATACTGAGAGTCGATCTAGCACTATGCATTTTCTATGAACTTTTTGGTAACTTGTTGCCAAAGTGGGAGAAAAATGTATAGATCATAGGCTTCGAGAGAGAGAGAGAGAGAGTTGCTTTTGTTCTCTCTTGCTTTATTTGGTGGTTTTTTAAACTTTGTTTGCTTTTGGTTGAGATACTATGCTTGTGAGACATTGATGATCATGTGTCTGATCATAAGCTACACTTATGCATGCTTGATATTATCCTATCTATCTTATGTGATCACTCACTATGCTTGGTGATGAGTGCATGTATTCATTGTTCATTATTTTGAGCGCTCCACCAAGATGTATGTGACATGGAAGAGTAACCCATGAGCCTAATTCATTGTGCGTTTGCAGTCCAAAGCAAATATAAAACTATGCACAAATTTAGGGGGAGCTCTTGCTTATCACATACTTCTCAAAGCGACGATGCTATTTAAATCTTATTATCATTTGTCGAAGCTTTGATCTATATGTTGTCATCAATTACCAAAAAGGGGGATATTGAAAGTGCAACTATCCCTAGGTGGTTTTCGTAATTCATAACAACATATAGCTCATTGAGCTAATGCTATTCCAAGACTATTATTTCAGGAAAGCTCAATGAATGGCATGGCATGGATGATGAAAGTGGATCCTCAAAATACTAAGGACAAAAGATTGGCTCAAGCTCAAAAGCTCAAGACTCTTCATTTTACATTTTAGTGATCCAAGATCACATTGAGTCTATAGGAAAAGCCAATACTATCAAGAAGTGATGAGGTGTTGCTTAATGAGCCTTTTGCTTCATGTGCTTAGTGATATGCTCCAAAACCCTCAACTACTTTCCCACATCCACAAATGACCTAAACCTATAGCAAAAATCGGTCACACCGATTCTTTCTATCCGGCGCCACCGATTCCAAAAGTCATAGCCATCGCCACAAACCCTAAGCAAATCGGTCTTACCGATAGGGATCACGGTCTCACCGAGATGGGGTTGCAATCCCTCTGTTTCCCTTCGTACCGTTAGGGTCTAACCGAAGTGAGCGATCGGTCCCACCGAGATTGCAATGTAAACTCTCTGTTTCCTTTTTGTAACATTTCGGTCTCACCAAAAATAGCAAATCGGTCCCACCGAGTTTACCTGACCAACTCTCTGGTTAGCTAATTACCAAAATCGTCTCACCGAGTTTGTGTAATCGGTCTCACCGAGATTACGTTATGCCCTAACCCTAACCATATCGGTCTCACCGAGATGCATGTCGATCCCAATCAAAATCACTAACGGTCACTAGGTTTACTAAATCGGTCGACCGAAGTTTAACTATTCGGTCCCACCGAGTTTGGTAAATTGTGTGTAGCAGTTAGATTTTGTGCGGAGGCTATATATACCCCTCCACCTCCTCTTCATTCGTGGAGAGAGCCATCGACTGAACCTACACTTCCAACTTACCATTTCTGAGAGAGAACCACCTACTCATGTGTTGAGGCCAAGATATTCCATTCCTACCATATGAATCTTGATCTCTAGCCTTCCCCAAGTTGCTTTCCACTCAAACCCTCTTTCCACCAGATCCAAATCCTATGAAAGAGAGTTGAGTGTTGGGGAGGCTATCATTTGAAGCACAAGAGCAAGGAGTTCATCATCACCACACCATTTGTTACTTCTTGGAGAGTGGTGTCTCCTAGATTGGCTAGGTGTCACTTGGGAGCCTTCGACAAGATTGTGGAGTTGAACCAAGGAGTTTGTAAGGGCAAGGAGATCGCCTACTTCGTGAAGATCTACGGCTAGTGAGGCAAGTCCTTCGTGGGCGACGGCCATGGTGGGATAGACAAGGTTGCTACTTCGTGGACCCTTCGTGGGTGGAGCCCTCCGTGGACTCGCGCAACCGTTACCCTTCATGGGTTGAAGTCTCCATCAACGTGGAGGTACGATAGCACCACCTATCGGAACCACGACAAAAACATCCGTGTCTCCAATTGCGTTTGAATCCTCTAAACCCTTCCCCTTACTTTATTGCAAGTTGCATGCTTTAATTTCCGCTGCCAATATACTCTTTGCATGCTTGCTTGAATTGTGTGATGATTGCTTGACTTGTCCTAATATAGCTAAAATCTGCCAAACTATAAAATTGGGAAAAGGTTAAGTTTTTAATTGGTCAAGTAGTCTAATCACCCCCCCTCTAGACATACTTCAAGGTCCTACAAATCCTCAATCCAGACTCCAGGGTCTGTTGTTCTGTCGTATGCCTCTATGTTTACGGGCTTGAATCCCGCTTGAAATTCATGATCCAGCACCTCATCGGTGAAACATAGGGGGTGTGCGGCACCCCTATATTTGGGTGCACCGTGATGTTCGGATACTTGATGCGTTGCATTGCTTATTAGAGCTTGCTTTCTTGGCCCGCAGATAGATCTGGCTGGGCCATCTTTTTTATGCGAATCCTTGTGCGGATCGCGTGCCGGCTTGTGTGCGGCGCCGTTTGCCGCACTATGTTGGCCATGGGGTCGTTTATCCGACCGGGTGGCTTCCTTATTTTTTGATTGCGGAGGCTCTAAGGCCTCTTCATCAAATTCCGGCAGTAATTTTCGCTTCGGATAGCTCTTTGTGTGCCGACTGTCGCCGTATTTGTCTGCGGTGTTGAGTACTTTGCTCCATCTAATTCTGAGTGCATCTTCCGCTGTTTTGAGCTTCCGTTTCTGCTTTTTTAGGCTACACGCAGTGGCGACGAGCCTTTTTTTTGAGGTTCTTCTGCCAGCAACTTGTCCGTCGTGAGGTCGTCCGGACTATTGTCTTCGCCGGGGAAGGGTTGTTTATCCAAGTTGCCCTGTTCGGACGGTTGCTCGATGGCATGTTCGTCGCCCGCCGATTCGCCCTGCTCTATGGCTGGGTCTGTATGGATGTTGTCTCTGTCGAGGTGGGGTTTTGAGCGGCGCTTACGCCGCCGCTTTGGCTGCTTTTCGAGGGAACGATCCCTCGTTGCGTCCTTTGTTCCTCGTCGTTGTTTCTTTTAGGTGTGTCCACCATGTATACATCGTGATATGAGGTGGTTGTCCAGTGCCCTATAGGCGCTGGTTCTTGTTCGTCTCCTATATCATCGTCCATACCGTCGATGTCTTCGAAGTCAAAGTCGAGCATGTCGGTTAAATCATCGACAGTGGCTACGAAGTGGGTGGTGGGTGGGTTCTGAATTTCTTCGTCATCCGTATCCCAACCTTGCTGACCATAGTCCGCCAGGCTCTCCGATAAAGAGAGAGACTTTAGTGAATTCAGAATGTCGCCAAGAAGGCGGTCTTTGAAGATGTCCGCGGCGGCGAACTCCATGATTGGCGCCCAATCGGATTCGATCGGCAGGGGCGCGGAAGGTTCGGAGTCCGGAGAGGAGTCAGGCACCTTGGAGTCACGAGCTTCGTAGAGGACAAAGCTGGTGTTCGGCTCGATCGCCGTAGAAATTGCAGCCCCCGAGGCGGTATCCAGCCACCCGTCCTCGATTGGCGCAGTCGGCTCCGAGCTAAGGGTCGGAGCGGACACGGATGCGGCCTCCAGGGCATTGTTCGGAGGCAGAGCTAAATCATGCCCATCGAGACAGTGCGGCTCGCTCAGCTGTGGCTTGGATCCGTTGAAGATCAAGTCTCCGCGGACGTCAGCCGTGCAGTTTAAACTTCCAAATCTGACCTGATGGCCAGGGGCGTAGCTTTCGATCTGCTCCAGATGGCCAAGCGAATTGGCCCGCAGTGCAAAGCCGCCGAGTACGAAGATCTGTCCGGGGAGAAAAGTCTCACCCTGGACCGCATTGTTATCGATGATGGGAGGAGCCATCGGGCCTAAAGATGATGACACAGAGGAACTCTCAATGAAAGCACCAATGTCGGTGTCAAAACCGGCGGATCTCGGGTAGGGGGTCCCGAACTGTGCGTCTAGGCGGATGGTAACATGAGACAAGGGACACGATGTTTTTACCCAGGTTTGGGCCCTCTCGATGGAGGTAAAACCCTACTCCTGCTTGATTAATATTGATGATATGGGTAGTACAAGAGTAGACCTACCATGAGATCAGGGAGGCTAAACCTTAAAAGCTAGCCTATGGTATGATTGTTGTTCTTCCTACGGACTAAAACCCTCCGGTTTATATAGACACCGGAGAGGGCTAGGGTTACACAGATTCTGTTACAATGGGAGGAGATCTACATATCCGTATCGCCAAGCTTGCCTTCCACGCCAAGGAAAGTCCCATCCAGGACACGGGACTAAGTCTTCAATCTTGTATCTTCATAGTCCAGAGTCCGCCGAAGGTCATAGTCCGCCATCCGGACACCCCCTAATCCAGGACTCCCTCGGTATTAATATGCATATAGGATCTGAACATATGATCTTCCACCAAATAAACCAACTAGCATCAACTACAAGGAGTAATCAACACTACTAGCAACCTACTAGTACCAATCCGGACTTGGAGACAAGAATTGAATACAAGAGATGAACTAGGGTTTTGAGAGGAGATGGTGCTGGTGAAGATGTTGATGGAGATTTCCCTCTCCCGATGAGAGGAGCGTTGGTGATGACGTTGGTGATGATTTCCCCCTCCCAGAGGGAAGTGTCCCCGGCAGAACAGCTCTGCCGGAGCCCTAGATTGGTTCCGCCTCGTGGCGGCGGAGTTTCGTCCCGAAAGGTTGCTTCTGATTTTTTTTCTCGACGAAAGACCTCATATAGCAGAAGATGGGCATCGGAGAGCCACCAGGGGGCCCACGAGGTAGGGGCGCGCCCTAGGAGGGGGCGCGCCCCCACCCTCGTGGACAGTGGTGTGGGCCCCTGGCCTTCATCTTTGGCGAGGATTTTATTTATTTATTATAAGATATTCTGTGGAGTTTCGGGACTTTTGGAGTTGTGCGAGAATAGGTCTCTAATATTTGCTCCTTTTCCGGCCGAATTCCACCGGCATTCTCCCTCCTTATGTAAACCTTGTAAAATAAGAGAGAATAGGCATAAGTATTGTGACATAACGTGTAATAACAGCCCATAATGCAATAAATATCGATATAAAAGCATGATGCAAAATGGACGTATCAACTCCCCCAAGCTTAGACCTCGCTTGTCCTCAAGCGAAAGCCGATAACGATAAATATGTCCCCATGTTTAGAGGTATAGGTGTCGATAAAAATAAAATACGGAAATGAAGGCATCATGATTATTCTTATTGCAGCAACATATATGAATATTGTCATATGATTTCTTATACTCAAGTAATAATCCATTCACAATGCAGAGTACGTATCATAAACTTCATTGAGAACCAACAAACTATAATCTCAGTCATTGAAGCAATTGCAATTTATCATAACATCAGAAAGAGTCTATGTCAGAGCTTAATAGCAAGTCCACATACTCAACTATCATTTAGTCCTTCATAATTGCTAACACTCACGCGATACTTGTGGTTACGGAGGTTTAATCAGACACAGAGAAAGATAGGGGCTTATAGTTTCGCCTCCCAACCTTTTACCTCAAGGATAATGTCAACAATAATCTCATGCCCCCTACATCTAATTAGATATATCAATCAGGATCTTTCCAACACACTGTGCTTGCCAAAGGATAAAATGTAAAAAGGAAAGGTGAAGATCACCATGACTCTTGCATAAGGTAGAGGATAATAAATAAAAGATAGGCCCTTCGCAGAGGGAAGCAGAGGTTGCCATGCGCTTTTATGGTTGGATGCACAAAATCTTAATGCGAAAGAACGTCACTTTATATTGCCTTGTGATATGAACCTTTATTATGCAGTCCGTTGCTTTTATTTCTTCCACATCACAAGATCGTATAAAGATTATTTCCCACACCAATCAATCATACATATTTAGAGAGCAATTTTTATTGCTTTGCACCGATGACAACTTACTTGAAGGATCTTACTCAATCCATAGGTAGATATGGTGGACTCTCATGGCAAAACTGGTTTAAGGGTTTTTGGAAGAACAAGTAGTATCTCTACTTGGTGCTGAGAATTTGGCTAGCATGAGGGGGAAAGGCAAGCTCGACATGTTGGAAGATCCATGACAATATACTTTATCTCAGATATAAGAAAACGTAACCCATTACGTTGTCTTCCTTGTCCAACATCAACTCTTTAGCATGTCATATTTTAATGAGTGCTCACAATCATAAAAGATGTCAATAATAGTATATCTATATGTGAAACCTCTCTTTCCTTATTACTTCCTATTAATTGCAACGATGACCAAAACTATGTTTGCCAACTCCTAACAACTTTCAATCATCATACTCTTCTATGTGAAGTCATTACTCTCAACAAGATCAATATGAACTCTTTGTTTCTTTTTATTCTTTTTCTCTATTCTTTTATTCACTCAAGATCATGGCAAAACAATCAAGCCCTTGACTCAACACTAATCTTTATTATATAGCTCACGGACTCGATTACATAGAGAGATCATAAAGCAAAAACTCAAAACTAGATCATGCCATAAACTTTATTACTAGATCAAGATACTACTAATAGGATCGAACTAAGAAAAACGGTAAAGATAGGAGTTGTGATTGTGATACGATACCGGGGCGCCTCCCCCAAGCTTGGCAGTTGCCAAGGGGAGTGCCCATACCCATGTGATTATGTTTCCTTTGCTGGTGAAGAAGGTGGAAGTGTTGTTGATGATGCGGACTTGTCGTCCATCTTCCGAGGCATGGGCATTATTCGTCAGACGAAACGAAACACAGACAAAACAAAATGTAGTAGCAGGCAAGCAGTCCTGCCGCCACGCCACTAGGCGGTAGGGAGCACATGCAGTCCCTGCCCGCTTTGGGCGCCGGCCGGCTGTTATGTGCACTGCCGGCGTGGCGTGAAAAGCACGGTGCTCGGCGCTACCGCCGCCACTACCGGGTGGTCTTTTCTGTCAATTTTATCCAAAGGTGGTCTTTTTTGCTAATTACGTTGGGCAGGTGGTCTTTTTGGACAAAAAAATTTTGTATCCACGCCCGAGGATTTTTCCAGAGTGTTGTCCCGTTGTGCAGCAGCAAGCTGCGGCCCACTTGGCATGCTCCCTTACGTTGCATCTGCGCAGAGATGAGAAATCCTGTGCAGCCGAAGCTGCTGCCTGGCGGCAGGTCCTGCCGCCGCCGGCCATGGCGGCAGGTGCCACGTGTCGGCTGCCGGACCTGCCGCCACGATGTAGGTGGTCTTTTTTGACAATACATTGCGCAGGTGGTCTTTTTTTACAATACGTTGCGCAGGTGGTCTTTTTGCTAATACAAAAACGTAGGTGGTCCTTTCTAACAAAAATTCTTAGAGCTGGAGCTAGAGGATTCAACCTTCTATTTCAGAGTCGTGGTGTGTATGATGTAGGACTGAGCATCGCTTCTACTTCTATTCTGCTCCTGCACTCATCACCGTGTTGGCTTGTGTACGTGGTTTTGCGAGTTTTGCCTTGTAATTGCTTCACACTCTCCCTATGAGTGCAATGGTATGCAATCTTACGTATTCACGAAAGAAGGAACTTCAAAAATATGAATTTGGTAGGCTACAAAAAAAGTTTATGTACCAGGCTCGAAATAGCATTCAGTTCAGGGGCGCTGATAGATGTTCGATAGCAATCCTCTGTACCGTCAGATCTGGTCCCCTTTCTCCTTTCTTTTCTGATACATCATGTAAAAACAAAACAAAAAAGAGAATCTTCAGCAGATCTCGCCTCACTCACGCAGCCCACCATGGCTGCCCCTGCCGTTGACTTCGAAGCCCCGCCGGCTCGTCGTCCTCGCAGCACCGGTCCTCACCGGATCCAAGCTTTTCCCCAGTCTCTTTGGTTGGTGCTTTTTTTCGCGGTTGAAGCTTTCCCCATGCCGATTGTAGCAAAAATAAAATCAGAAACAAAAGCAAAACAAAAACTCCAGTAATCTGTTGGAGCAAAACAATCAGCCTGATGTAGCAAAAATAACACCGGTTCCAGCAGAAAAACCAAAAACTGTTCTAACAAGAAAAAAATGAAGGTTCCAGCAAAAACTAAAAATAATCTCGCCGGTTCCATCATTTCGTTGCTTGGTTGGAGCAAAAAATGATTGTTGGTTCCAGCAAAAAGACCAATGCAGCAAAGACCCATGGTAGCCGGTGTCCGTCACCGTCCCAACATCATCATAGACTATGTAGCAAATTCAAATGCTAGTTTCAGCAAAAACCAAAAGAGGTTCCAACAAAAATCTGATGCATCAAAAAATCATGGCGGTGACGGTGCCACCATCTTGTCAATTGCAGCAAAATCAAAAGAAGGTTCCAGCAAAGAAAAGAAGTGGTTCCGGCAAAAATCAAAAGAATTGCAGCAAAAAACAAAAATGTTCATAAAAAATCGAACGGGGATGGTAGCAAAAAAACAGAGATTGTAGCAATAAAAATGGGTGGATCCAGCAAAAAAAAACCTGGTTCCAGCAAAACCTGGTTCTAGCAAAAAAAAACCTGACGTCAATGGTTCCAGCACCGTCAAGCGCTGGTCACAACACCACCACCCCGCGGGGCGCTGAATCCACCCCCTGGGCAGGAGATCTCGGAGCTCCCCGCAGCTCGTGATTTCCGGCGACATGCAGCGGCGCCGTCCACTGCTGCACAAGAAGACCGCAGATCCACTCTCTCCGGACAGCACCTAGCCGACATCGGCGACCACCAGCAACGAGACAAGCAGCAGTGCGGCAGCGCCACTGTCACCACCGGATCGAAGTAGCAGGTCAACGGCAGGGCTAGGCTGGGTAGGGAGGAGGAGCTCCGATGAAAGCAACGAAGCAGAGAGAGAAAGAGAATGGGCGATGGGAACAGACGCGAGAGGATAAGCGGTAGGGAACAGACATGAAAGGATAAGGTTAGCTAAGATATTTATTAAGAAGAACGGTGCGGGCTGCATCATACGACTACACTTCATCGCACGTTTCTCGTGTGACCGGCGCAAAAGCTTGGCCGGTCTGCCGGCGTAAAACGTTTCCCTTCAGTTTAATTGGTTCAAAAACCACTTGGAAAAAGGTTCCACACGTGCTAGGAAAAGAATGAAGATGTAGAAACAACATGCATTCATCATGGCACGAAAAAAAAAACATATATAACGTAAAAAAAATAGCGGCGACGGAGTCCGGTCAGAGGTGACCGCACTACATCGTTCCAGGTTTGCCGCTTCACTCGTCCTCGCCGCCAACCAAGGCCAGCAGGATGTCCTTGTAGCCGAAGGAGGTGTCGTCGACGACGTCGCAGGTCACGGTGGTCTTGAACCTGGCCCTGTACTCCTCCTTGATCTGCTTCATGTCGATCTCCGCCCGCGACACCACCACCCTCGTCAGCATGTCCTCGTACGTCCCCAGCCCCACCACCGACTCCCTGATCATCTCCGCGAAGTGTTTCTCCGGCGAGGTCAGGCACCAGACGGCGCTCTTCAGCGTCCTGGCGAACTGGCTGCTGCAGCGGCTGTCGATGTCCTCGACGATGTCCGTGCCGTGGTCCTCCCTGTACTGCCGGAGCGTCGCCCTGAGCTGGGGCTTGCTCCGGGTGCTCAGGATCCGCACCACCTCGTCGTGGTGCGGCTGCTTCTTCCGGACGGCCTCCGAGAGCTGGGACGCCTCCAGCTTCGCCACGTCCGCGTCGACGCGGTCACCGCCGTAGCGGTAGGAGCTCACGAGGCTCACCAGCATCTTCCTGAGCGGCTGCTGGAGCGCGGGGCAGGACGCGAGGTCCTCCTCGACGGAGCAGCCGAAGAGGGTGCGGTAGGCGCGCCGGACGGCCACGAGGTGGTCGGGGTCGGACGCGCACGCGACCTCCACCAGCACGGCGAGGTGGTCGCCGTCGCCTCGCCGCCGCAGCGCGCCGTGCACCAGGTTCGCGTCCCGCTCCGCCGGGTCCATCGTCCACAGGATGATCGCCTTCTGAGAAAACAAGAGAGCCGAGCGAGCGACGCCGTCAGAGAAACGAAACGCGTCGCGGTTTTCGAAGTTCACCGGAGACTGAGAGATGCATGCACTACCGTACCCAGAAGTCGACGGTGACGGGGCAGTACTGGCGGGAGAGCCGCTGGCGGAAGGAGTTGAGGAGGGGCTCGCGGAAGAGGAAGGCGTAGGCGCGGCGGATCGCCGATCGCTGCGCCGCCGTCCTCCCCGCCAGTATGCGCACCAGGGCCTCCTTGTCCGCCCGCCATCCTGCACGCGCACAGAGATCACCATGTCAGGTAGCTACAAGCGAGCAATGCAGCAGCAAGAAGAGACCGGAGCCCGGCAAGCAGGAGCATTGCCTTGGAGCGCCTTCCTGATGCCCTCGGCGTCGTCGGAGGGGGACGGCACGGGGCTGGGGACGACGATGGCGGACATGATCGGCGACGAAAATGCGCGGCAGCCGGCCACGGAAGGTCGATCGGTCGTCTTCGAGCCGCTGCAGTGGCCGCCGACGAATTAACTACGGAGGAATTATATAGGGTGGGACGAGACGGATAAAGAGCTGGAATAAAGTGGATTAATGCAGAAATCGTAAAGTATTCTTCACCTGCTGTTCTTCAGTAACGTTATGGGCTTCAGTTGTCGTCACTCCTCACAGAGGGATGTGAACTTGCTTACCCGTTAAGCTTTCTTACGAAACTTCGTTCAAGAACTCGTTCGCAACACCAGCAGATCTACAACGTGATCTTCGATTTATTGTTTTGCCAATCGCACGCTTTAACAAAGTTCCATTATCGTCAAAAAGAAGTTCCACAAAAAAGTTGTTCCTTCTGCATTTCTTTTCTTTTGTTGCCCTGCCCGAGTAAAGCAGTGCCATACAGAGCACGATTGCCACGATATGCAAAAATAAAATTCTGATTACCCTCAAAAAAAAAAAACCTGAAAACCTGTCACCCTCTCCATCCATACTAATTATCGCTGATTTAGTACAATTTTATACGGAACTTATACTGATTAATCAGGGAGGAGGCTAACACGCCGGGCTTCTACAAACCTACCAGTATTTTCTAAGCCGAGATATCATCAATCGCACTAGCCACTATCTCTAAATCGGATGGATGGCCTGGCCCTAGCCTCCCGGGTCGCATCGGGCGACTCCGGAGGCCTCCCCGCCGCCACAGAAGAGACTTCGCCGCCGCCGCCCCACCCACCTGCCGCCGACGGAGGAGGCCGCTAGGCTGACGACGGCGGCAGGGCAGCACGCGTACTCGCGTCCCACTCTCCTTTCTCCCCATCTTCCGGATCCACATCAGTAATTCTACATTTACGGGCAAATCTCCACGGAGACCCCTTACGGACTCCTCTCCACCAGTCTCTCTTCCTCCCTTGATTTTCTGTGCGGGACCCACCATCTCCTGATTCCAATTAAGGTTTCCTAACTCAGCCCGTAACTCTATTCAGTAGAAATGAGCCCGTAAGTGTAGCATTGCTGGATCCACATAAAGCGTCCCATGTCCGGCCTCGGCTGCAGCTGTCCCTGTTGGCATCTTCGCCTTGGTTGCGGCGCCAGCTGCTCGCCTCAAGCGTCAAGCCCAAGGTGCGGCTGCTCACCTGCTCCACACCGGGTCACGATGGATCTATGTGTTGCTCGTTGGCCCATGGAGGCGTGGGTGTGGCATGGTGTGTAGGTGTGGGGAATGACCAGATCTGGCTTCCTCATGTACAATAGCTGCCGCGGCAAGGCGGGCACCATGATTTGTGGCCGATGGTCTCCAAAGGTGGTCGATGGCTGAGTGCAGCTCTAATCCACTTGAGGACTTCGGGAGTATAAGTGAGATGCAATTTATGGACAAAGACTTGACGCAGAGGATATGGTTGTACAGTGACGGCAGTCGTCTCCCGACGCATGCGGTTGTTGGGACCGTGGAAAGTGGTGGCGATAACACATAATTGACGTCGATGGTAGTGCTTCTCAAGTGCCCAGCCGCGAGCTCCGAGATTAAAACCTAGGACTGACACGAGATGGTTATATGTGGCAATGGCAGTGTACTTGCATCTTAACCTTGTTGAAGGCATTGCTCGGATATGCCCAGACTGATTCTTCACGATGAAAACTTGGAATCCAGCCTTCGATGATCGGATCCGGCGACGATGACGTTTGAGCGTTGCTTCCTTTCTAAAGGTGTTGCTGTTGAAGAACACAAACATCCTTGTCCTTGTATTGTCATGAAATGGTTGGTGCAACTCTAATCACTTGGGGCCTTGCGAATGAAGCACGCTCGTGATATTCAGGTATCTTGCCACTGGTGATGGTTTTGCCTTCCATTCCTCGTCGATGCAAAGCTGGGTATGCTCTTTTTTCGTATACTGCTGCATCAGCCGGCGGACATCCACCCATCCACCTTCTTCTCTTTCGTACTAGACCGGAAGTGCGCCTTGGCGCACCGGTGCCTGGCTCGGCACAATGACCCAACGTATAAAACTCAAATATAACAAAACATTTAGTACATCGAAAGGAAATTAGAGCAATCGCTCAAGCGAAATGTATTTTGTATAGATCACAAACACTAAAGATATACCAAAAGTAAGGTATACACCTGCTGCCCAGATAACTAAGTTTAGCATAGAGCATATAAATTAAGGATATACCAGAAGCATGGTATAGTTGTTCCCAAGATAACTGACCTGCAACTTTACTGCAAAGCATAAAGGCAAAAAGTGTACCAAAAGCAAGGCATAGTACTTGCTCAGGACAACTGACTTGAACTCGATTGCATCAAGTTCAGTACAAAGCGTCAAGACATAAGTTCTACTTTATAAAATATTGCCAAGTAGTTCATACCGGCAAACGTAAGTTTCAGATTCTGTAGCTGCTCAAAAACATAATGAGATAACAGACAAATTGGGAATGAAGCTCTGGAAACATCGATAATAGTAGACCATTGTCTTTGTTAATCAAACAACATCTACTGTAGCTTGTAGTTAACCATTACTGAGAACTCCTGCTTCCTTCCTTTCAAGTGAAAAGGTTATTTTCTGAGGCGAAGCTAATGCAGATAATAGTGGCCAATACTTGAGCGACTTCACCTTGCTAATGATAATATGGAAGATCTAAAAAAATAATAGAATTAGCTAATGAACCTAGGCACTATGCAAGCTATACAGAATTCAGATAAATGGAATACTGAGATTGAACACAAATTAGTAACATTGTGCCTGTAGAGTGAAGTGCAGAAGATTGTACTTCACAATTCAGACATCAATGGTAGCCACCCTGGGTTCTATCCTCTGAACTACCTTGATTGAGGCTTTATTCCTTTCTAATTGCTTTGAAACAGTACCTATATCTTTATAACGCCTTTATAAAGAACCAGTGTTCTCACTGTTCATGTAGGCCAGCAAAAGAAAAGGTTCATGTGACACTATAATTAGTTAAGAAAACAGATTGAATCTAAAGTGCAGCTAAATGAATGCAATAGAAAAGGTTACCATAGCTATTTCTAAATAACTGGATATGAAAGAAAAGTAGAACAAAGCAACACATATGGCCTTTTAAAGGAGGCAAGTACATCAATGCTATCTCTGAATGTAAAATTAGGCATATTGGGACAACACATTTCTGTACAAAACTGAGGGATTAGAAAAAACCAAAAGGCGGTGTTCTATATAGAACAATAATTAGATCGTGTGAGTCTAGAGCTAGAGCTTTACACCAATAGTAGGCAACAAAACTGCGACATTATGGATCAGAGGTATTATAAATCAGCATGATGAACTTATCATATAGGGTTCTGCATCCATTTTAAATGACTCAGCAACATGCAGTTAAGATATACCGAGTTGTCATTGTAGAAGCACACAATTTGCATGAATGACAAAAAAAGGAATGCACATTTGTGCATTAGAATCAAAGTGGCCAAAAGTGAAGCACGGAGACACTTCATTCTCAAAGGAGGTGAAATTACCTTGTCAATCACTGGCACTACCCTAATTTAAGCTATAGGAGCATAGGGCCCTGAGCAAAAGAAGAAGAAATCACAAAAGATTTAGTTAGTGACCACAGGAGAACAAAGAAAGTAAACTGTACTATATATTGCTAGCTACGACAATGTCCAAAATTAACTTAAAACCTAACGATCAGATCCACATGTACATTTTGGGCCCAACAGATCAGAGAACATATAGTGTAGTTCATGATTGTGTTTTCTACAGGGATTCTAGTACTTATATGAATAAGAACAAACTAAAACACCTGCACGGAGTCCAGCACACAACAAGCAGAAAAGGGAAAAGTGGAGAGGGCGCTCACCTCTGCCTTGTCAGCAAACAGCGGCATCAAGGCTGAGGACGAGGGAGAATCGCTGGTCGCCAGAGGGGCGACCGGTTGTCCCTCCCAGATCTGGCCTCTCTGCTTCCTTCTTGTCCTGCCACAGAAATATAGAGCTGGAAGGCAATAAGCATTCATGTATAACAATAAGAGAAACACAAATGCCAAATACATTGTTAGCGGATGTTCGATCCCTGCTGCTCGCCTGACTTGGTCTAAAAATGGATTTCTACTTCGGATCCAGAGGATAGTCTCTAGGATGGAACCTGTATAGATGGAACCACATCATTCACAGCGTCGGTGCGACAATTGGTATTTGGACCATTGGCATTGTCCAAAGCTAACCATCACACACAATCGTCAAGCTGCAAGAGAAACGAAAAAAATATAAAGTTAAGTGTTTATCCATTCTAACACATTCACAAATAAAATGCTGAAATAGCAAGTATGTACCACCATGTATATACAACGCAATCTTCTCTATAAGGTTACTAAAGTGAAGGGTCCGTGTGCAAATGAGAAAAAATTCCATCCCTAGTAGGATCCAGCCAAGGAAGAAAAAGCACACTCCTGTAATAATCCACAAACAAACAAACAAACAATGAAAGAAAACCACTAAAATCCAACCAGGGGATAATACTCTGTCTCCACCAGTATAGATAACAAAGAAAGACACTCATTTGCTAGTGTGCACATCTACACGAACGACAAGCACAGTTTACCGCGCTCAACATCAAATATACACATGCACGAGCACCAACCTAGATACGCAAAGGAACATCAGCAGACAGAAGGAGAAGAGGGGTCGACCTGTAAAGTCCCTGGACGAAGACATGAAGACTGCCACAGATCCAACAATGAACAGACGAGGGGGTCGACCAAAAGGAGCTCCTACCCTTTTAATACATAAATCAACTGGCTACTGTAGTATGAAGAGAGGACAATATAGAAAATCAATATTTTACTTGTTCATAAGCATGTATCTAGAGGGATACATTTTTCATTATCAGAAAAGAGCAGGTGCACATGATCGTTTGCCGTTGAGTACTTTTATTGCAGAAATTTATAAACTAAAAACATGTGCACTTTTAAGATCACACAATCTGATTAGGTCCAATATATCCAAATGTAGCCCAGAAAGAAAGAGAGCAGATCGAGGAGAGAGGGCGAAGGTTACCAAACCAGAATGAATGGACGCAGAGTTGTTGACCGCGATCTCCTCTTCCTCCCCCCACCCTCTCTGCTTCCTATTCTTCCCATCGTTTCTCACATGGGCGGCACACCACCGTCAGCAGCATGCAGAGGAGCCCCATGGAAAGGCACGGGCAGGAGGGGAAGAGGGGCATGAGGGAAGGACGTCGGAGCGGTCATGGATGAGGTAGACGATTGATCACACAACATTTCTGAATTAGTTCACATTAAACAAACTTGCGAGACGGGGGTGACGTGGGCCCCTGCGTATCCTGCCATGGAACAACCGACAGAGCGACCCCAGATCAAAAGCCCGCGTGCGACGAAAAAAACTTGCGAGACGGGGGTGACATGGGCCCACCATGTTACCTGGGTGAAGAGGAGGGAGCCAAAGAAGCCCACGAGGAAGAAGAGGCAACACGAGAGGTGCACCACAGGGAGCCACAGCCGCGTCCGCATCAACCAACCGCAGTCGCTCCTGATGGGTGGCTAGCACAAGGGAGGGCCGGCATGATCCCGCAACAACAACGTGAATTTGTAGCAATCCATCCATGCTCTTATCATGTTTTCTGCAAAACACACACAAAATCCGATCATGTTAATAGAGCACAACCAGAACCTTCTTTGTCATATGGAGATTAAAAGGAATAAGAATTAAGGATATATGAAACGAGTGGTTCAACTCTACACACATGATCAAGAAAATGGTTGTGTGGGCAGCATATATATGCAGCAATCCATCTCCATGCTCTTATCATGTTTTCTGCAATCCAGACTGACACCTACCATCAGCAGCATAACCTGCATAAAAGCACACCTATGATTAGTAATACTGGGCTAAATCTCGCTATAAATTAGAGCACGTTGATACTCTTTATGGGAATAAATTAGAACAAAAACTGAAAACAAATTATGGATACATACTATCGGATCTAGCGTGAGCATTTGAAAATTTGTGCCAAAAACATACAAGGTTGTGTTCTTTGAGAAAAGGAGAGGTGTCTGACACACAAATAGATGCATTACAGACAAACATTTTCAGGTTCTCAACTTCTCAAGTAATCAATTTTCAACCACAAATGTTATTCTTTAAAAGGCATGAGTTAAAATGTGTAAACTGAACCAAGGCATATAAATTCTCAAGCTCTTTCAGATTTCTCAAACCCTGCCTTTCTCCGGCAACATGTCCATTATCCAACTGATTCAAGCGATTAACTTTGAACATGGCAACTGAGAGCCATTGTCTTCCTCGACAGAAAGGAAGCAAGTTACATTCAAGCAAACTAAGCACAAGCTTGACCTATTAAAATACAAGATATAAATGAAAGAATAAGGTAGGAAGAGGGCTCCCGGAAATGCTTAAAACCCACTAAACACCAACGCTGACTATTGGATATTTTGCCAAACGCGCCATTTATTCTTTTCTTAATTCATCAATGATGGTGCAACACGTGTATTGCTCAATCTATCTATCCAACTAATGTATAGACTTCAACCATCTATGTCGATGCATCTCACCTCTAACTGAACTGTTACCACCCGAAACATCAATACACTGCATATGCACCAAGAAAAGTAATCCTTGATTTCTCTTTGCATAGCAATAATGAAATTAAACAAAGCAGAGCACAATGCTTACATAGACATGAAAAGCAACAGAATTAGATATTTTGTCAGAAGCATAGCACACACATGATAAAGTAAAAGCCCATGAAAAGAAACAAATTGTTAGAGCAATGGAATATGGAGAGAAACAACCTTGGAATCAGAGTGAGAGGGGGATCACATGCACGTGCTGCTTCCAAGGATTGCCTCATTCTTCAAGCCATTGCAGATCTGAAAATAAAAGGCAACCGAGGTTGACATCAGAGAGAGCGAGAGAGAGAGAGAGAGAGAGAGAGAGAGAGAGAGATGGCCGGGGTGCTTTGCTCCCTTATAAACCGTGGCAAGCCGGCGTGCTACACAGGAGCAAATGGATGGAATTGAAGCCTTGGCACAAGGCGCTTGTAGGACTGGATGTACAGGAAGAGGATCACGTCGTGGAGGTCGGCCTCCCACGCGCCGTCCACTGCGGGGTCGCCGTCGTCGCCGGGGAGCACGGCGGCGAGCGCCCCGAGCGCCAGCACGGCCTCATCGGCGGGGATCTGCAGCGGCTCCGCGAGCACCGCAGCACCCACGCGCCCGGGCCCCGGCGCCACGAGCTTCGCCTTAAGCTGCGCTAGGGCTTGCGTGGAGGTCGGCCTCCCACGCGCCATCTGCTGCGGGGGCATCGTCGTCGCCGGGGAGCACGGCGGCGAGCGCCCCGAGCGCCAGCGCGGCCTGGTCGAGAGGAAGGGGAGGATATGCGGGAGCGCCGCGGCGGCTGCACGAGAGCGAGGGGACGGGTCGGCGCGGCGATGGCCATGCGGAGGGAGAACGCTCCTGTCCTCCTCTCCTCCCCGTACATCTTCCATCGACAAGCACTGCGACGGCTGCAGTAGAGAAGGGGAGGGGCGCGGCGGCGGCTACAGTAGAGAAGGGGAGGGGCGCGGCGGCGGCTGCAGTGGAGACGGGGAGGGGCGGGGAAGAGAGGTAGGATGGATGGCGGCGCAGGGAGGAGAGGAGGGGCCGGGTACCCGGGCGAGCAGCAGCGGCGGCGGCCGGCGGTGGGGCAGGGAGGCGGGCGCGGCAGAAGACGAGACGACGGCACGCCCGGCCTCGTCGCCGCCCCATCTCTCTAGATGGGCGGCGTGAGGTCGGGATGGGTGCCCCAGCGGCAAGCGGCAGTACAGGGAGGCGAGAGCGGGTAGGGTTTGGAGGAGAGAGGTGAGGCGCAAGACGTGCGGGAGGAGCGGGCGCGAGTGCGGGAGCGAGCGAGGGAGGCGGCGACTAGGTCATCTTCAGAGGAGCCACTATGATTTATACCCCACTACGCGAAATGACCGAAATGCCCTGGTGGGGGCATGGTATACACATTTTGTTGCCATTACTATTCATTCCAGCAGTAGCATTTTTTTATCTGACGGCCCAGCTTCATCCAGATCTTGATCCGACGCCCAGAAACGCATCAAGCAAACCGATCCGACGGTCGAGATTCGCTGATCTCTGAGGAGGCATGTAGGAGGCTTCATCTCTTATTTCTGGATGCATCCACCAATTTTATTCAGATATCTACAACATTTTGTTGTATCATATAGTGTAGGAGGAAAACACGCAACACCTGGGTTTCTGGTTGTATGCAGCCACCATTTTGATTAATTTGCCATCGAACAGTTTTTTGCCATCTACCATGTTTTTTTGTAGAGGATGGCAAGTAGTATTGCTGCAATGTGTCGAATCACTGTTTGTTTGCAGCATGGCAACTCCACACAAATTGCCGTGCGCAATCAAGCATGTCACTATTATAGCTGAAAACCAAAAGATTACAACATGGCAAGTAGTGCTGATTTTTACCATCAACCATGTTTGTTGTTGAGTAATGTTAATCATCGTGTTTATGTCATGCAAATCTATACAAATTAGTGTCTCCCTGCGATGTGCTTATTCCAACATCATGCCAAGTAGAGTCCACTCACCAATGCAAATATTGCCATGTTGTGTAGAAACATGGCAAGTACAGTCTTCTTTTTTGCCACCTTAATTTGCATTCTGCAAATTTCCACGACAATATAGTCTTCTCTTGTGCCATGGTGGGCACTTTCCCACGTTTTTTGGTCATGTTATATAGTGATGATTTTGTTACTATGATGGCAATTTTCATGCAAGTTCACAATCTCCAAAATTGCCATGGCAATTTAGCTCGTGTTTTCACTTTTGTGCCATGAGCATGGCAATTTCTTCTTCTTCTTCATTTGCAACATGGCAAAATTTCCTTTATATGTTACCATGGCAAGTATAGTCCATACATGACGGCAAACTTAGTGCATGGACCATGGCAATATATTCTTCTATTTTTCCATGGGCACTTTCACACTTTTTTGGGGTGGGCGGGTGGGGGGGGGGGGCATGTTTATATAGTGATGATTTTGTTGTTGTGATGATAATTTTCACCCAAGTTCACAATCTCCAAAATTGCCATGGCATGTTAGCTTGTATTTTTCTACCATGAGCATGTAATTATTTTTCTTCTTCTTTTGCAACATCGCAAAATTCCCATTCTATTAAACCATGGCAAGTCTATTCCATACATCATGGAAAACTTAGTGCATTGACCATGGCAATCTTTATGTCATGGTATATGGCAGAATAGATTTTTTTTGATCATGTATTTTTCGTCTCATGGCAATATTTACATTTTCTTGCCATGGCAAATGGGCCATGTCTCTTTGTTTAAATTACCATGTCTTTTTTCACATTATGACAAAAAAATACGAAAATGGTTCTTACATTTTTGACATTTTTTATAGGAAAAAAATCCCATAAGGACATGACAAACTTAATTTATGGACGATTGCAATTTTAATTCAAATAGCATGGCAAACTTTCTTTTTCCGTATCATGGCAAAATTTACCTCTTTTATTGCCATGGCAACTTTACCATGTGTTTTTTTGTTTCAATTACCATGTTTTTTATCGTATCATGTCCATGATGGCAATTTTCAATCCACATTTTTTGTCTTCATGTATACATTAAGTACTATGGCAATAAATTTAACTTGTTTTTGCCATGGCAACTTTACCATGTCTCTTTGTTTCAAGTACCATGTCGTTTTCTCACATCATGACAAAAAGATACTAAAATGGTTCTTGCACTTCAGACATTTTTATAGGAAAAAAATCCCATAAGGACATGGCAAACTTAATTTATGGACAATGGCAATTTTAATTCAAATATCATGGAAAATTTCCTTTTTTGTATCATGGCAAAATTTACTTCTTTATTTTCCATGGAAAATTTACCATGTCTTTTTTTGTTTCAATTACCATGTTTTTTCATATCATGTCCATGATGGCAATTTTCAATCCACATTTTCTGTCTTCATGTATACACTAAATACCATGGCAATAAAGTGAATTTTTTTGCCATGAAATTTTTTACTTAGTTGGCATGGAAAATTTGCCTAAATCGCCATGGCAATTTTTTAACTTTTATTGCATTGGAAATTTTTACTCTTTTTTGCCATGGCAAATTCACATTTATTTCCATGGCTAAGTTACCTATATCCATGGCAATTTTTTAACTATTTATTGCCATCGCAATTTTTACTTTTATTTGCCATGGAACTTTCACATTTTTATTTGCCATGGCAAAATTACCAATATTGCTATGGAAAATTTTACTTTTACATACATGTCCATTATACTTTAATATTTTCATGGTAATTTATTGCTGTTTTTTCATGGCAATTTAACTTTTCATGGTCCATGTCCAGTTTTTTACTTTTAATGCCATGGAAAATTTCACTTTCATCTTTTTTTCATGGGATTTTTAGTCCACATGTTTTACCAAGATGGACAATGAAAATTGCCATGACTTTTCTGTTTTTGTGCCATTGCATAAACAAAGATCTTTTTGTCCATGGCAAAATTAGCTTGGTTAAAGACAGATGGCAATTTCTGGGTTGCATCACTGCAATTTTCTAGTTCTCAAATTTTTCGCTTTTAATTGGCAATTTTTTCATAGCAATGCAAAAATTCACAGATAAAAAAATGCTTTTTCAGTCACAGTACAAACTGGGCCATACCGAGCTTTTCTTTTTTTCTTTTAGTTTAGTCATAGCATAGACCTGTACTGGGTGGGGGAGGGCGTTTGGGCTCGGGTCCTCTCATCTCAAACGAGATCGTTCGATCGATGCCCACCCCGGCACCGAATGAATCGTTCGATATGGGGAGCACCTAGGCCGAACATTCGGCCGCTATTAATGTTCTAAAACTATTGCTATGTTATTATCTCTCTACATGTCACGCGTGAGGGGAAATAAATATTATGAGTGTGCCAGTGTACTAAATACATAAATAAAATATAAAAAACTTGTACTTTATTAATCTCTCATCGAAGAAACAAATTACATGATTCCTTTATGCACGATTGTGAAGTTCTGGTTCACGAGGCTTTAGAATGCTCTCGATAAATTACGTCTGCGACTTGAAGTCGCAGATCACCTCGGATTAAGCTGCTGTAATGGTCAACGGGTGGACGTGAATGACTCTTGAGTTAGAGTAATTGTTATCATTCTTACAGACAACACATGGACAACACATAAAACCATCTAGCCGCTTGTTTGCCTCAGCTGCAAACAGAAAAGTATGCACGCCATCAATAAACTGGGGAGAGCGTCGGTCATCGTATATGCATTGCCTAATCATCTGTTGGAAATATGCCCTAGAGGCAATAATAAAATGATTATTATATTTCCTTGTTCATGATAATTGTCTATTGTTCATGCTATAATTGTGTTATCCGAAAATTGTAATACATGTGTGAATACATAGACCACAACATGTCCCTAGTGAGCCTCTAGTTGACTAGCTCATTGATCAATGGATGGTTACGGTTTCCTGACCATGGACATTTGATGCCATTGATAACGGGATCACATCATTGGGGATGATGTGATGGACAAGACCCAATCCTAAGCATAGCACAAGATCGTGTAGTTAAATGCCGCTAGAGCTTTTCTAATGTCAAGTATCATTTCCTTAGACCATGAGATCGTGCAACTCCGGATACCGTAGAGGAGTGCTTTGGGTGTACCAAACGTCACAACGTAATCGGATGGCTATAAAGGTACACTACAGGTATCTCCGAAAGTGTCATTGGGTTGGCACGGATCGAGATCGATTTGTCACTCCGTATGACGGAGAGGTATGTCTGGGCCCACTCGGTAATGCATCATCATAATGAGCTCAATGTGACCAAGTGGTTGGTCATGGGATCATGCATTATGGAATGAGTAAAGTGACTTGCCAGTAACGAGATTGAACGAGGTATTAGGATACCGACGATCGAATCTCGGGCAAGTAACGTACCAATTGACAAAGGGAATTGTATACGGGATTGATTGAATCCTCGACATCATCGTTCATCTGATCAGATCATCGAGGAGCATGTGGGAGCCAACATGGGTATCAAGACCCCGCTGTTGGTTATTGACCGGAGAGTCGTCTCGGTCATGTCTGCGTGTCTCCCGAACCCGTAGGGTCTACACACTTAAGGTTCGGTGACGCTAGGGTTGTAGAGATATTAGTATGCGGTAACCCGAAAGTTGTTTGGAGTCCCGGATGAGATCCCGGACGTCACGAGGAGTTCCGGAATGGTCCGGAGGTAAAGATTTGTATATAGGAAGTCCAGTTTCGGCCACCGGGAAAGTTTCAGGGGTCACCGGTATTGTATTGGGACCACCGGAAGGGTCCCGGGGGTCCACCGGGTGGGGTCACCTATCCCGGAGGGACCCATGGGCTGAAGTGGGAAGGGAACCAGCCCCTGGTGGGCTGGTGCGCCCCCATGGGCCTCCCCCTGCGCCTAGGGTAGGAAACCACAGGGGTGGGGGCGCCCACTGACTTGGGGGCAAGTCCCGCCCCTCCCCCTTGGCCGCCCCTTGAGATTGGATCTCTAGGGGCCGGCACTCTGTGGCCCCTATATATATAGGGGGGGAGGTAGGGCTGCGCACCCAAGCCCTGGCGCCTCCTTCTCCCCTCGTAACACCTCTCCCTCTCACTGAGCTTGGCGAAGCCCTACCGAGATCCCCACTGCTTCCACCACCACGCCGGCGTGCTGCTGTATCTCCATCAACCTCTCCTTCCCCCTTGCTGGATCAAGAAGGAGGAGACGTCTTCCCCAACCGTACGTGTGTTGAACGCGGAGGTGCCGTCCATTCGGCGCAAGGATCATCGGTGATTTGGATCACGACGAGTACGACTCCATCAACCCCGTTCTCTTGAACGCTTCCGCTCGCGATCTACAAGGGTATGTAGATGCTCTCCTCTCTCTCTTGTTGCTAGATGACTCCATAGATTGATCTTGGTGATGTGTAGAAAATTTTAAATTTCTTCTACGATCTCCAACAGTGGCATCATGAGCTAGGTCTATGCGTAGTTTCTATGCACGAGTAGAACACAAGTTTGTTGTGGGCGTCGATATTGTCAATTTACTTGCCGTTACTAGTCTTATCTTGATTCGGCGGCATCATGGGATGAAGCGGCCTGAACCGACCTTACACGTACACTTACGTGAGACAGGTTCCACCGACTAACATGCACTAGTTGCATAAGGTGGCTAGCGGGTGTCTGTCTCTCCCACTTTAGTCAGATCGGATTTGATGAAAAGGGTCCTTATGAAGGGTAAATAGAAACCTATAGCAGCCACGTAAAAAATTTGCAACAACAATTAGAGGGCGTCTAACTTGTTTTTGCAGCATATGTCGTGTGATGTGATATGGCCAAAAGGATGTGCTGAATGATATATATGTGATGTATGAGATTGATCATGTTCTTGTAATAGGTATCACGACTTGCATGTCGATGAGTATGACAACCGGCAGGAGCCATAGGAGTTGTCTTAATCTATTGTATGACCTGCGTGTTAATGAATAACGCCATGTAATTACTTTACTTTATTGCTAAACTGTTAGCCATAGTAGTAGAAGTAATAGTTGGCGAGACAACTTAATGAAGACATGATGATGGAGATCATGATGATGGAGATCATGATGATGGAGATCATGGTGTCATGCCGGTGACGATGATGATCATGGTGCCCCGAAGATGGAGATCAAAAAGAGCAAAATGATATTGGCCATATCATGTCACTATTTGATTGCATGTGATGTTTATCATGTTTTTGCATCTTATTTGCTTAGAACGACGGTAGCATAAATAAGATGATCCCTCATAATAATTTCAAGAAAGTGTCCCCCCTAACTATGCGCTATGTAAAGTTCGTTGTCTCGAAGCACCACGTGATGACCGGGTGTGATAGATTCTAATGTTCACATACAACGGGTGTAAGCCATATTTACACATGCAAAACACTTAGGTTGACTTGACGAGCCTAGCATGTACAGACATGGCCTCGGAACACAAGAGACCGAAAGGTCGAACATGAGTCGTATAGAAGATACGATCAACATGAAGATGTTCACCGATGATGACTAGTCCGTCTCACGTGATGATCAGACACGGCCTAGTTGACTCGGATCATGTATCATTATATGACTAGAGGGATGTCTGTCTGAGTGGGAGTTCATTAAATAATTTGATTAGATGAACTTAATTATCAGGAACTTAGTCTAAAAGCTTTTGCAAATATATCTTGTAGATCAAATGGCCAACGCTCATGTCAACCTCAACTTCAACGCGTTCCTAGAGAAAACCAAGCTGAAAGACGATGGTAGCAACTATACGGACTGGGTCCGGAACTTGAGGATCATCCTCATAGCTGCCAAGAAAGCATATGTCCTAGAAGCACCGCTAGGTGATGCACTCGCTTCAAATGAACCAAGACGTTATGAACGCTTGGTAGTCGCATGTTGATGATTACTCCCTCGTCCAAAGGCGGCATGCTTTACAACTTAGAACCGGGCTCCAAAATGTTTCGAGCAAAGACGGAGCATATGAGATGTTCCAAGAGCTGAGAATGGTTTTCAAAGCTCATGCCCGGGGCGAGAGATATGAAGTCTCCGACAAGTTCTACAGTTGTAAGATGGAGGAGAATAGTTCTGTCAGCGAGCACATACTCAAAATGTTCTGGTTGCACAACCGCTTATCTCACCGGGAGTTAATCTCCCAGATGACGCGTTGTTGATGTAATCCTTGATCGCTTCCACCAAGCTACAAGAGCTTTGTGATGAACTTCAATATGCAGGGGATGGAGAAAACCATTCTCAAGTATATTCAATGCTGAAATCGGTGGAGGTGGAAATAAAAAGGAACATCAAGTGTTGATGGTGAATAAAACCAAGAAGTTCAAGAAGGGCAAGGGTAAAAGGGTTTCAAGAAAGACGACAAGGGAGGTGCTACCGCAAGCAAGCTGCCGGAAGAAACCAAAGAATGGACCCAAGCACGAGACTGAGTGTTTTTATTGCAAGGGAAGTGGTCACTGGAAGCGGAACTGCCCCAAGTACTTAGCGGACAAGAAGGCCAGCAACACCAAAGGTATATGTGATATACATGTAATTGATGTGTACCTTACTGATACGTCCATTTTGCATCATGCTTTTATATCAATGTTTATTGCATTATGGGCTGTTATTACACATTATATCTCATTACTTATGGCTATTCTCTCTTATTTTACAAGGTTTACCATGAAGAGGGGAATGCCAAGAATCGGAATTCGGGCCGGAAAAGGAGCAAACATTGAAACCTATTACGCACAACTCCAAAAGTCCACGAAACTCCACGAAACAACTTTTTGGATTTTATAAGAATTTATGAGCAAAGAAATAGGCCAGGGGCCCACACTGCCCAGAGATGTGAGGGCGCCCCTGAGGGCGCGGCCCCTCATCTCCTTGGCCCTGGTGGCCTCCGCGCCCATCTTCTCGCTATATCATCACTTTTACCTCGAAAAATCGTGGGCAAGCTTACGGGACGAAACTCCGCCGCCACGAGGCTAAAACCTTGGCGGAATCAATCTAGGGCTCATGAGCTGCTCACGGGGACACTTCCTCCGGAGGGTGAAATCATCACCAACTTCATCACCAACGATCCTCTCATCGAGAGGGGGTCAATCTCCTTCTTCATATTCACCCGCACCATCTCCTCTCAAAACCCTAGTTCATCTCTTGTATCCAATCTTGTATCAAAACCACAAATTGGTACCTGTGGGTAGCTAGTAGTGTTGATTACTCCTTGTAGTTGATGCTAGTTGGTTTACTTGGTGGAAGATCATATGTTCAGATCCTTTATGCATATTATTACTCCTCCGATTATGAACATGAATATGCTTTGTGAGTAGTTACGTTTGTTCCTGAGGACATGGGTGAAGTATTGCTATTAGTAGTCATGTGAATTTGGTATTCGTTCGATATTTTGATGAGATGTATGTTGTCTTTCCTCTAGTGGTGTTATGTGACGTCGACTACATGACACTTCACCATTATTTGGGCCTAGAGGAAGGCATAGGGAAGTAATAAGTAGATGATGGGTTGATAGAGTGACAGAAGCTTAAACCCTAGTTTATGCGTTGCTTCGTTAGGGGCTGATATGGACCCATATGTTTAATGTTGTGGTTAGGTTTACCTTAATGCTCCTTTTTGTAGTTGTGGATGTTTGCAATAGGGGTTAGTCATAAGTGGATGCTTGTCCAAGTTAGGACAGTACCCAAGTGTCGGTCCACCCACATATCAAATTATCAAAGTACCGAACGTGAATCTTACGAACGTGATGAAAACTAGCTTGACGATAATTCCCAATGTGTCCTCGGGAGCTCCTTCTTCATTATTGGAACTTGTCCAGGCTTATCCTTTGCTACATAAAGGATTGGGCCACCTTGCTGCACTTTATTTACTTTATTTACTTTTTGCTCGTTACTATTTATCTTATAACAAAACTATCTATCACCTACTATTTCAGTGCTTGCAGAGAAAACCTTCGAAAACCGCTTATCATTTCCTTCTGCTCCTCGTTGGGTTCGACACTCTTACTTATCGAAAGGACTACGATAGATCCCCTATACTTGTGGGTCATCAAGACTCTTTTCTGGCGCCGGTGCCGGGGAGTGTAGCGCTTTTGGTGAGTGGAACTTGGTAAGGAAACATTTATATAGTGTGCTGAAATTTTCTGTTACTTGTCACTATGGAAACTAATCCTTTGAGGGGCTTGTTTGGGGCATCTTCACCCCAACCAGAAGAGCAAAGAGATGCTCCTCAACCTACTGAACTTTATGAAAATATTCACTTTGAGATTCCTTCGGGTATGATAGAAAAACTGCTAGCCAATCCTTTTGTAGGAGATGGAACATTGCATCCCGACTTACACCTTATCTTTGTGGATGAAATTTGTGGATTATTTAAGCTTGCAGGTATTCCCGATGATGTTGTCAAAAGGAAGGTCTTACCTTTATCTTTGAAGGGAGATGCATTGACATGGTATAGGCTATGTGATGATACGAGATCTTGTAATTATAAGCGATTGAAGTTGGAATTTCACCAGAAGTTCTATCCTATGCATCTTGTTCATCGTGATCGTAGTTACATATAAAATTTCTGGCCTCGCGAAGGAGAAAGCATCGCTCAAGCTTGGGGGAGGATTAAGTCAATGTTATATTCATGCCCCAATCATGAGCTCTCTCGGGAAATGATTATTCAGAATTTTTATGCTCGACTTTCTCTTGATAATCGCAACCTGCCCGATACTTCTTGTGCTGGTTCTTATATGCCGAAGACTATTGATTTCAAATGGGACTTATTGGAAAGAATTAAACGCAACTCTGAAGATTGGGGTTCCGACGATGGTAAGGAGTCGTATGACACCTAAGTTCGATTGTGTTAAATCTTTTATGGATACCGATGCTTTTCGTGGATTTAGCGCTAAGTATGGACTTGACTCTGAGATAGTAGCTACTTTTTGTGAATCTTTTGCTACTCACGTTGATCTCCCTAAAAGAAGTGGTTTAAATATAATCCTCCTGTTGAAGTGAAAGTAGTTGCACCTATTACAGTCGAAGAAAAGACTATTACCTATAGTGATCCTATTGTTCCTACTGCTTATGTTGAAAAACCTCCTTTTCCTGTTAGGATAAAAGATCATGCTAAAGCTTTGACTGTTGTTCGTAAGAGTAATACTAGGACTTATACACCTCCTGAGCAAATTAATATTGAACCTAGTATTGCTATGGTTAAAGATCTTTTGGATGAGGACTTAGATGGGCATGTTATTTCTTTCTTGGGTGAGACTGCTAATATTGCTAGACCCGATACTAAGACACGTAGACCTGTTGTAGGCATGCCTGTTATTTCTGTTAAAATAGGAGATCATTGTTATCATGGCTTATGTGATATGGGTGCTAGTGCTAGTGCGATACCATATGATCTTTATAAAGAAATTATGCACGATATTGTACGTGTTGAATTGGAAGACATTGATGTTACTATTAAGCTTGCTAATAGGGACACCATTAAACCTATTGGGATTGTTAGAGATGTTGAAGTCTTGTGTGGGAAGATTAAATACCCTGCTGATTTTCTTGTCCTTGGTTCCCCACAAGATGATTTTTGTCCCATTATTTTTGGTAGACCCTTCTTGAATACTACTAGTGCTAAAATTAATTGTGAAAAGAATATTGTCACTGTTGGCATAGATGGTATGTCTCATGAGTTTAATTTCGCTAAGTTTAGTAGACAACCTCGTGAAAGGGAACCACCTAGTAAGGATGAGATTATTGGTCTTGCTTCCATTCTGTTCCTCCAACTGATCCGTTAGAACAATATTTGCTAGACCATGAAAACGATATGTTTATGAAGGAAAGGGAAGAAATAAATGAAGTGTTCCTTAAACAGAACCTATCTTTGAAACATAACCTTCCGTTGAAATTCTTGGGATCCCTCCACCCAAGGGTGATCCCGTGTTTGAACTCAAACCTTTACCTGATAATCTCAAGTATGCTTATCTAGATGAAAAAGAAACATATCATGTTATTATTAGTGCTAACCTTTCAGAGAAAGAAGAGGAAAGATTATTGAAAACTCTGAAGAAGCACCGAGCTGCTATTGGATATACTCTGGATGATCTTAAGGGCATTAGTCCCACATTATGTCAACACAAAATTTCAGTGGAGAAAGATGCCAAACCAGTTAGAGATCCTCAAAGACGATTAAATCCCAAAATGAAGGAAGTGGTAAGAAAGGAGATACTAAAACTCCTTGAGGCGTGTATTATTTATCCCGTTGCTGATAGTGAATGGGCAAGCCCTGTCCATTGTGTCCCTAAAAAGGGAGGTATTACCGTTGTTCCTAATGATAAAGATGAATTGATCCCGCAAAGAATTATTACAGGCTATAGGATGGTAATTGTCGGGTGGTAGGTGCGACATATGCCAACGGGTGGTTAATCATAGTGGGAGCCAATAAGACATCGCCGGTGCCTGGAAACGGGATAAGGCGAAGACATGCACGCCGCCGAATCTTACCCAGCTTCGGGGATCTCCGAGGAGATAACACCCCTACTGCTACTCTGCGGGGTCTCCGCATGATCACTAGATGAACAAGTTGCTACAAGAAGCTCCTTGAGCTGTTCGGTGTGAGGAAGAAGAAGGGCACGGCTAGTTCTCCTCTTCCCTCTACGTGGTGTCTAAAACTATCAGAGTCCAACCCTTTGCATGGGTGCCACAGGGGTTTATAGGCCTACCCCTGGGTACAATGGTAATCCGGCTAGGTGTGGGGCCTAGCGTCGGTGTCTTCATCCATGGCTTCTCCGCGGCCACTGGGCCCGCCGACTAGTGGGCCCCGCCGGCTGCCGGCTTTCTGGTCGACAGGCTGGCCCCACCGTTGAGGGCTTTGTCGGGGGCGGGTTACTGTTGCCTCGATCCTGATGATGAGGGCTTTGTTGGGGTAAGCATGGCTACAGTGCCGCCACCTTGGCGGTGATTACTGTAGCCTCACTTTGTCTTGTCTCCTTAATGAGGCGCTTCCTTCGAGGGAGGGAACAAGCCGGCTATGGGGAGCCGACCATATCTCAGGCCGACTGGGGGGAGGCCGAGCTGCCTTCGGGCATCTCTCTGACTGGAGGGACCCGCGCTGCGGTAGTACTGCAAATCTGTCGTGGGTGACGCCACAACCAACATGGCTCTGATCTTGCCACGGGCGGGTGATGGCTGCCCCAGACGGCGCTCTGTAGCCACGCTGCCCGGATGCGGGGTGGCAGGCTTCATCAGTAGCCACGCCTGCCTCATCGCCGTTATGTGGGTGCAGATTCGAGGTGCGGCCTTGGCACGCTGCAGTGGCGGCTCCTTGGAAGCCGGCCCTCTCGTGGCTTTCTTCTATGGGTCTTGGGGCCAGGCCGCCTCCTGACAGCCGGCCGGGGGAAGGTGGCCCAACGTCTTGGATGTTGGATGACTTGACTGGCTTGTAATTTTTCCAGAAGCCCCAGGGGGAGCCGGCTAGGCTACCAGTGGTCATTTACTCCGACAGTAATTGATTTTCGTAAGTTAAATAAAGCTACTAAGAAAGATCATTACCCTTTACCTTTTATTGATCAAATGCTAGAAAGGCTATCCAAACACACACATTTTTGCTTTCTAGATGGTTATTCTGGTTTCTCTCAAATACTGTGTCGCCAAAGGATCAATCTAAAACTACTTTTACTTGCCCTTTTGGTACTTTTGCTTATAGACGTATGCCTTTTGGTTTATGTAATGCACCTGCTACCTTTCAAAGATGCATGATGGCTATATTCTCGATTTTTGTGAAAAGATTTGTGAGGTATTCATGGATGACTTCTCCGTCTATGGATCCTCTTTTGATGATTGTTTGAGCAACCTTGATCGAAGTTTTGCGAGAGATGCGAAGACACTAGTCTCGTCTGAATTGGGAAAAGTGTCACTTTATGGTTAATGAAGGCATTGTCTTGGGGCACAAGATCTCCGAGAGAGGTATTGAAGTTGATAAAGCCAAAGTTGATGCTATTGAAAAGATGCCATGTCCCAAGGACATAAAAGGTATAAGAAGTTTCCTTGGTCATGCCGGCTTTTATAGGAGGTTCATTAAGGATTTTTCTAAAATCTCTAGGCCTCTGACTAATTTATTGCAATAAGATATTCCTTTTGTCTTTGATGATGATTGTGTAGAAGCATTTGAAACACTTAAGAAAGCCTTGATCACAGCACCTATTGTCCAGCCACCTGATTGGAATTTACCTTTTGAAATTATGTGCGATGCTAGTGATTATGCTGTAGGTGCTGTTTTAGGGCAAAGAGTCGATAAGAAATTGAATGTTATCCAAAGACGCTTAGTAAGACCCTTGATACTGCCAGAGAAATTGTGCTACTACTGAAAAAGAGTTCTTAGCAGTTGTGTTTGCATGTGATAAGTTTAGACCTTATATTGTTGATTCCAAAGTTACTATTCACACTGATCATGCTGCTATTAAATATCTTATGGAAAAGAAAGATGCTAAGCCTAGACTCATTAGATGGGTTCTCTACTTCTCTTGCTCCAAGAATTTGACTTGCATATTATTGATAGAAAGGGAGCTGAGAACCCCATTGCAGACAACTTGTCTAGGTTAGAGAATGTTCTTGATGACCCACTGCCTATTAATGATGGTTTTCCTGATGAACAGTTAGCGGTTGTCAATGCTTCTCGTACTGCTCCTTGGTATGCTGATTATGCTAATTACATTGTTGCTAAATATATACCGCCTAGTTTCACATACCAGCAAAAGAAAAAGTTCTTTTATGATTTAAGACATTACTTCTGGGATGATCCACACCTTTATAAAGAAGGAGTAGATGGTATTATTAGACGTTGTGTGCCCGAGCATGAACAGGAACAAATCCTACGGAAGTGTCACTCTGAATCCTATGGAGGACACCACGCTGGAGATAGAACTGCACACAAGGTACTACAACATGGTTTTTATTGGCCTACTTTTTCAAAGATGCTCGTAAGTTTGTCTTATCTTGTGATGAATGTCAAAGAATAGGTAACATTAGTAGACGCCAAGAAATGCCTATGAATTATTCTCTTGTTATTGAACCGTTTGATGTTTGGGGCTTTGATTATATGGGACCTTTTCCTGCCTCCAATGGTTTTACACATATTTTAGTTCTTTGTTGATTACGTTACTAAGTGGGTAGAAGCTATTCCAACTAGTAGTGCTGATCATAACACTTCTATTAAAATGCTTAAAGAAGTTATTTTTCCGAGGTTTGGAGTCCCTAGATATCTTATGACCGATGGTGGTTCACACTTTATTCATGGTGCTTTCAGAAGATGCTTGCTAAGTATGATGTCAATCATAGAATCGCATCTCCTTATCACCCGCAGTCTAGTGGTCAAGTAGAGTTGAGCAATAGAGAGCTCAAATTAATTTTGCAAAAGACTGTGAATAGGTCTAGAAAGAATTGGTCCAAAAAACTTGATGATGCATTATGGGCCTATAGAACTGCATACAAAAATCCTATGGGTATGTCTCCATATAAGATGGTTTATGGAAAAGCATGTCATTTACCTCTTGAACTTGAACATAAGGCATATTGGGCTATTAAAGAGCTCAATTATGACTTCAAACTTGCCGGTGAGAAGAGGTTGTTTGATATAAGCTCACTTGATGAATGGAGAACCCAAGCATATGAGAATGCCAAGCTTTTCAAAGAAAAAGTCAAACGCCGACATGATAAGAGGATACAAAAGCGTGAGTTTAACGTAGGAGATTATGTGTTATTGTTCAACTCCCGTTTAAGATTTTTTGCAGGAAAACTTCTCTCAAAATGGGAAGGTCCCTACGTTATCGAGGAGGTCTATCGCTCGGTGCTATAAAAATCAACAACTTCAAGGCACAACCGAGGGTGGTAAACGGTCAAAGAATTAAACATTATATTTCGTAATCCTATCAATGTTGAAACTAATATTATTGAAACCATAACCCCGAGTAATACATAAGAGACACTTTCCGTAACGCCTGCATCTCAAAAGGTATAGGTACGTGGTACGGTAAGTAAACCGACTCCAAAACAACTCTAATGGCAATTTTTATCAGTTTTGGATTATTTAAGAATTTTAGGAAGAAAGAAGTAGTCCGAAAGGGACACGAGGCTCCCCCCCCCTGTAGGGCGCGCCCCCTGTCTCGTGGGCACCTCGTGTGTCCCCTGGACTCCGTTTTCTTGTATGTTACGTATTTCGGTCGGTAAAAATTCATTATATATACTCCCGAAGATTTTGACCAACGTATCACACAAATATCCTCTGTTTTCGTTTCGAGTTGTTCCTGTTGCAGAATAAAGCAAGATGTCGTCCCAAGATTCGGAGGGAGAGATCTACATGGCTGATTATATTGCAAACCCAAAAGTATATGGTGATGTGGAACATTATGGCTGGACCACAGAGGAAGAAGAAGACTATGATCCAAAGAGGAAGGTGGATACAAAGCTCGAAGCCGTGGAGCAAGAAGTTTTCAAGTGTCAAGGGATGGTGGAGCGTGGACTCAACGCCAACCAGATGATGATCACGGAGTTCACCAAAAACCACAAGTTGGATGCCAAAGTCATTGGGGAAACCATCTTCAAACTTCAAGAGAAAATCGAGCACCTCCAAGCCCAGATCTATGACCTGCAAAACCAGAACTGTGAGTATGAATATAGATTCAAGCGAATGAGTTTGGCTGAAGATTTAAGGATCCCGGAGACTCGACCATCCTTTTATGATGGAGAGCCGATGCCCTGGAAGACGGACGACAAGCCTACATCATCAACAACTCCTACTTCACCACTTCCGAAGAAATAATCACATGGGTATGGGCACTCCCCTTGGCAACTGCCAAGCTTGGGGGAGGTGCCCCGGTATGTATCACCATCACACTCTTATCTTTACCGCTTTATTTAGTTCGATCCTTTTAGTAATGTCTTGATCTAGTAGATTGAAGTTTTGATATCAAGTAGTTTTGAGTTTTGCATTGTGAGCTCTTTATGTAAGCGAGTCCGTGTGCTATCTATAATAAAGATTAGTGTTGAGTCAAGGGCTTTGCTATGTTGCTATGATCCTGATAAGGTACAAAGAACAAAAGAGTTCATATTGATCTTATGGATAGTGATAACTTCACATATAGAAAGTATGAGGCATAAAAATTGTTGAGAGTTGATGAACGTAGCCTTGGTCATCGTTGCAATTAATAGGAAGTGATAAGGAAAGAGGGGTACACATATAAATATATTATCTTGGACATCTTTTATGATTGTGAAGCACTCATTAAGTACGACATGCTAAAAGAGTTGATGTTGGACAAGGAAGACAACGTAATGGTTTATGTTTTACGAGATCTCAGTTAAAGTATATTGTCATTGACCTTCCAAACATGTTGAGCTTGCCTTTCCCCCTCATGCTAGCCAAATTCCTTGCACCAAGTAGAGATACTACTTGTGCTTCCAAATATCCTTAAACCCAGTTTTGCCATGAGAGTCCACAATACCTACCTATGGATTGAATAAGATCCTTCAAGTAAGTTGTCATCGGTGCAAGCAATAAAAATTGCTCTCTAAATATGTATGACTTATTAGTGCAGAGAAAATAAACTTTGTACGAACTTGTTGTGGAAGTAATAAAAGCGACGGATTGCATAATAAAGGTCCACATACAAGGGGCAATATAAAGTGACATTCTTTTGCACTAAGACTTTATGCATCAACCCTAAATGCGCATGACAACCTCTCGCTTCCCTCAGCGAAGGGCCTATCTATTACAATATGTGTTAATTTATGCTTGAGTCAAGCAGAAGCTCACCTTTCACTTATAATTTTAATCCTTATGCAAGATCCTCGTGTTTGAAAGGTCATGATACATATATCCAATTGGATGTAAGTTGGCATAAGCTATTATTGTTGACATCACCTAAAGGTGAATACGTTGGGACGCAACACAATAAGCCCCTATCTTTCTTAGTGTCTGGCTGAAACTCTATAACCACAAGTATTGCGTGAGTGTTAATAATTATAGGGGACTACGAGATAGTTGAGTATGTGAGCTTGCTGAAAAGCTCTATTATTGACTCTTTCCGATGTTAAGATAAATTGCAATTGCTTCAATGACTGAGATTATAGTTTGTTAGTTCCCAATGAAGTTTTTGAACCACACTTGACATTGTGAATTGCTTATTACTTGAGCATAGGAAATCATATGACAAAATCTATATATGTTGCTATTATTAGAATGATCATGATGCCCTCATGTCCGTATTTTATTTTATTTTTATCGACACCTCTATCTCTAAACATGTGGACATATTTTTCAATTTCGGCTTCCGCTTGAGGACAAGCGAGGTCTAAGCTTGGGGGAGTTGATACGTCCATTTTGCATCATGCTTTTATATCAATATTTATTGCATTATTGGTTGTTATTACACATTATATCTCATTACTTATGGCTATTCTCTCTTATTTTACAAGGTTTACCATGAAGAGGGGGAATGCTTTAATGGAATTCGGGCCGAAAAGGAGCAAACGTTGGAAACCTATTCTGCACAACTCCAAAAGTCCTGAAACTCCATGAAACAACTTTTTGGATTTTATAAGAATTTATGAGAAAAAGAAATAGGCCAGGGGGCCCACACCCTGTCCAGGAGACAAGAGGGTGCGCCCCCCTCTAGGGCGCGGCCCCTATCTCCTGGGCCCCCTGGTGGGCCTCCGGCGTCCATCTTCTGCTATATCATCACTTTTACCCTGGAAAAAATCGTGGGCAAGCTTACAGGACGAAACTCCGCCGCCACGAGGCGGAACCTTGGCGGAATCAATCTAGGGCTCTGGCGGAGCTGTTCTGCCGGGGACACATCCCTCCGGGAGGGGGAAATCATCCCCAACGTCGTCACCAATGATCCTCTCATCGAGAGGGGGTCAATCTCCATCAACATATTCACCAGCACCATCTCCTCTCAAAACCCTAGTTCATCTCTTGTATCCAATCTTGTATCAAAACCACAAATTGGTACCTATGGGTTGCTAGTAGTGTTGATTACTCCTTGTAGTTGATGCTAGTTGGTTTACTTGGTGGAAGATCATATGTTCAGATCCTTTATGCATATTATTACTCCTATGATTATGAACATGAATATGCTTTGTGAGTAGTTACGTTTGTTCCTGAGGACATGGGTGAAGTATTGCTATTAGTAGTCATGTGAATTTGGTATTCGTTCGATATTTTGATGAGATGTATGTTGTCTTTCCTCTAGTGGTGTTATGTGACGTCGACTACATGACACTTCACCATTATTTGGGCCTAGAGGAAGGCATAGGGAAGTAATAAGTAGATGATGGGTTGCTAGAGTGATGTAAGCTTAAACCCTAGTTTATGCGTTGCTTCGTTAGGGGCTGATATGGACCCATATGTTTAATGTTGTGGTTAGGTTTACCTTAATACTCCTTTTGTAGTTGCGGATGCTTGCAATAGGGGTTAATCATAAGTGGGATGCTTGTCCAAGTTAGGACAGTACCCAAGTGTCGGTCCACCCACATATCAAATTATCAAAGTACCGAACACGAATCTTATGAACGTGATGAAAACTAGCTTGACGATAATTCCCAATGTGTCCTCGGGAGCTCCTTCCTCATTATTGGAACTTGTCCAGGCTTATCCTTTGCTACATAAAGGATTGGGCCACCTTGCTGCACTTTATTTACTTTATTTACTTTTTGCTCGTTACTATTTATCTTATAACAAAACTATCTATCACCTACTATTTCAGTGCTTGCAGAGAAAACCTTACTGAAAACAGCTTATCATTTCCTTCTGCTCCTCATTGGGTTCGACACTCTTACTTATCAAAAGGACTACGATAGATCCCCTATACTTGTGGGTCATCACTTACTAGTACTCGTAGTAGCTCCTAGGTATTTGATACCGGTGCGGTTGCTCATATTTGTAACTCAAAACAGGAGCTGCGGAATAAGCGGAGACTGGCGAAGGACGAGGTGACGATGCGCGTCAGGAATGGTTCCAAGGTCGATGTGATCGCCGTCGGCACGCTACCTCTACATTTACCTACGGGATTAGTTTTAAACCTCAATAATTGTTATTTTGTGCCAGCTTTGAGGATGAACATTATTTCTAGATCTCGTTTAATACGAGATGGCTACTCATTTAAATCCGAGAATAATGGTTGTTCTATTTATATGAGAGATATGTTTTATGGTCATGCCCCGCCGGTCAATGGTTTATTCTTAATGAATCTCGAACATGATGTTACACATATTCATAGTGTGAATACCAAAAGATGTAAGGTTGATAATGATAGTCCCACATACTTGTGGCACTGCCGCCTTGGTCACATTGGTGTCAAACGCATGAAGAAGCTCCATGCAGATGGACTTTGGAGTCTCTTGATTACGAATCATTTGACACGTGCGAACCATGCCTCATGGGTAAAATGACCAAGACTCCGTTCTCCGGAACAATGGAGCGAGCAACCAACTTATTGGAAATCATACATACTGATGAGTACGGTCCAATGAGCGTTGAGGCACGTGGTGGCTATCGTTATGTTCTCACCCTCACTGATGACTTGAGTAGATATGGGTATGTCTACTTTATGAAACACAAGTCTGAGACCTTTGAAAGGTTCAAGGAATTTCAGAGTGAGGTTGAAAATCAACGTGATGTAAAAATAAAGTTCTCATGATCAGATCGTGGAGGGGAATATTTAAGTCACGAATTTGGCACACACTTAAGGAAATGTGGAATCATTTCACAACTCACGCCGCCTGGAACACCTCAGCGTAATGGTGTATCTGAACATCGTAATCGCACTCTATTGGATATGGTGCGATCTATGATGTCTCTTACCGATCTACCGCTCTCAGTTTGGGGCTATGCTTTAGAGACTGCCGCATTCACTTTAAATAGGGCTCCGTCGAAATCCGTTGAGACTACACCGTGTGAATTATGGTTTGGGAAGAAACCTTAGCTGTCGTTTCTAAAAGTTTGGGGATGCGATGCTTATGTCAAGAAACTTCAACCTGAAAAGCTCGAACCCAAGTCGGAAAAATGCGTCTTCATAGGATACCCTAAGGAAACCATTGGGTATACCTTCTACCTCAAATCCGAAGGCAAGATCTTGGTTGCCAAGAATGGATCCTTTCTGGAGAAAGAGTTTCTCTCGAAAGAAGTAAGTGGGAGGAAAGTAGAACTTGATGAAGTACTGCCTCTTGAAGCGGAAAGAAGCGCAGCTCAGGAAGATGTTCCTGTGGTGCCTGCACCGGCTAGAGAGGAGGTTAATGATGATGATCAAGGTACTTCGGATCAAGTTGCTACTGAACTTCGTAGGTGCATGAGGACACGTTCCACACCAAAATGGTATGGCAACCCCGTCCTGGAAATCATGTTGTTAGACAACGGTGAACCTTCGAACTATGAAGAAGCGATGGCGGGCCCAGATTCCAACAAATGGCTTGAAGCCATGCAATCCGAGATAGGATCCATGTATGAAAACAAAGTATGGACTTTGACAGACTTGCCCGATGATCGACGAGCGATAGAAAATAAATGGATCTTTAAGAAGAAGACGGACACGAATGGTAATGTTACCATCTACAAAGCTCGACTTGTCGCTAAGGGTTATCGACAAGTTCAAGGGGTTGACTACGATGAGACCTTCTCACCCGTAGCGAAGCTTAAGTCCGTCTGAATCATGTTAGCAATTGCCGCATTCTATGACTATGAGATATGGCAAATGGACATCAAAACGGCATTCCTTAACGGCTTTCTTAAGGAAGAATTGTATATGATGCAGCCGGAAGGTTTTGTCGATCCTAAGAATGCTAAAAAGGTATGCAAGCTCCATCGCTCCATCTATGGGCTGGTGCAAGCATCTCGGAGTTGGAACATTCACTTTGATGAAATGATCAAAGCGTTTGGGTTTATGCAGACTTATGGAGAAGCCTGCGTTTACAAGAAAGTGAGTGGGGGCTCTGTAGTATTTCTCATATTATATGTGGATGACATACTGTTGATGGGAAATGATATAGAACTCTTGGAGAGCATAAAGGCCTACTTGAATAAGTATTTTTCAATGAAGGACCTTGGAGAAGCTGCTTACATATTAGGCATCAAGATCTATAGAGATAGATCAAGATGCCTCATAGGTCTTTCACAAAGCACATACCTTGATAAGATATTGAAGAAGTTCAATATGGATCAGCCCAAGAAGGGGTTCTTGCCTGTGTTGCAAGGTGTGAAATTGAGCCCGGCTCAATGTCCCACCATGATGTAAGATAGAGAAAAGATGAGTGTCGTCCCTATGCCTCGGCCATAGGGTCTATCATGTATGCCATGTGTACTGCACTGATGTAAACCTTGCCGTAAGTTTGGTAGGAAGGTACCAAAGTAATCCGGCATGGAACACTCGACAATGATCAAGAATATCCTGAAGTACACCGAAAGGGACTAAGGATATGTTTCTCATTTGTGGAGGTGACAAAGAGCTCGTCAGAAGGGTTACGCCGACGCTTAGCTTCGACACAGATCCGGATGACTCTAAGTCACAAACCGGATACGTGTATATTTTGAATGGTGGGGCGATGGTGGTGCGATTTGCAAGCAAAGCGTCGTGGAGGGATCTACATGTGAAGCGGAATACATGGCAGCCTCGAGGCAGCGCATGAAGCAATCTGGATGAAGGAGTTCATTACCGACCTAGGAGTTATTCCCAATGCGTCGGGGCCGATGACTCTCTTCTGTGACAACACTGGAGCCATTGCCCTTGCCAAGGAGCCCAGGTTTCACAAGAAGACCAGGCACATCAAGCGTTGCTTCAACTCCATTCGTGAAAATGTTCAAGATGGAGACATAGATATTTGCAAAGTGCATACGGATCTGAATGTCGCAGATCCGTTGACTAAACCTCTTCTGCGAGCAAAACATGATCAACACCATAACTCTATGGGTGTTCGATTCATCACAATGTAACTAGATTATTGACTCTAGTGCAAGTGGGAGACTGTTGGAAATATGCCCTAGAGGCAATAATAAAATGATTATTATATTTACTTGTTCATGATAATTGTCTATTGTTCATGCTATAATTGTGTTATCCGGAAATCGTAATACATGTGTGAATACATAGACCACAACATGTCCCTAGTGAGCCTCTAGTTGACTAGCTCGTTGATCAATGGATGGTTACGGTTTCCTGACCATGGACATTTGATGTCATTGATAACGAGATCACATCATCGGGAGAATGATGTGATAGACAAGACCCAATCCTAAGCATAGCACAAGATCGTGTAGTTCGTCTGCTAGAGCTTTTCTAATGTCAAGTATCATTTCCTTAGACCATGAGATCGCGCAACTCCCGGATACCGTAGGAGTGCTTTGGGTGTACCAAACGTCACAACGAATCGGGTGGCTATAAAGGTACACTATGTGTATCTCCGAAAGTGTCTGTTGGGTTGGCACAGATCGAGACTGGGATTTGTCACTCCGTATGACGGAGAGGTATCTCTGGGCCCACTCGGTAATGCATCATCATAATGAGCTCAATTTTACCAAGTGGTTGGTCACGGGATCATGCATTATGGAACGAGTAAAGTGACTTGCCAGTAACGAGACTGAATGAGTTATTGGGATACCGATGATCGAATCTCGGGCAAGTAACGTACCGATTGACAAAGGGAATTGTATACGGGATTGATTGAATCCTTGACATCGTGGTTCATCTGACGAGATCATCGAGGAGCATGTGAGAGACAACATGGGTATCCAGATCCCGCTGTTGGTTATTGATCGGAGAGTCGTCTTGGTCATGTCTGCGTGTCTCCCGAACCCGTAGGGTCTACACACTTAAGGTTCGGTGACGCTAGGGTTGTAGAGATATTAGTATGCGGTAACCCGAAAGTTGTTTGGAGTCCCGGATGAGATTCCGGACATCACGAGGAGTTCCAGAATGGTCCGGAGGTAAAGATTTGTATATAGGAAGTCCAGTTTCGGCTACCGGGAAAGTTTCGGGGATCACCGGTATTGTACCGGGACCACCGGAAGGGTCCCGGGGGTCCACCGGGTGGGGCCACCTATCCCGGAGGGCCCCATGGGCTGAAGTGGGAAGGAACCAGCCTGGTGGGCTGGTGCGCCCCATGGGCCTCCCTGCGCCTAGGGTAGGAAACCACAGGGGGGGCGCCCACCGACTTGGGGTGCAAGTCCCCTTGGCCGCCCCTTGAGATTGGATCTCTAGGGGGCGGCGCCTCAGGCCCCTATATATAGAGGGGAGGAGGGCTGCGCACCCAAGCCCTGGCGCCTCCCTCTCCCCGTAACACCTCTCCCTCTCGCCGAGCTTGGCGAAGCCTCGCCGAGATCCTCGCCGCTTCCACCACCACGCCGTTGTCTTTGGATCTCCATCAACCTCTCCTTCCCCCTTGCTGGATTAAGAAGGAGGAGACGTCTTCCCCAACCGTACGTGTGTTGAACGTGGAGGTGCCGTCCGTTCGGCGCTAGGATCATCGGTGATTTGGATCACGACGAGTACGACTCCATCAACCCCGTTCTCTTGAACGCTTCCGCTCGCGATGTACAAGGGTATGTAGATGCACTCCTCTCTCTCTCGTTGCTAGATGACTCCATAGATTGATCTTGGTGATGCGTAGAAAATTTTAAATTTCTGCTACGATCTCCAACATCATCTTCATTACACAACACTGACAAGACCAAATTAATACAAGTTCGTACACACTTATTCTCATAAACAACATACAAACTCTTTAGTTAAAGCATTTAAATTGAACAACAAATGCGATCAAGATCGCAACTAAGGTAACAATTGATCCAACAACATAGTGATACCAAGTCTTTTTATTAACGACATATTTTTTTAATCTTTCTAATCTTCAAGCGCATTGCATCCATCTTGATCTTGTGATCATCGACGACATCGGCAACATACAACTCCAGTTTCATCTTATCTTCTTCAAATTATTTTCAAATTTTCTTTCAAATACTCGTTTTCTTTTTTTAACTAAATTTAACTTCTCGAAAAGAGGGTCGGTTGCAATTTCCGGTTCACATACATCCTAGATAAAAATATCTATGTCAACTTGATGGGCATAATTGTCATAAACACGAAATGCAACAAATAGTTATAAAAGAGAATATATATACCACATCCGAATTATAAACCGGATGAGGGCCGACGGGGATGGATATCAAAACCATGCCACTATGTATAACAAACAACCATACAAGTAAGAAAATTATACAAGTAACTATCTAAATCATACAAACATGATTTTTTTATAAAAAGGATAAAAACAAGAGGCTCACCAAGGTGGTGACAGCGACAGGACGGTGCGGACGATCGACGATGGTTAGGACGGGGACGGGAAGACACTAAGTAAACCACACCTACATATGCAAACTAAGAAGTTAATTTGAGCTCAAATTGCATATAAATCAAATAAACTCCCACATAATTACTCCCAAACTAAAACCCACAAATCACTATACTTATAGAACATTGCACGAGCTAATTTAGCAATGAGAGATGAAAGGATAAAGTTGCTAACCTTTGTGAACACTTGGATGGATGGGGAGCCTTTAAATCTTAATAAATCTTGGCAAAAATGGAGGATGAGCTCGAGCAAGGGGAAGAACAGAGGAGAGAAAGGGGAAAACAGAAAGAATGAGCTTGGGCTGGACGAAGGGTTTATATAGTGACATCTTTAGTCCTGGTTGGTTATACAAACTGGGACTAAATGGGCTCGTGGGGCCCCAGCCTGACACCAGCCTGTCACCACCCTTTTAATCACAAACCGGGACTATAGGTACAAAATGAACCGGGACTAATGATGCCCGTGCCCCCGATCGCTCCTAGCCGTTGAAACCGGGACTAATGGTCACATTAGTCCCGGGCCGTAAACAAACCGGGACTAATGATCCAAATGTAAGTCTGTTTTCTACTAATGATTGTTCATCCACTGCGTGTTCCTCCTCTGCCTCCACGGGCTACTCTTCATCCAGCCTCCACCGGTCAATCAGCCCTCCACGGGGTCTTGTTCATCCACCCCACCGGCTCGGGTGTGGCGGCCTCCTCGATCGGGGTCCTGTTCATCCAGCGGCAACAGTCTCTACTACCACGAGGTCCTGTTCATCCAACCCCCGCCGGGGACTGTTCATCGAATCCCCAACAACGGTCACTATTCATCAAGAGGCAGGTTCGATCAGCTTCGGTTAGCAGCAGTAGCGAAGGAATCGTTCGGGTTCAGTTAACAGCCAAGGGATCGATCGTTCGGGTTCAATAACGTAGTTAGTGCAATCGCTCGGGTTCAGTAAGCGAACGCCTCGCTCGGGTTCAGTTAGAGCCCAATGCCTCGCACACACGCGCGTACGTGTATAAGAGAAACACGCAAACCTCCGTGCATCGCTCGATCTCGACCACCCATTGGAACCGGGAACTCTCCGAAATTTCCCTCATCCTCACTTCTACCACGACTTTTTCCGTCATGGACGGCCTAAATAATGTCATGCAGGTGCGTCCCTGGCCCGCCCGGGACGAAAATCCCATTTTCTCTCATGATTTTCTGTCATAGAAGTGGGAGCTCATCGCATCTACGATGATACGTGGTTTTATCACAATTATCGTCTTAGAAGTGTCATAAGCATGACAGAAAAAAAATGTTCAGCCCATAATATCACGAATGTGTCCTTTTTTGTAGTGAATGTAGACGAACTATGTATGATCAATGTAGTATGATGAGGAACTATATATGATCAACATCGTTGCAAGTTTCTCCCGTGAATGCTTTTGTTAAATTTTACAATTTCATATACGGGGTCTGATCTGCAACGCATGAATTTGCCCCGCAAATCAGATCTGCAGCAAACTGTAAACGCATTTTGCGGGTCGACATTATATGGGGTCTGCTAGAGATGCTCTAAGCTTGTTTCCTTGTCTCGTTATCTTCATTCTGATGCAGGATTGATTGAGATCTTGGATGGACAAAATCATCAAATTAGACGAATTAATAAACAACCCAGAAATGATACTGATGCTTATTTCTAGTCTACTGCTTAAAATTCTCACAAGCATAAGATTAGAGATATTGATAGGAAGATGCATTCGTTTATATTGCCTTGTTTCCTAGCAATGGATAATCAAAAATTGGGGGAAATGTCACAATGCTGAGATGGAAAATGCGCTTATTATAATGAAGTCATTAATTCCTAGAACTCAGGACCTTTGAATTGAAATGAAAAGGCTAGGTTAATACACAAAAAATGATTAAAAAACTAAAATCACATGAAATACAAAATGGAGGGAAATTGCAAACCGATAAGTGTATTTCTTTACATGTTCATTATTTATTGAACTTCGCCATTGTATATGACCATATACGTGTTTTTTTACAAACATTAGTATATTATGAAGGAATAAAATAGAGGGAAATTGCAAACCAATAAATGCGTTTATTTACATGTTCTTTATTTAACAAATGTTTGTATGTTGGTATAGAAAAAAAGCTCAACAATATATTACAAATTTTCTTGGAACCAATGTGAAACCTTCCTTGTTCCTACCTTATAGGCTTTTGTTCACAACAACAATATAAGATAAACGTCACCACCTCTTATTCGACACGACATATACATGCAAGCAAGTTACGACTTACGGGACCGGTTCATTATGAGAAGACGCTCTACTACCTCTGCCATCGATGGTCTTTGATCCACATCAAGGTTAAGGCATTCCAAAGCGATCGTTGCCAAACTATCAAGAATCTCCAAATCTCCTGCGGCTACAATTTCCTTGTCAAACAACTCTGTCACTTTCTTCTCTTTCTTCCCAGCTTCAAGGAAACTGTTTACTAAGCTGCCACCATCAGAATGTGTGGCTTTCTGCCCACTAATAAGTTCCAGTATGACAACACCAAAACTGTAGACATCACTTTTCTCGGTTAGTAGGCCTGTTTGTAGATACACTGGATCGATATAACTCATGTCACCAATGACAGATCCGGTGTGTTTTTTGTCTCTCGCAATCAGCCTTGATATGCCAAAGTCTGAGATCTTCGGCGCAAACTTATCATCCAAGAGTATATTTGCAGGTTTGACATCACCATGTATGATTTTGGCATTGGTTTTTGAGTGCATATAGACCAGAGCATCCGCCGATCCGACAACAATACTTAAACGCACACCTAAGTTGAGCGTCACCTTCTTTTTGCCATGAAGAATGTCATCAAGGCTGCCATTGGAGAGAAACTCATAGACCAACATCGGGATATCAACTTCTAGGCAACAGCCTATGAGCCTAACGATGTTCTTGTGGATTACTCGAGACTGAATGATGACTTCGTTTGCAAACTGTTCATTCTCTAGCATAGTACCACTAATTGGCTTCTTTACCACAACTTCTTCATTATCAAGAAAGCCCTTATAAACTTCTCCAAAGCCACCTTTTCCAATGAAATTGCTACTCTTCAAAATTGGCTTGAGCTCCTCCTTTTTGAAAAGTTTTATGAACTTTGCCTTCTCTAACGTAGGCCCGCCGTTCTTTTGATAAAACTCTCTTGTCTTTTGTTTCTCTTTGCGAAGAAGAATAAGGAATGATATAGCCGCAATGATAAAAATACCACCTATTCCACCTACATGGACACAAAACAAAATGATTTCACATCACTAAAACTTTGAATAACTTAATCTATCTCCATAGGAGAATATAAAAAGTAAACAATTATTTTAATAATACACTTTGAATTTGTCACCACTATGGAAAAAACTACAGCAAATAACTCACAAATGTTATCAAGGACGATGTAAACCATCATACTTTATGGGTGGGTAATAATAGGAGACTATATTAGACGGTTTGGTGTGAAGAACCACCTTTAATATGTTGATAGCTGAGTAGAAGCCAAAGAAATTCACCCAGAACATCCGAGGATTCCTTGTAAGGGCCTCTTCAACTCAAAGGATTTTTATAGGAATTATGGAGCATATGAATCCTTAGGAATTTTTCCTATGTTGGTCATCTGTGTTGTATGATTGAATCATATAGGAATGTTTACAAAGGATTGGTTTATACTACACTCGCAGAAAAAAAAAATCATCCCCTTGTAGAATCCGTTTGTACTTTCTGTGATAGATTAATAAACCAAAATCATGTAGGATTCAAATGAACATGTCTATAATCATACATTTTCCCCTTCTCAAGTTTTCATAATCATGTGAATCAAAGAGGCTTTGAAATCACAGAGCTTGTTTCCCCATCCACCTTTAGGGCTCATACTCCAATCTAACACTCCACATAAATCAAGATGGTCGTGTATTGTCATGATGCAGAGGCCAGAGGTTTCAACCTTCTTTTCTAAAAAAATAGCCTGCATATAAATCCCCATAAGCCATAGACATTCCCCCTAGTAATGGGCTAATGGGACTCATTTAGATTAAATATTCCCTCTGTAAACTAATATAAGAGTGTTTAGATCAATAAAATAGTGATCTAAACGCTTTTATATTAGTTTACGGAGGAAGTACTAAGTAACAACCCATAATAGAAAATGTGTACAAATTAATAACACTTGAAAGTAGGAAAAAGTCTTAGCAAAAGCTAGATTGAGACATGTGTACTGCTAGCCAAGGACAAAAAGACGGTTGTATTTGTGCTTACCCACAATCACCTGTGCTACTAGGGGGAATTTATCGGTGCAAGTTCCTTTTATACCGTCGCCTTTCATTCCGAGTTTACATGGACAGTCATAGCCTTCCAGCCTGTTCTTGCAGATCCCATCACTCGAACAAGGATACAACTCAGGATTCAGTTTTCGGAGCTTACACTCGTCGATGTCTGAAGAAGAAAACAAAAAAGGTTAAAGGTTTGAAATCTGGTTTTCGCAACACCAAGAGAAGTTTGAGATCTGGAGTAAAAAAGAGATACTGGTACGAATTAAGGCTTAGTACACCTTGGCATCCATTGGCGATGTAAGGGTTGCCATCGTAGTGTTCCAAGCACCTACAGACATAGCCATGGGCAGCACCACCAGTCGCGTTGGCGCAATAGCTGTTGCCGCTGACGCAGGCGTAGTCCGGCGGTGGTTTCCGGCCTTTCCCCGGGCATGCACCGTTCCGGATGGAGAAGTCGAGCACGAAGGGGACGCCCCTCGGGTACCTCCTGGGCAGCACCTCGACGCCGTACAGGTCCGGCGTGGAGAAGCGGTACCAGTCGCTCTCGACCACCATGGCGTAGGTGCACGGGTTGGTCTGCCACATGGGGTTGTCCTCGATGCTGAACCACGTCCCGAAGTCGGTGAGCGGGGCCGCCTCCGGCAGCGCGGCTTGGCAGCAGCCCCGGCTGGAGCATGACCCGTTGGTCGCCAGCTGCAGGAGCTTGGGCATGCCCATGAGGTCCGAGAGGCAGGCGAGCGAGAACTCATAGGTGGAGTTCCGGTACGCTGACCACAGGTAGCTCATGATCTTGGGTTCCACCCTCCAGCCCACGCCGACGAGGAGGTTGCGCGTCACCGACAGCAGGAACGGGCCCCTCTCGCCCAGCGCCAGGTTCTGGCACTTGGCGACGTAGTCGCCGCTGAGGTTGGCGGCGTTGCAGAGGGACGAAACGAGGCCATAAGCGCGCGCCTCGCCGTCGGCCACCGATATGTCCATGAACTCCAGGGCCGTGTTGCCATGGTCGGTCCTCCACACGGGATGGTGCCACCCCACCTTGTAGTATATCTCGGCTATGTGCTGGTTTACTCCGGCGTGGGCGAGGAAGGCGCGGTGGGGAGTGAAGGAGTCGTTGCAGGTGACCTGGAAGCCCTCGCGGAAGCAGCCGGGCTTCGTGCCGAACGGGAAGGGGATGAGAGTGTCGCCGCACCTGTCGGGGCAACCCGGAAGCGTGATCGGCTGCTTCTCATCTTGTTCTGCAGCAGCAGCAGCAGCCTGTAAGATCAAGCGAGTTGATGCTGCTGCTGCAAGGAGGAGGACTAGGATTATCAGCAGTGGCTGGGAGTTATGGGACTGCGAGCTTCGCGTGGTGGTCATGGCCGGTACGGTGTTGTATGCTGCCTGCGCTTGTGAAGCAAAAGTGGAATGCAGATTACTCCTAGGTCATTAAGCTCCGGCGGGTGGAGTAGATGGACTTCCACGTCTGGGCTATAAGAGCAATTACAATCGGGCGCTCAAATCTCTCTTATCGGGTGGGCCGCCCGATCACTCATCGGTGACAATGCAAACGGGACTTAAACGCCTGGGCTGACCGGCACGCTCATATTCAGTCCAAATATGAGGCATATTGGAGGCATCGAGGCACCTTCGGCGGTCTCTGGACGTCTCTGGCATGGCGGGCAACGAATTTGAGTCCTTCACCTCTAGACCCGTCGACCCCGAGCTCATCCCACGCAGCATCGAGGAGGAGATGGCCGCCCGGCTTACGCTCCGCCGCTCCTGGGAGGAGGCCCGTGCGAGGCAGCGCTCGGACTCCTTCCATCGGAAATCCATTGCCTCCGCCCAAATGGTGCATGGATTCGGCGTTACGTGTGTCGTCGTTGACTCACTGAAGATGGTGTGGTCCATCTGGTGTCCGAACGCGATGGTGGACGCGCAACCCCTCTGTTGGCGCACCCAGCAGCGGGGCGCACCATTGGCGGCGTGCGATGAAAACATGGCACAACGTGCCCGTCGAGCGAGGCAGTGGGCGCGGGAGGCGGCGGTGGATGTCAGTGAGGCAGAGTCGCACTCTCAGGCACCCCATATGGCTCAGCAGTCCGGGTGCCGCAATCGCGTCGTGGTGATGTCACCGGCTCATTCGGGGACGGATCCATCATCGATCTGACGTCCACCAGCGTCCAATGGGTTCTGGGCTCCGACAAGAAAAAGTAGGGCATGGGAGACGGTGGCGCCTTGAGTCCCATGAGTCAGCTCGTGTCCCATGCCCTACTCTACCTTACCGTCAACCGAACCAACATGCTGGGGGGCGCAGCCTCCCGTCCAACATGGGCACGGCGATCGAACAAGCTCCATTTAAAGATTGCTACATTGCATGTAATAATATGGATTTGGGGTTTCTAATTTGAGGGAACCCCCTCGTGTAACCCTCTCGCGTCGCTTTTGCGAGCGACTGAGGGTCGAACCCCAGCCGTCGCTCGTAGTCCGCCGCCTCCAGCTCCCTCCTACATGGGCGCGGCGGCGCCGATCCGGTCCGGTAGGCGGTGGGGATCCCTTCTCCTCGTTTAGGCCGGGCGGCGCGAGACGACGGCTTTGCCGACGGTGTCTTATGGATCCATGGCACGGGCGATTCCGGCGGCGCGGGTGGATCGGTTGGGCGTGGCGTGCCGGTCGGCTGGACGTGGCTAGAAGATGGAGGTGGGGCTGGGCGTGGCCGGTGGCGGTGGCGGCAGCAGCGTCCTACCCGGATCTGGTCTTGGCGGTGCCGATGGCGACGGCTGACCCCGGATCCGACTACGATGGTGGCGACGTCCCCTCCGCCGGGGATGACGGGCCAGGTGGTGGGCCTGTGTAGCGGTGCCGATGGCGAAGGATCTTGGGATCCCGTTTCCGGGCTCGTCGCAGGACGCACATGGCGGCCAGAGCTTCGCCTGGCGTCGACGGCGCTTGATGCGGGACCGCGGCGGCGGTTGCCGTTATATGGGTGACAACAACGGCTAGCGCGACGGTGGGTGCTCCCTGTAGCGCACGGAATCGGGGCGGCGACCCCTCTTCATCAACAGTGGCGAACTCCGGGGTCGTCTGAGCGACTCGGAGTCCGGATCTCGAGATGGTGACGGCCTTCTGAGGCTGGTGACGATATGGGACATCCCATCCATCAAAAGACCGGGTTCGATGCGGCTCTACAGGTGACACATGAGCCTCTCTCGGAGTTGTCAGGCGGTGCCTGTCCTCGACAGGTGAAGCCACAGGTGGATGTGCTACCGGCGGATGCTATGCACGACGTCTTGTACGGAGACGTCAAGTCATGCCTGTTACCGGCAGGTGATGCACGGCAGCTCTGACGGAGGTGCCAAGTTTAGCATGTTGTTGTTGGATTGAAGGTGGTGCGACAGTAGCGGGAGGCAGGCGGTATGGGGCGTCTTTGTCTTCTGTTGTCTCCTCTAGAGGTATCCAGCTATCGAGGCGTCGGTAGACGGATAAAGACGTATGGTACAGACAGCTTCAATGACGAGCTTATGCACTCCAGTGGAAACACAAGATCTCTGATCGGGCTACGTCATCGCGCGCCTGCGTCGTGTCCTTGCTAAAGATGGTGGATTGAAGCTTTGTTTTGGAGATGAAAATCCGAAGTTCAACATTGTGGTGGACTCGTCATCATCAGCACACGTGCGGCGATTCCTTCTTGAAGGTGTAGCCTAGAAGTTGTGTATTTTTTATTTATGTTGTGTCTTGTATCATAGGGTTAGTGGTTATCTGGAGAGTTAGTGTCGCGAGGTATACGGCCTCGGGGTTTGTTTTTCGCCTTTTTTCTGGGTTGATAGTGTTCGTCTGTTGGATTTTGTCTATTAATTATATGAGATCTCTAATAATATATGGCTGCATGCATCGTCCTGATGCAGAGGCCGGGTTATTCTTCTTTTCAAAAAAAAAAAAAGAAAATTTAAATGTGAAATGCATTATTCTGCAAAGTCCGTCTGTGGATGCCCTAAACACTTTCTCCGTGCGTTTGCCAGACGCTGCCATGTACCCCACCTCACTGATTCCTGCTGGTAACCTTCGTCGGTTGCTTCGCTCTGCTCAAAAGCAATGAAAAAGAATCTGGCATGGGGTCTTCGTGTCTTCATCATGTGCTCCTTTGCTTAAAGGAATCCAATACTAAACAAAAAGAATCTGACACTAACACTGAAAGGATCTACAAAGACTAAAGAGTGATCACGCTGAGTGCTCACGTAGTTGAGTGGCATAAGAGCATATCCAACAGCAGGCACGCAAAAATGAATCGGATTTTCAGAACATGGGGCAGCAGAGTACTTTGAACCCCCAAAACATGTGCTTAATTTTTTTGAAAAGATTTGATTTTTTACATGAATACGCATGCATTGGTCTAGATACGTGTGAAATTTCGTTCCAAAATACGTTGTATTGTACGCTGCACAAAAAAGACAAAAACTTCGGCCCAAAATCCAAAAAAATTGGCCCCAAATTTGCATGTATTTTGTCTTTTTATCTCTCACATCCCAGCACGTATATTGGCCAAATTTTGCCACGTTATACTGTATTGCTATACGTGTTTGTACATAAATTTTTGTAATTTTTTAAGCTGTACAAATTCATATTTTTAAACTTCGAAATAACGGGCACAAAGTGCCCGTGCTCAGATGTCAATTTTCAATGCAATTTTTTTTATTGGTCACCAAAAAGTGCATTTTGCATCATCTGAATTTTTTTACTCCAACAACAGCCCTATAATAGGGCACCAATTTGCATTGCCGACACCGACGGTTCGACTCTTGGGGGGAGGGGGGTGTGGTTGAACGTGACATATCCGCATATATCTCCAAATTATCTCGCTCTTATCTCTACCCATGTATAGCCTAACTACTAAAGATTTGGTAGGGTGTATCGAAAATTCATATCTGCACCCGCACTAACGAAAAAAATAAAAAAAATACTAGAAAAATTCAAAAAATTCCAAAATAAATTGAGGTAGACAATTTGATGCATGTGGTCCGTTTCAATTTTCAAATTATTTGGACATCTGAGGAGCTCTCAGCAAAAAAGACAAATTCGGGGTCTATAAAAATGTTTACTGTTCATGTACTGTTTTGGCCCGATTTGTCTTTTTTGCTGAGAGCTGCTCAGATGTTCAAAAGATAATTCTTTTTTTGAATTTTTTTGAATTTCTTTTGAATTTTTTCTAACCGGGTGCAGATGAGCCTGGGCACCGAAACGCCCTACTCTAGGGTGTACCATATATATTATAACGACTCCGAACATTTCCTACACTTGAGTTGCATCCAATACCTTTCCTACAACCTACTCCCTCCGTTTCAAAATAAATGACCCAACTTTGTACTAACTTTAATACAAAATTAGTACAAAGTTGGATCATCTATTTTGTAACGGAGGGAGTACAAACCAAAGAAGGCCTAATCATTTTAGCAATATACACTGCTACATGTTACAATTTTAGTAACATAAAATGCCGCATATTCATAGTATAGGTTTAATATGCTTTCAGAAGTAAAAAAAATAACAAAACAAATAAATAAAAGGCTAACCCCCTTGTTAGAGTCTGAAGCAAAATTGAGCTCTTCCGTTCGTTTGGATTTTGAGCCGTCGGATTGGGTGTCCAAACGAGTCCCGGCCGTCCGATCTTCAGATGAAACAATCTAGACCGTTGGATCTCAGACATCCCAGACGAGACGATATGGGCCGTCGGATCGAGGCTGGGCATGCCACCGCCTGTAAATTTGGTGGACTGCCAAGGGCACTTCCGTCATTTCGCCTGGTAGCATATAAAACGCAGAAGTGGAACCCTAGCCGTCTCTCTCTCCTCTCCCCACTTCTCAGTCCCCTCTCCTCCCGTGGCCTTCGACCAGCTGCCGCCGCCGCCGCCGCGCTGCTCGCCCTCGCGCTCCTCCTCATGCTCCTCTGCGGGGCGTGCACCCTCGCCTCGCGTTGCGCCTCCTGCCTCAAGCCAGCCCGCCGCACCCTCCCCGCCGCCGGCGCAGATGGGGGCCTCGCCGGGGCGCCCCTCGCCTCCTCGCCGCCCGCCGGGGGCGCCTGGTTCAGGGCCGCCCTCGCCTGCTGCGGCCACGTCCTGCTGGCGCAGCTCGCCGCGCGGAGCTACGAGGCCGTGGCGGCGGCGGCGCTCCTCTTCCCCGTCCCATTTCTCTCTCTGCCTCTCGCGCCGCGGTCGCCATCGCGTCGCCGCTTCCCCGTCGAGCTCGGTCGTCGCGTCGTCGGGAGAAGGCCAGGCGAAGCGACGGGAGGAGGCCAAGAGGAGCGCGCCATGCCGTGTGCGTCGTTGCCATCTTGCTCGACCACGCTCACGGCGCGACGCCAGCTCTCGAGGCCTCCTGCTCCGACCCCGCAGAGGGCCCGCCAACGACCGGGGCAAAGGAGGAGACCCAGGCGAAGCACGCAATCTCCGTCGACCGGAGGAGCACCATGTATTTCACTCGAGCAGTGGAGGCCATGAGAGGGAGATAGAAGGAGAAGCGGAGGCAGAAGCAAGAGGAAGGAGAACCTCGAGGTGCTGCGACGCTCGGGCCTTGGTCGACTACGCCGCCTCTTCGCTCTCGCGCCGCCGCCAGGGTCTCTCTCTCTCTCTCTCTCTCTCTCTCTCTCCATCAATAGCCAAAGTCTGATTTGTTGTTGATTTGGCAGGGCAAGCTTGGCTGATTTCCTGGTCCTGCTGCGATTGGTTCCGGATCTGACCGCATACCTGTTTGTGTGTTCTACAATTGTTTGTCAACAAGTCACCTTTTGGTTTGTAGTATTGTTCACTAGAATCCTTTCTCGCTGTAAGATTGGGTGGCTTATATATATGAATGAAATTAGAAATCCAAAGAAACCAATGTCTTACGAGATCAAAAGGCATAGATAAGACACATTTTAGTTTATGAGGTTTCTCTGATAGATCCATTATTTTCCAGTTGCTTATGTATGTATACAAAGATTCCTAATTTGTTTATCTGACTGTTGATGTATGTAAGCAAATGATATTTGAAATTTGCTTGCTAAAAAATACTAGAACTGTCCATGTCTTTTGTGCATTTGTAAGCACCTCCTGCTACTACTGTTGCCGCTGCGTATCCTAGCTCCTGAATGACCAAACCATGCATCGCTACTCCATGGGATTCTAATTTGTCGTCGCTTGCATGCAAGTTTGATTGCAGGACCAGCTGTTGCACGCGGTGCACTGGATCCAACAGGCGGTGGTGCTCTGGGGCGTCGTCCCCATCGTCGGCGCTTTCAGGATCGCCCTGTCAGTCCGTCCCTCCCTCCTCAAAGCCCCATCTTTCTCTCTGTTTGTCCCTTCACACGTAGACATAGATTCAGGTTAATTGTTAACTGAATTCATCAGCTCATCTCACACTGAACACTGTCCCTTCACACGTAGACATAGATTCAGGTTCATTGTTAACTGAATTCATGAGCTCGTCTCACACTGAACAAGGCTTGAGGCCCACTTATTATTGTTTTGACTGCTAGCACCAAGATCATGAACCTGTCTCAAGTTTTTCTTTTCAATGCGTGCAGATTTCTGTAGATCTAAAACGGGAAGAAACTATGGCGATTCATATAAATATGTCATTTCCTTCTTTTCCATGTGAAGGTCAGTTATATTGATTAAATATATCCAAGTATCAGTTTGGGTTCCGCTTGGTATCTGTTTGCATAAGGCTCGTCCTTTTTAATATTTATTCACTATCTTGTGTTTTCATACAATCCGTATGGATGCAATTGACATGTTTGGCAAACATGAGGTTGACTTGCATACAAAAATTTGGAAGCTACCATCTTTGTTAATTTCAATTCATGCAATTCAATATGATATCGGATTCATGTATGTTCTACTATGATAGTAGCTGCACTAACTAATATTTATCTCTAATGCTTGTGATGCAGGAACATTACGTAAATGCACATTCCTACGACCTGTGAAGAAGGCGCATATGCTAGCTTAGTTTGGCCAGTTGTTTTCTTAGGTTTGTGTAGGTTGCAGGGAACATGCACTTTAAGCTGTAGTTATAAAAATCTTGCATGAATTGTTATTGGTCGCTCAACTAGGTTATAATTATGTCCAGTAAGTCTGTTTTACAAATGTGTCATGGATGGAGTGGATTTCAAAATCAATTTGTTGGTTTGTGCAGACCTGAGAACTATTCCATATAATGCTAATTTTTTTGGAATTTCTTTAGGTCTAGGATAAGGTATGTGGATGTTTCTGTTCAGATAAAGTTGGATTAGATACAATCATGAAAGTACAACCATTAGTGTGTTCCTGGATTTCTCATTGTCTTTGTTTTCTTTCCTAATTGCAAGAAGGTTAGTACTTTTTGCGAATCACATCTTTATTTATTTCTTGCCAGCAAGTCTTGGTATACTATGTAGTGATTCTTTTCCAGTCCGATGTTATATTCTTCACAAGACTGCCAGTAGCACATAATTCATGCTTATAGTTTAATATTGCTAAATCTTAAGCATGTTGCCATGTTTGTTCTCTTAGAAAGCTCCCGATGTCGCATTTATACTCATGCTGGAAAGATCTTTGGCTCTGTTGACTACTTTATCAGTAAATCATTTTAGACTGGAGTTCACCAAAAAAGGTAACTAATATATATACAGTTTCTCGGTAGATTATTTGAGGCTGCTTTATCTCTTAAGTAGACGGTTGCCCACTTTTTCGGGTTTTAAGGTATACACAAGAGTGCACGTTTTAGTTATTGTGCTTTCCGGCTCCCCTTTAGTAACATAGATGGTTTTCTTTGGTGAAGCTGTTAGCCAGTAGAGAGGAATAAACCGGCCACAAGTTTGTGATCAATCGAGTGGAGAGTCTATTCGTTTGTTAGGTATTGAAATATCGTTTGTGGGTGATGAAATCTTTCTTTCGTGCATCTATTTTCTTTGGGAGATGCCGCCTTTTCTTGACTCAGCTTGCTGTCATGGGTGTGTGCATGGTCAGGTTAGACCGGCGACGTCGGCTGCAGCGGGACAGATGGCGTCAGTAACAAGCAGTTCCTCGTCTTTGCCTCTGGCGAAAAGGATCATCTGGTGATGAACACCTCCTCCTTCTCTTCTCTGTATGTGCTATTCACATCGATTACTGTTTATTTACTATTTCTGCAACTGAAGCTAGCTATGTATAAAAGGGCTTTGGGTTGTTTAAAGTTCTACTGAAAAGAATGTTTATTAGATCTTAGCTACAATATGGTGTGCCATAATAAAGTCTACCTGCAAAATACATGGCCTAATTGAGTTCCTGGTTGCACATTATGCGATCTTGATACGGTTTTGCCGATGCAGAATTATGCATTCTTGATTCAGCTTTATTTCATATGGATCACATATGCAAAGAGGCTTCATATTTTCCCCTATTCATCCGCTAGAGATGCAATTTGATATGTCAATCTGTTCATTTGCAGGGGCTGGTTCCCAAGGGGCAGGATTGCAGTCCTCCAGAGCTGCTGGGAAGAAGAAGATGGATAAGCTCCTCTTGCTCTTGTACCCCTCTACTGTGAGAATCTATATATGTCACTTGCCTAGCTTGATTTAGTTTCCAACAGTAGATATTTCTGCATATTGTTTATGTATTATGCATCTGTGGATTATGATATGAAGTCGATGCTTGTGTTTGATAGGCGTGATTCCTTACTCTAATTATTTGGCGTTTAACCTTCTTTTAGAGTTCTATGTTAGTTTTGCCAATGCAGAATTATGCAATCTTGGTTCAGTTTTACCGATGCAGGATTATGGTTGTGTTAGATCAAAATTTACATTGACTGCATTACACTGTAGTGTCTTTTGGTTAGACTGGCATGTAGAACAAACTATATGCTGGCCATCAGCATGTTTTAGCCTCTTAGGCATATATTAGATACGTATATTTAGGAAATGATTGATGTTTTATGAACATCGCGAAAAGTAATGGTTTGTGTTATGGACTTACTGTGAATGATCATAGAAATTATGTTGGATCCGTTTCCTATGTGCATAGTTTCTTGTCCAACCTTGGATGGGCAGAAAGAATAACATGTGAATTCTTCCACTAGGTGATCTTAATAGCCAAAATATATGAAGGCTAATTTTGTCGGCCAATAAAGATAATACAAATTCTGATGCACCAAATACTTAAAATAATTTATTTTTGTTCCTATTTACTATTACTGATTTGTTTGCGGTAAACCCCCTAGGTTATAGCTTAGTGTAAGTAATATAATCTAATGGAATGGAGTACTATCTTATTCTTTTTCATATCACATTATTGCCACTTTAGACATGGACAGGTTTAAGTTGAATGGTGATCTAAAATGTCCCTACTGGACAGGTTTGCAGCTTCGACTTTTTAATTTAGGTGGTTCCTGTGCAAACTGATTTGGTTGGGTAAGCATTTCTTCATAGTTACACTCCGTTGACTGATTTGGTTCCTTCGGTATTGACGTGTGCAAGTTAGGGTCAATGAAATCGGAGTATTGACCTGTATTTGCACCATTGATTATAATCAGAGTATAACTACTCATCTTGTGCAGTTTAACCTTTCGTTAAATACCAGATTGTTTCCTTTTTCAGTGTTTTCCATTGATGGAAGAGGTTCTAATTATCTTCCAGTCAAGGAGTAAGTGAAGTCACAAAAATATTAGCCAGGTGACCATGATCCGCTTGAAGCAAATCTGCCTTACTTGCTCCCTATTGCGATTTTTTCTTTTCAGGAGCAAGTAAGGCAGATTGCTACTAGATTCCTTCTTGACGGTTTGTTACTACATCTTAGTTCACTCATGGTTCATCTTTCATTTTGACTCATATGAGTGCTACCAATCTATACAGAGAGGATTCTTCTACATGTTTGTTTCACCAAAACCATTTCATTATATACATATTGTTTTGGTTTCTCCGTATGAATTATTCTGACGTAAAGCTCTGAATTAGGTACTCCACTATTCTGCAACTATATATGTACATATTTGTCTTTTAGAGACTGCTTTGTGTCAATTCAGTTCTTTGACCGTTGGCCTTTTTTCATCTAGACTGATCCATAGATTAAATGGTGAACTCTTGTCCCTAGAAGTGATGAAAAGATATTCATTTTTTCCTTGCAACCTTGCTAATTTATTGTGTGACTTTGCATCTGGAGTATACATTCTAAATGAGTGATGGACATAATTCCTGGTTTTTTTATATTTTCTTAAATTTCATTAGCAGGTGTGCATGTTAATATGAGGTTCTGTTGTTTTTGGGTGAGATTATGACTGCATTGGGCAATAAATTTCCTTCTCTTCACAAGACGATAACTAAAGGTCTTGGTTACATATGGTTGAATTTAATCCCCATAGGAAGAAAGACTGCATCTTATATATTTGATTACGTTGAAATATTTTAAATTTCATGTACCATTAATCTGATTCTTACATAGGCCATTTCCCCCTTGTGATAATCAAGGTTGCTGTTAGGATTTGGTGTCGTTCGTTCGGTCATTTGGCATTGGTCGCTCTGTGTTGCTGTTCTTCTGCCTCCAAGGTCTAGCATCTGGTGTTGTTGCTTCTTCCTGAGCCATTGGCTATCAGCCCTGTGGAAGGTACCTTCCTTTTCCTTGCTTGTATTATGATAGGGAAAGATTTAGACCATGGTTTCCTTTCTATTACTTTGGTTGACAATATTATATTTAGTGCTAAAGCTGCAGCCTGCATAGAAACTGTGGGAAACAAAACTGAAACTGTTGTGGAATTCTTTCGATTGTTTGCTGCCTGGACTCCTGTACGCAGAGGGTGTAGTGCAAATTTTCAATTCTATAACATTCAGAACATAGTTCCCTTTCTATTACTTTGTTAGTGCATTCAGACTATGGTGTGGGTTCCATAAACTGTAAATTATCAATAACAGGAGAGCCTGGCTGAAACTGCTTTGTTCTTTTAATCGTTCATTACACCCATTGTTCGTCGGGAAGGATTTATTACTGGATGTGTAGCTACTGAACGTGTGCTCAATAAATTTCGACATGACTGCTGCACATCTAAGTTAGACAATATTCTCAAGAAGAGTAACTTAAAGTGTGAGTTGTTGTGTCAAATTACTTCTGAAGCAAATTTGATGGAAATAATCTTAAGCAAATCTTGAGCTTTTGGTCATTTCCACTATTCATTTGATGTAAATAATCTTAAGCAAATTTAAATGAATTTTGATTGAATAATTTAAATTTGAATGGTGCTCCATCTGTACTTGGCAGGAGTATGGATTATTCTGCCTTCAGAAATTGAATTATGTTCTGTTCAAATATGATTATTCTTCCTTCAGAAATTCCGTTCTCATTATGTAACTGAAACTTGAGTTTAAGTCATTTTTATAATCAATTCACCATGTGAGGAATTTCTTGAGTTTAAGTCATTATGTTGCTAGGTGAGGTTTAGAATTTATTTGGCAGAAACTGTTCTAAGACTACTATTGTAATTCTATGTGAGGAATTTCTGTTAATATTCGATCATTGCCAACAAATTTAAAATAAAAATCATGGAAATGGTTGTTTGGAATGGATACTACTTTGCTGCTTAGGTCTGTCCCTTTTCCTGCATACATTATTTTGCTTACATGTTTGCTACCAAACTTCTGCAACATCCCTTTTTTATGCTCAATCCATTAACCTGACATTTCTTATGCTTTCTTTTATACTCATCTCACTGTTTTAGAATTTTTTTTATATGCACCATGGTTCATGCTTGCATTTTTTGGCTACTATAGCCTTTATTTTGTGACACCAGCCTTCCACACAACCAAGAAGGCCAAGCACTATGGAAGCTAAGGAAATATAGCAATGAGAATAGAGGTCAATCCCCATCCCTGACAAGATTATTGTCTGATATACTGGTTATTCTGGTATGACATATAGCCCGCCCATATAGTTCACTGGTTGGTGATGTTAATTTCTGTAGGACTCACATTCATATTGCAGAATATTATTTTAGCTCACATGGATGCAATTCTTCTCTTAAGATGTGCATATAAAATTAGAATGCATTCATTTAATACTATAAGTAAACGTTGCCTGCATTCCATGTTTTCTTTATAAAAAGTAGGAAATGAAGAACTAAGAATCACAAAGTTGGACATCAGATATTAGCATTGCATATATCAGGTAGTAGATTTAAAATGGATAAAACTTTGAGTACATCAGATGAATCAATAGTTGAGAAATTTGATAGGTTTTGATTTGTGTTTTCATAATATTTGATTGCACAGTATCTTCCAGTAGCGTATTTGCGAACTAGATATAAATTATTATATGTAATGTAATGTTGGTTCTTTTAGTTCTTCTGCATAGGTTGCTATCATTTACCGAGCTTCATTAGTTATATATGCAACTTCTACTGGATTTGTGGTGGAAATTGGCATAGTTGTCAGCAATCCGAACTGTCTTCTTGGGTTAGGATCTCTGTGGGAGCAATTTGATTTTGCTTAGCATGTGAAATGAAGGAAGAAGTCCGGAAAAGTAGAAGACAGGCAATGAAGATTCTGTTGCTATTACCAGCAAAATTACATGATGATCTATCTTATAACTGAGGAACATTGATGGAGAACATACTCCCTCCGTCCGGAAATACTTGTCGCATAAATGGATGTATCTAGAATTAAAATACATCTAGATACATTCATTCCAATGACAAGTATTTTGGGACAGAGGGAGTACTATTTCTGTATATATAGTTGTGCTGGGGTCAAGACTGCAAGTGCATGTCTGATTTATGAGCTCCACTGTGATGTTATTTTTAGAATAAGCATGGATGCATGCTCTCAACAAGGATACGACATTTAGTTTTTGAGACTGGTCAGCAACCCAAAACATGGCCATTGGTGAGCTGATGATTGTAGTTTCCCTTATTTTGTGACAATGTAATTTTTGTTGATTTGATTATTTATCATCCAACTGAATCATTTAATTTCTGAGAGTGGTCAGCAAAACAAAACATGTCAATTGGTCGGCTGGTGATTGTGGTTTCCCTTATTTTGTACCAACATGATTTTCATTAATTTATTGTTTATCGTCCATTTGAATAACTTAATGTTCAGTTACTGGGGTTATTTGTGTGAAGCCACAATTATTTTAGATAAACAGGCTTGTATGTGATTTTTTTTTCCAGAAAGCTTAACTCATCTTGTTTTGGAAGAGCTTTAAAAACAACTGACATTCATAATTTGTTGATGTCTAACAGTTTCACATGTTCTTACTGGCAAGGCCCTTTCATTTTACTGATGTTAAATTTGAACACTATGGTTATCCTGCATTTTCATCTTTTGATCCATATATTGTTTATTACCGAGTTAGCTAAAATGTGATGAGGTGGGGTGTGGTGGGCCACACTTCATATCTTGATTCTCCATCCGAATAGATGCATCATAGTTGTCTATGCCATTTTTTATATTTGCAACGCTTTCATGACTGTATTACCAGATTGGATATGACTTCGAGGCTTGCCCAGCGGCCTGTGGCACGGGGCTGTTTGGTTGGAGGCCTGAGAAACCTGCGTGAAAAAAATGAGCACCTGACAGGCACATGACGTTCTCACGACTTTGCCTGCGAGGGCAGCCTGAACAGATGTTGTTTGGTTTATTCCCTGAAGCCTTCCCTGTGCCTGAGTAATATTAAAATGATATCAAACAACTTAAAGTACATGCATGCACGCATTCACTGGTTCTGCCTGAGTCAGGCCTCCAATTTTGGTGGTCTGGCACCGGCTAATTACCTGCCGGAGGAGCTCAGGTCAGGCTGGTTTAATTATTGCTCAGGCACCAACCAAACAAGGTGCTACAATTGTCCGGCTAGCCTCTGGCCAGGCAAAGTTCTTTCAGGGCAGCAACCAAACAACAATTGTCCACGGTTTTCTCAAGCTCCCGGTGTGACCGAGTCGCTCGTGTCACCCTCCCTGTCGGCGACCCGGGCGAAACCTTAGCTGCCACACCAACCCCCCTCCCAGATCTCCTCTTCCCTCGCTGCCGCCGGCAAGCGCCGCCGGGCAAAGCCCGCGCGGCGTTGGCGTTGGCGGGACCTCCGTTTTTCCCTCTCGCGGGGTCACACTACTAGAGAAAACCTTATACACAGAATCTTAACAGCAGCGCGGCACAAAAAGAAGTGATACTGCTAATTAGCAGTAGCGCGGATTTTTAACCCTCGCTACTACTAAATTGATAGTAGTAGCGCGAGTTTTTAACCCTTGCTACTACTAAGCGGTCTCTACCGTGCCCCCCGACACATGCCATAGTAGTAGTAGCGAGGGTATAAACCCGCCATTACTAAGTTGATAGCAAGAGCGGTTTTATACCCTCGCTACTACTAAGTACGAGGTAGGTGAAGTCACCATATCCTCGGCCGAATCCCCATCTCCTCCCCCAAATCCCTCCGCTCTTCCTCCACTCTCGCCGCGCACTTTCCATACGCTCTCACATGGACCTCTTGCCCCTGCACCCCTCCTCCTCCATGGCGCCAAAAAGAGGTCGCCGCCTCAAGCGCCACGGGCGTCTAGGAGCTCGCCGGTCTTCCACCGACGTCTAGGAGGCCGCCACTCAAGGCCACCACACCGGAGCACCTCGCCACCGGTGACTAGCTCCGCTCCCTACATCACCTTCCTCTCTCCCTCGGTTTTCCTTTTCTCTCTCTCCTACGGTTTGACTCACCTCCCATGTCCATGCCCGTGCGGTCGTCGCCATGGATGACCCGGAGCTATCCGGCATGGTCGGGAAGAGGAGCCCCACGCCGCGATCTGGCTCTTCCATAGAAACGGGCCCTCTCCAATGTACCACTTCGGATCTCGGTCTTCCGCCGTCCGTTCATGCCTCCGGCGACGCCAATCATCGCTAGATCTTACCATTGCCGCCATTGACAAAGACGCACGGGATCGAGATTTTTTGTTTTTGAAAGTAATAGCAGAGCGCGGGTATAAGACCCACTCTGACTAATTAGCGATGTATTTGCAACGCCTTCTGACTAACCATGTATAGCGATGGCGTGTGTCAACCGCAGCGCTCTTGCTAAGTTAATTAATGGCGCCGTATCACCCAGCGCTACTAATACACCCAAAACCAGCGTTCTTTGCTAGGCTTTTCCCTAATCTTTGTCGAGCGGCCTTGGGCCGCTCGGCCTTAGGGAGGCATGGGTATTTGTCTTGTAGCAGCGGTGAAGCCTTGAGGCGGGGCGGCGCAGCCCGGTGAAGCGCGACAGGTGCGGCAGGTAAGCGCAACAGCGTGTACGTGTTAGGCGGCAAGCGGCGCGTAGCCGGTGGGCGTGGCGTCTTTGGTATGCGGCCGAAGCGGTATGATGCGGTCTGGCGCCAAGGCAGCGAGCTTAAGCGCGGCTGCGTGTGTCTTGGTAGCGTGGGCGCATCGCCGGTGGCGAAGCGATCCGCCGTGGATCTGGCGCGTTCGCAGCGTCTGGCGAGTGCTGCCTGGTTGTGGCTGTGGCCGTGCCCGATCTGACGTTCCAGTCGCCGGATCTCGTTGCCCGGGCTGCGTTGGTGGTGGCGGTGCGGTGGGGGTCGGCGAAAGCTGGTGGGCTCTTCTTTCAAGCATGTTCACGCCCATCTCTTGGAGTAGCGGCGCCGTTCGTGGCGTAGTGCGAAGAAGGTTCTCGGCGCGCCAGCTCGGCTCAAATCTTGTCCTTCTTGCAGCGGCGGTGCGGAGGTGGTCGATTTGATTTGGTGTTAAATCCGATCACGGCGGCAGCGGCGGTGCATGATGGCGGCACCGGTTCCTCGGCCCTTCACATGCGGCTTGCGGTGCGGATCTCGCCCGATTCGGCGCCACGAAGACCAAGGACGGTCGGATGGTGTGGCGCCCGAACTGCGTGCGGTGAAGCGGACGGTCGAGTTGGCTTCGTTTCGCCGAGTTTCTGCGTGGCGGTGACATGTTCGTCTGGTAGTGTGTGCATGGCCTTTTTCGCCCGGTATACTGGTAGGCCTCGGGTCCATGTTTGTTGGCGGAAGACTTCGGCCGGATGAAAATCCTGACCGTTCTTGTCAAGGCCGACGGTAACGGGCGTCTCACGGTGTCGTCGTCCTCCTTGGAGGTACCGCTGTGGAGCTCGTTTTGCTCTTCGTGCCTCATGGCTTGTGGACTCCGGGTGAAAACCTAAGAATTGGCTAGTCCAAATCGGGGTGACGGTGTTGTCCTTGATATCACTCCCTCCTTGGAGGCGTCCCCTGAGAGGCCCAGCAATGGTTCCCCATGGTGTGCATGGCTTGTCGATGGAGCTTGGGTTTGTGGTGGTGCCGCTT